>OX439380.1:5438847-5990355 GCA_949319315.1 Zelleria hepariella | reverse complement strand
AATGCACATTTTGTTTTTTACGTTTCGCGAGGTCTCTGCTCCATGTTTAGGACTCCGAATGAGAACCGAAACTAGTCGGCTACAACGATATAAATATCGCTTTATTTCTTGAACCGTGATCTATCACTCGATTTTAAACTACAATAGGCTTTTTTCGGGTTTTTTTTTTTGTTTATGAAGACGTCTCTAGATGGCGCTATTCTTCTCACCATAGAAAATGGATTTTAGCCAGAAAAAATGTCAAAGTCTGTCCACAGACTGTCTATTGGTCTGTGCCGAGGTTTTTTCACGGATAACTACCCCGCCGTGCGCCGCTTGCTTGCTCGTAATTTTTGTTTCACAAGTTTTGTCCGGTTTGAAGGACCACTCGAAAACAAAAAGAGGTATGTCAGTGTGTCGCTCACCGAACCTACTGACCTAACCTTTGTTTTAAATCTTTTTCGACTGTCTGTCCCATTTTTAGGAATACACTGTATGTTAACACCCTTTATGTCGGTTTTTAGAACACCTATAAAGGTAAAAGGCCTGGTTTCGGGGTTCTTAAGGGGTTCGAAAATTTCGTTATTTTTGCGCTAAACCTCTTAGTTTTCGAGATATGGTAACATTCATACCTAATCATTCATCAATATCAGCTCGGGCTAGGCCATACTAGTTTATCCTGGAGCGTACATTATATGTACGTACAGCCGAACGCACCGAACTAAGATCGAAGCAAGAAAGCCACCCTAAATAATTATCGCAAAATTATCTTTTAAGTATCTAATTATCGTGTCGTCGTAATTTAAATTTGAAACCTCGTGATTTTCTCAGCAAAAAAAAAACTGAAGGAGTCTCCACGACTTTCTCGACACGCTTCTGTTCGACTGCGGACACTCTCACGCAGACCAGACGCATGATAGCGCTGGGACTTCATTAGATATGATACGTTATCGTAGGTGAGATAAGGTTGTATTTTGTCTGTGCATTATGTCATCCGATACAAATGTGTGTGTGTGTGTGTGCGTGCAGCAGAGAGGCACACATTTGCAACTACGCATCGGACACTTTTTCTGTTCGAATTTGTAGGCGATGTTGCATCTAGGGTATTTAAATCGATGTACTGTAGTTTAAACCTTTTGCTTATCTTTTTCTTTTTAATGATTTCTTGGTATGAATAATCAATAACTGTACATTTGCGTTTATTTGAAAAAAAAAAACAAAGCTGAGTCTACTCGAATAATCCAGCGTTTGTACGTATGTATGTATAAATGTTTGTTTGTTTGTTTGTTTGTTCGACGATAACTCGAGTATCGTTGATCGGAAAGTCATGATTCATAAAAATTGAGACTAAAAAAATTTTCGAGCATGAGCCAAACCGGTCAAGGGATTACGAGATATGGGATTGTAAAGTACATCGCGTTCGGGGTGAACTACTAGTTCATTTTCTATTCAGAATCATTTTTGCGCATTGTTCATCATTGTTGCGTTCTCACTACTTTTTGATCCCCCTCGTACGTATGTCACCTGGGTGATTAAGACAAAACCAACGACCCCTCATTTGAGTAGTTTTAGGCTCTGGGAGGAAACATATGAACACACAAACATACCCACATACACACTCACATACATACATAACAATATGCTGCTAAAATCATAACCCTCCTTTTTGCTTCGCGTAGTTGGGTGAAAACTACTGGACTTTAGTTGCACTTTTCACCAAAAGGCCGAGTACTGCTTCCTCTACCCTACAATGTGTGTTGTTGCCGTCTCGCTCTCGCTCAGATCTTGTTCGCTCGCTCACTCATTCCAGTCAGTCAGAGTAGCAGGGTGACCAGATTAGGCGAATTGTCGCCATTTAGGATACCTCAGAGGGTCAAACGGACCATAAAATCCGATCGGTGACCAGTAACCTTTTAATGATACCTAAAAATAGAGTAATTTCGCATTTATTTAGGCGATTTAGGCTATTATCGCAAATTTATTGAACCATTCCTTGATTATTCCTTAAAATGCTTATAACGAAACGTAATATGCACGTGGAAAGGAGGATTCTACACTGATGGTGACGGAGAACTTTTGCGGGAAGTTATTACTTTAGTATATGGGGCTTTAGAATAAAAAAAAACGAATGCAAATTATTAGATTTTTTGAATATTTTTTTTGGCTATACGGTGTCATTTTTTTAGTTTTTTCTTTATTTTGGACTAAATTTGGGCTTCTAAGCTCAAAAAGTTAGGCGAATTAAGCTAAGTAGACGAGAAAAAAAAATTGGCGATTTAGGCTACTCGGAAGACGAAATTAGGCGAATCGAGCTAGCTAAAATCTGGTCACCCTGGTCAGTAGTCCGTTCGCGCCCGCCGCCGCCGCCGGCAGGCCGGCTAGGTTGTTTTTTTTCTGTGTGAATGTTGTGAATTCGTGATTGATTGATAACAGCTGATAACTTGCAGAAAACGGTGTTGATTGATACAAATGTGTCAGAAAGAGTGAAACTGCGCTGTGTGTGGCGTACCAACGTACCGTCGTGTCCCGAATACTGTGAATTGACTAACAAAATAATGTTTGTGTGCTTCTTCTCAAAGTCACTAATGGTATGTTATCACTGGCATTGTATGATAGATCTGTCTAGTGATTAATTATACCATTTGTGTGCTTTGGTGATAAACGACGCCACGGCATAAATTAAGAAGTCGCCGGTCTGTCACGAAAAAACTTCCGCAGGTCAAATAACTCAAGGTCAACAAGCTTAATGTAAGTGAGTCAAATTATGTACCTAGCCACCTAAAATGACGTTCTTTTCATACTTTTCATCCAGGTACGAGAAGTCTGGACTAGTTGTTCAGTTGGTTCGTTTTGTAAATGCTGTTAGATTGTTTTTGTTTACATTCGGCTAGCGACATCTAGCGACGGCTAGCGAAAACGAAGTGACGGACGGGAGAAAGAGATGACAATATGAAAAACCAGTGAGTGTGAGGGAGACCCAATGTGTGCCGTGTCTATGTAAAGCTCTTGTCATTGTGTGGGTGAGTAGTCAGAAACGAAATGGGTATTGCATTGCAGAAGCTCTACTCCGACCTGTAGGCAAGTTTTTTTCTGGTTATTTAACACTTTTCTTGAGAATACCTTCTGTAAATGGTTTTTGGAGGGTTTTAAACGAACAATTACCACCAAATTCTGAAGGATACAAGTACAAGTATTATCTCGCTAATCAGAGGGCCCACGGCATAAAGATTATTCTAAGCCGGCACCTGATACGGTAACGATAACACCCTGTGAAAAGAGTTAGGATCTTTTGTAACACCTTGTATAAAGTGCCTCCCCATAATTGGTTGGTAGTCACCTCCTTGCATCGTTCTCCATTCATAACCGACAAAACCGCTGAAGAAGTCTTTGATGTTGCAGAGCCTGGCCTTCTTTTTCTTTCTATCTTACCCATCATTATGGTGTGTAGCAGCTATTATACAGGGTGTTGTTTTGGTCAGTAACACCCGAGTCAGGGACGATAGTTTGAGCAACGCTTGAAACTAAAAACAAGATCTTTTTTTTTTTTCAAAAAATTGTTTGATGCATAAATCACCTTGTTCAAGTTGTTCTATAATAACCGCGACGTACGGACACCCCCGCTTTCTCAAAGCGCGCGCGCGATGTAGCGCCCGACTCGCCGCTTGCGTTAGTGTAATAGTACGGGCGGCCACAATTTAATTATTTTTGGGTATTTTTCACTGACTTTTTTTTTTTTAATATTTTTTCTGGTTTCAGTGTCGTGTAAATAATCACCCCTGAGCCGGGTGTAACTTTACAAAACAACACCCTGTATAGGTAGTTTGTTTGCGTGCATCCGCTCGGTCAGAAAATGCAGGTTATACCTACGGCCGTCTATACAAACTATACCTGCACCCTGAGATTGGAGGTATAATGTGCGTTTGAGCCGTTTCTATGGAGACAAACTACTGATACTACTTTGGCTTGATGCTCGTCTCGCCTTCGTTATCAGTTTCACCGATAATGACGTCACGATACGCGTCCCTATTTATTTACGGCAAGGCGAAAAATTTAACTGCCGCTTTAATTTTATTTTTTGTAATTTTGTTACGCTTCACGGAAATGTGCAGGCAGAATTTTCAGTATCGTACCTCATGTGTACAGTGTCAAACTAGATGGGTGAAGCGACCACTCAGACGACGCAGTGCCTGGTAACTGGGACATTGTATAGACTCGCAGCTTAGTTAGTTCCGCACTAGACATGTGTAGGTAATGCTAGTAATATTACAAAAGACATTACACAACGGTGTCATGAAATATTACCCATTACACGAGAGAATAAAGCGTGGCACATAGCATTTCATTACACTAGCTAGATGACATGAAACATGATACATGGCATTTCAGCACACTGTACGTACACCGTACAGCAATGAAAATGTGCTGAAATACAATGTCATGTTTCATGTCTGCAATGAAGAAATACCATGATGTCATGTTTCATGTCTGCAATGAAAGTGTATTGATGTCATGTTTCATGTCATCTGGTGTAATAAAATGAATAACTGTACTGCAATGAAAGTTTACTGAAATACAATGTGTCATGTTTCATGGCATCTGGTGTACTGAAATGAATAACTGTACTGCAATGAAAGTGTGCTGAAATATGACGTGTCATGTTTCATTTCATGACGTGTCATGTTTCATGGCATGTCATGTTTTATGACTAGTCATGTTTCATTTCATGACGTGTGCTGAATTGAATTGTCATGTGTCATGTTTGGTGCCATGATATAAGGTAATATCACGCGGTATGAAATGTCATGAAATATATCATGACTTCGAAGAGCACTGTTTCGCGCATGTCTACTCCGCACCTTATTGACTTGTCTTTTCTGTGGACTAGGTCTACTTAGTCGAAAGGACGGTATACAGGGTGTTAAAAGACCGCCAACAAAGCGGGAACCCACTGATTGCCTGCATCATAACGAACATTTTTGCCCAAGGAACCATGCCTGGGAAATCAACGGTTTCCGAGATAATGAGGTCTAAAGTTGGACACAATTTTTGATTTTTTTTGCATTAATAAAACCAGAATCGTATAATAAACATTTTTCCCAAAGAGACCTTATGTGAAAAATTAACATTTCACAACAAAAAACGACATTTAAATTTCCCTGCACCGATGGAAATCAAACATCGCCCGACGAACACCGCATAACATAAACATAGCTAGGTACGATCGCGCGCCAAACAGCTGTTGAGTTCAGCTTCGAAATCATGAAGCAAAGTCAAGCCGACCGCCCAGTGGCGGATACAGGATTTTAGTTTGGGGCGGGTTTAACCCACCTGACTTTTTGTAGGTAATTCGTAGGGCGTGCGCGTAAATTACCTTTTTTTAGCCTCTTATTTAAATTGTTATTAAAATAACTAGCCAGAAAAAAATAGCATTTGAACCCTAAAACCATAAAATTGAAAGAGAATTGCAAGAAAGCGGCATGCAGTAGGAAGGTACAGTCGGCCACACGCTAGGATACCCCTTTTTTGTTGTGTCCGATTGGCGCCCTTATGCCACACGCAGTAAGAGCTACCATGGGGTATCTGTGTCTGTGATTGTGGCCGACCATACCTACCTAATACAACCGAGGGTAGAGATTTTGTAAATCTGTTTGATAGATCGATAACAATAGCAATCAGTCCCTAATTAAAAAATCGCGAAGTAAAGGCAAAAGCACGACGACCTTTACACACAAACTTAGTTCCACGACACCAATCAATCTCGCTACCGTGTTCTACTGAAATATTATCGCATCTCTACCTACCCCTTTGTGAAAACAAGTGCAAGTCGGGCGTCATACGATCATCATCGGCGACGGCCGGCCCCCGGCGGCCCCTAGCTCCGGCCCTTACTACCCGCCCGCCGCACTCCCCGTTTCTCGCCCCGGCTGCGTCTGCGGCGGTCTGAGCCGCGCGGCTGACAGTCGAACCTAGTCGGTCATGCGGAGCGCACGCTCGTCGGAAGCGCACGCTGCCGCTTCTAACCACGCGCGCGAATGACTTACTCAGTTCCTAAGTAACCATGTTATCGTTTATTGCTTGTTAAATTGACCCACCAACCCATGTTTCTGTGAATAAACTGTAGGTAGTGCTGGGTGAATCTATACTTATAATAAAACTCTAGCGAAGTCAATTCTGTACATTGAATATTTTTAGAAAAAAACTAGCAGGGGATACTAAATAAACTATACTGAATACAAAAATGCAAAAAAATCGGTCTATGTCTGTCTGTCTGTCTGTCTGTCTGTCTGTCTGTCTGTGTGTTACCTCATCACGCGAATACCGCTGAATAGTTTTCAGTCAAATTAAGGACCGTGATAAGTCCTGGTTCTGGGCACAATCTAGGCTATCCGATGTTCAGAATACATTGCGGGTTGCAATTTTAACTTCGTTTTTTGTAAGAAATATTCATAATTTTGATATAGCTTCTTGAGAAGATATGTTAATAACGTCATATTGAACACATTTCTGAAAATAAAACGAAAAAAAAAAAAGTCCGACTTGGAACCTCATTCGGAAACCGTTGATTTCCTAGGCATAGTTCCTTGGGCAAAAATGTTCGTTATGGTGAGGACTATATGTGGTCTCCCACTTTATTGGCGGTCTTTTAACACTGCTCGGTATTCAATACAAGCACTCGCCGCAAACAATAATTTTGCATTCTTGCATAACAAATAACTATTGTTTACCGTTGAGCGGGATAGACAGAATTGTTAGCCGTATGCTTTGATTGCTGGCTTAGCATTAGAATGAGTAAGACTTTATCTATGGGCTTACAACTTTATCTATCCCGCTCTACGTCGAGGGAGATACACACGAGGGAGTCCCACGGCTATGCCACATGGAGGGAAAGTACCTTAAATATTGTAGATGGAACATTTTAGATAATAGATAAGATAGATAATAGATTTATTAAATTGCCAATACACAGAATACAATTAATAGACAAGTAGAAAATAACCTTAATACAAAAAAATACAAAAACGTTGTTTGAACCTTAGAAATAAATTGGGCGTTATGTGTAATGGCAATATAAAAGGACCTGATCTCAGCGTGTGCTAAAGGTATTGCAGGAGCAACAACCTGTAGCGCTGGTTTTCAGTCAGGGCCTTTAGTTGGGTGACGTGACGAGATGGTACTTGGCACATGCACCTTTTCGAATTTTTTTATTATATCTCGAAATTAAATTGATACATATTAAAATTTAAATCAAATTAAATTAAAATTATAACCAATAATCAATCCATTTAAATTGTTTACAACAGATACATTTGAATAAAAATATAAATCGGTTTACTTTAATATTATACTAAAGTATAAACCAAGATAAAACCTAACAAAGCAATAACTTGCATAATAAATAATTAAATTAAATTAAATTAGAATTAGAACTCCAACTCCGAATAAAAATTGTTCAATAATAAATTTTAATAAATTAACAGAAATAATTGAACATTTATAAAAATTAAAAGAAATAATTATTAACATTGCATCACAATATTGTAAAAAGAACAAGCCTCCAAATAAAATAAATAAAGCAATAATGTCAACTGTAGGAAAATAGTTTTTTAGTTTATAACAATTATTATTATGATCTCAGGCATGCGTCTCCTTTTGGAGAGATAAAAGATATTTCCTTAGGTGCAGCTTAAATGTGTGACGCGTTTTGGTTTCTCGAATAGGGGGTGGTATATTATTCCAACATTTAGAGGCCGCATACCTAAAACTACCCCTGAAGGCTTTTGTATTACAAAAGGGGATATTAATGTTGGTGATCCTAAAACTACGCTGGTTGCGACATGAATTTGTCCACTTTAATTTACTATATAGGTATTTTGGATACCCAGATTTAATTATGCCAAACAAAAGACAAGCCAGATGGTACTTAAGTCTCCCTGACATATTGAGGATACCTGCATTGTTGAGATATGGAGTGATATGGGATCGGGGCGGAATTTTAAAACAAAAACGAGCACACGCATTCTGAACCCGTTGGATGAGTCGCAGAGTCTTTTGATAGAGGCATGGGCCATAAACGGAGATACAGTAATTGAGCTTACTTAAGACAAGAGCCTCACAGAGCCTGATACGGAGACTTTCGCTAACAAAGTCACGCAGACGATAAAGCACGCTGAGGCGATAAAAACAGTTCCGTACCAGCTCTGCGACATGGCTCTCGAATCGGAGCACCTCATCCATGATAATGCCCAAATTCCTGGCTTCCCGAACTCTTCCCACGGGCTCACCAGCAATACAAACTGAGGGACCTGATGAGGATATCTTTTCAATTTGCTGCTTGCTACCAAGAATCATGTATTTAGATTTTGAGGGGTTTAGAGACAAACAATTTCTATAGGACCATGCGTTAATACGATCTAGATCCTCATTCAGTTGAGACACAGCAACAGCAGCCTCAGAGGGAGCGCAGTGTATGTAGATCTGCAGATCATCAGCATACAGATGATATTTGCAATTCCTGATGTTGCTAACCATGTCATTACCATAAAGGATAAAAGGATAAAAGGATAAATTTTATATTATAAAAGGATAATTTTACTGAAAGAAGACATTATTTTAATTTAAAAAAACAATTTAAACTGCATTCATAGATATTGAAATAAATGTATACAATACATATTTATTATAAAATGTATAAATGTTTTGTTTAGATTAGGGTTTTTATTCTATTGCTTTCTTTTGAGCCCTGCTACCGCAAGTTAAGAAATAACTATTAAATTAAAATACCCCCGACATGTTAGCTTCAAATAAGCATATTTTGACAAAACATAACTAAGAACATTCGCTAGAAAACCTGCTTTCAAATAAATAAATAAACCTAAATCTTCCAAATCGTTCACCCATTTAAGAGCATTTACGGTGCCACAGACAGACACACCCTCATAAACACATACCTATACAGACACACTCACAAAGCTGTCAAAATTATAACACCCCTCTTTTTTGGTCGGGGGTTAAAAAAAACCTTCCTTTTGAGTTTTCCTCCACAGTCGAATTTAAATTAAATGTCAAATGTGTAAAAACGCATACGAAGTCGCGGGCACAACTAGTTGTAAATAAAACTGTGATAGCAAAATTTTAAACCGTGGAGTTTGGTTTTGTGGGTTGGCTTGTGCTGTCCGTGTGTATCAGTGTATGTGCTATTCAGGGTAGAAGGCTAATATCCTCGCCCAGCTCGCCGTAGTCGGTGCGCCCACCGGCGCCGCTGGTGACTGGCGGCAAGGTCGGTCGCGCGTGAGTGCATGTCGACTCGCACGTCGGATCTGCTATTCTGCTGAACGATAACACCGGTGGCAAGAAGGTAAGTAGTCCAACTTGACCCACCAACCACACGCGAGAGCGGGAACGAAAGTGTAAGGTAGTGGTTTCGGTTGGCCATTGTCTCTATCCAATATCAATGCAGACACATCTAGTATTGTTATCCCACGTGTATGTACCTACGGCAAGCAGGTTTTAACTCGTAGTACAGTCGGCCACTGTCTAGGATACCCCATGCTAGCTCTTACTGCGCGCGGCATGAGGGCGCCAATGGAACAAAAAGGGTATCCCAGCGTGTGGCTGACTGTGCCTTAGTGTACCACACACACGGTACGGTCACACACACCACAATATCTTCCGATCGAGCTTGCGTGAGCTGTACAATGTGAGAAGCGGCCCGCGAAGCGTTTTGTGTGTCGTAGAACTCATAGACCGCCCCGGATTGCGCAGCCGTACATTGCGCGCTAGTCGAAAGTATTTTTTTTTATACCTAAAAAAATAATTTCATTTCCCAGCGATATCATAAAGTTAAATTAACTTAACTTGGTGTCAGGAATGTATGCTTTACGGCTTTGTTGGCCGTCTTTTAACACCCTGTAGGTGGTGGGCAGCTGGGCAGGCCGGGTTCTAATCGGGTTCTTGACTTGAGAATCTCGTATCGTATACAATAATAACTAGCAGAACATAAAAAGAAAACAAGCCAACACAACAGGCCACAAATTATTTATTCATACTCCAAAGGGCGATTTCAATTATCCAAGAAAGGAACTAGAGTACGACGAAACAAAAGCTAGGAAGGAGACAATAAAGAGTTGAACAAGCACATAAATACAGCAACATACTTGCTGCCTCCAGTTAGGTGTAACAACAACGGGCAGCAAAGCAATACATTACTGCCTTAACAGCGCATAGCTCATGAATATTTGATACTGAAACTTACCTGGAGTAACAATTAACATTACTATGCGCTTAGTTGAATCAAACGCACACAATCGTAATAATATCATGCATAATATTACTAGTGGTTCGCCCCGAACTATGAACTCGCGACCCCATATCTCAGCAACCCTTCGACCGATTTGGCTCATGTTTGAACTTAAAAATTGTCTTTGCCTCATTTACCCGCCTACCAAACAGGACGATCCGTTTAAATTTACTCAAGTTATCGTCGAACGAACATTCATACATACAAACACACATACAAACATACATACAAACGCCGGATTGTTCAATTAGACTCGGAGAACTTCGCTCGCTTCGCTCTCTCGTTCAATTTATAAGAAGTACTAGAATTAGGTAATAGGAAAACGTTTTTACAACCGACATTTTGGGATCTTGGGTTTTGTGAAGGAGAACATTTTGCATTGTTTAAGACAAAGACAGTAACGAAGTAAACGAAGGTTACCAAACAAAACCTATACTTATGATGTAGGTACTTTAATGTAGTCTGCACATTTGAGATTTTAGACGTGTTTTGGGAATTCCCAAAATTTGGGAAAGACAATCCTAAATATTATTCGGAAAAAATGTTAATCACTCAGATTTCTTCTTGGCATTGATCCTGTTGAACATCTCTTACTTCGTCCACTTAGCGAGCTTCTTCAGGCAGTTTCTTTTTCTTCAATACTGGCACTTTTGTCTTCTTGATACAATAGAACTCCGCCGAGTCTTCCAGCTATCATCAATACAGATGACCGCGCTCTGAAATATCCACTTTTGTTTGATTTACGCATGTGTCGCATGTGCATGTGTGTGTGTGAATACCTAGAATGTCTGACTCGGGGTACGGCCACAGCCAGACCGATAACAAAAAAATAATGGTCCTAAGCATGATTCACACGAATTAAGTGGTCACGGCTTTTCGCCGAGTATATTTCAGACCGTCGGCATCATAGTATCGATATAAATGTAATAAAAGAATATGTTCTAGCTAGCTAAAATCTACTCTCGAAAACAACAGTTACAGAAATCAACAATTGCCTTTTGACAGATGTTAATGGGTGGATGCGCTTAGTGGATAATAGCCAATACAAGAGCTGGCCACAACAATCTACATACCATACAACATAACAAATACATAACCATTACTGTAAATAATTTAATTTCATGCGTCAAAGTCAAGTAATCTATGTAACCACGAGTATTCCAGAATTTAAATTGGTGTCTCTTCTTACCGCTAGGTTAAGCAAATGGCACAATCATGGCATATCACTGATTAGATTAAATTTTCAATTATCCAAATGGTGAATTTCAATAAAAGGCAGAGAGTTAGGTAAAGATCGGTCTAGCCAAGTTGGTACTAGAGGTGCGCGAAACGCTTCAGTGAAAAGAAAAGAATGATATAGTTCATTTCCTTCACTGAACTAGTTCACTCTTTTAGTTCACAGTTCATTCATAGTTCACAGCTCATTCATAGTTCATTCATAGTTCATTCATAGTTCATTCACAGTTCATTCATAGTTCACAGTTCATTCATAGTTCACAGCTCATTCATAGTTCATACCTCAGTAGTTCGTTCACGTATCTTTTGACTCACGGTAGTCCGCGAATGACAAAATTTTGGTGCTTAGTGTGGTAGATTTAATAATGTTTCTTGAAGAATGAACTACGTGGACTAGAGTGAATGTGATATGTAAAGATTGGTAGTGAATGAATGAATGAATGGTTTCATATAACGAATGCATTCAATCGAAGCATTCATTCGCGAACTACACACCTCTAGTTGGTACTGCCTCGGATGAGCGGAGTTTATTTAATAATAATGGTAATAATGTTGCTCTAGTCCTTTGTCTGGTTTCAAACTAAAAACTGACCGTCTGTGCATTGATGTAATCATTGTGTTTCATCTGTATATGGCTGTTTTTAGGCCGTCATAACCCAGGAATACAAAAAAAATAATGCCTCGCTCAGCATCTATTGTATTAAGTTTATGAATTTCCAGAACCTACAGTACAGTAAATAATTCGTTTACTGGCGAAACTATAATGCAAACATGGAATGTAAACATTGTGTTCGGAAATATTTTTTTATATGTAACATATTATTTGGTATGGATTATATGCACAAAGATGACGTCATGCATGACAATAAGTCTTTGTGAGTATTTATTGTTTATTAGGAATTATTAGGAAGTTGTCTTATATCTACTCATATGTAGTCTGTCTGTCACCTCTTGGAGATTTGGTGCCTCTTAAATAACGTTCCGCAACTTAAATGTAAAAAGAACATTCGACGGCGAGAATTATTATGTAAATCACGTTTTGTTTGTCATTGTTGTTTTTGCTCTGTCTGTTTGTATTGGCTGTTTATTTAAGCGCTACTCTAACCGCGAAAATGTCGAAGGAAGATTGGTTCGTTATAGTCGTAAATTTTTTCATCTTCTCTTTCAACCTAACTTCCGAATTCTTTGCCTATACAATTTAATATAAATATCGTTTTAATTTTAAACCTTTTTGCCTTGCCTCTAAAATATCTCGACTTTAAAAAGGTTCAAAGAAATGTGTTCTACTATGTTTACTGTTGGTCGCGCTTGGTTTGCCATTTTGTTATCCAACATCATAGTGTAGGTAGACTCAAAAGAAGAAACAAATAAAATTTTGACAAAGATAGAGACCAGCTAAAGGCCTTAGAAAGGTTTATCTACAGAGCATTACCTTGTAATAACTTTATCTTTATTCGCGAATATAATTTTGTACAGTAAGATTAAGAAGCCCTAAAATAATACAGACTCATCGTTGCGTTAATTAGTGCGAAATTAAATTCGAGCTAGTCTGAAATCCTCTTCACACTCATTGAACGAGTGAGCGAAACGAGCGAAGTTTTCCGAGTCTACTGGAACAATCCGGCGTTTGGATGTTTGTATGTATGTATGAATGTTCGTTCGACGATAACTTGAGTAAATTTAGTCGGATCGTCATGAAATTTGAAATTATCGTCAACAAATTATCATTGCCTACGCAGGTAAATGAGGCAAAGAAAATTTTTCAGATCGAACATAAGCTAAGTCGGTCGAGGGGTTGCTGAGTTATGGGGTCGCTAGTTCATAGTTCGGGGCGAACCACTATTACATACTGTAAGCGATTTCAGGAAGTTATAGAGTTTCAGCTTATGCGACAGTAGCACTTATTGCACATTTGTGTTTAAACTTCTGTGTATCTGTGTATAAATAATAATTTGACCTTTGCATCTTGTGGCAACTCTGAATGAAGTAAATCGGTGAAGTGACCACTCAGACGCTGTATGTAGTATGTGTATGATGGAACATGTTTTTAAGATGAAGCTGACTTGTCCAACACCTGCCATTTCGCAGCTTCAGTCAACCTAGTTCACAGGAGAGACAAGTTGATTATCTTGGGTAATCTAAGCTGCCGGTTTCCTCACGATGTTTTCCTTCACAGTGTATTGATACACTGTTTTGTACAAATTGGTTAATAACTAGTGGTTCGCCCCGAACTACGAACTCGCGACCCCATATCTCAGTAACCCCTCGACCGATTTGGCTCATGTTCGAACTTAAAAATTATCTTTGCCTAATTTACCCACCTACCAAATTTCATGTCGATCCGACTTCATTTACTCAATTTATCGTCGAACGAACATTCATACATACAAACATACATACATACAAACGCCGGATTGTTCAAGTAGACTCGGAGAACTTCGCTCGCTCGTTCAACAAGCACGGAATGTCAGTGGCAAGCTTTATCCGCCGCTGGCTATTGCAGCAGGTTTGTAACTAGCGCTGTTACAGAGCGCGTAATACGTGTCACACGGAATTTGGGTCAAGTGAAATTTGGCCAAAACTATTAGATTTTAGAAGAATTACCCTGTTTATTAATTCTGAAGTATCACCTTTACTTTTTGGAGCGAGAAAGGCCGTGGGCTTTTCGTGATACTATTATGTATTTTGATGTCAAATTATTCTAAGAAATTTCAGATCACCATCCCTTTTCACACCAATATGTAAAAGTTCTATTTAGCCTAAATGATGGATGAGCCACGAAACTGGCTGTGTAGAAAGGTTTTACCTAATTCTTGGGTTTGATATGTGAACATTTTCGATTTGTTTAGTGTATTTGATACAGGAATCGATTTTGTGCATTTTTCTTTGCGCGCGGGTAATTCGGAAGGCAAAGTTTTTTGTTCGAAAGTCCGTTATTGGCTTAATCTTATCTTTAGACAATATTGAGAAACTAATTTCAATATTTTTTATTTTGGTTTCAAAATCCAAACTACTGGATTTTACAACGTTTCAAAGATATGGTTTTATGACGTCACGCGACGGTCTGCATACTGTTGGCGGTCATAGGAACAAAACATTTTAGCGCATAAAAACAAAACTACTGGACCAAAATAAAAAATATTGAAATTAGTTTCTCAATATTGTCTAAAGATAAGCTTAAGCCAATAACGGAATTTCGAACAAAAAACTTTGCCTTCCGAATTCACTATGCACGGCGCCTTAATTGAAGTTCTATTTTGTTGTCTCCGAGGTTACATTCGTAAGGAGTTTTTATGTTTAACTCGTTTCACTGTACAACCAACCGGTTATTGTCATTTTTTGCGTTGTTGTGTTCACCTGTGACATGTAGTTTAATTGACCCGACTATGTGGTTGAACTTCGATCACGTCTCCTTCTCTTGCGCACTTGTGTATCGTATGTTTATCGTAGTTTCATTGTAAAATGTTAAGTGCTTATAACTCATTTGTTGACGTGTTTTGCGCTCACGTCTCGCCTTCCTTGGCTGAACAATCGTGTTTTGGGTATCGTAGTTCACTCAGAATCTTTCTACCTGTCTTTGTCCTCTTAGTTTAGGCCCTGCATTTATGTAGAACTATGCGTTTTTAATCAGAATGGCTTTTACCTGTCTCGTATTTAATAAAAGCAATCGCATTAATATAAGTGTTGTCCATCAAAACTCATTTCTAAAAGTGAATTCTGAGAAAATGTTAGGTGTATCATCCATCAAATGGGCTCACTTCTTAATACAACCGAAATATAAGTTTACCCACCCAGAGCATTTATATCGTCTCGCTAAATGGAAATCGGCGGCACTGGCCGCATACGACTTCCAGCGACTCCTCGACAAGGAAAGCTCGACCTTAACTCCGCAGACCACGCTCGACTTTGCAAGCGACACGCTACAGTACGATGAAATTCCTGTAAATACGAAACGTGTCATCCGCATTAACGCGAGCAATGCGTTAACGACCCCACCACAATGGCGATACGGTACAGATTTGGAAAAGAGCGCCGATCCGCTAAAGACAATATAATACTGCATATTAATTTTATAGAGTGTGCTGGTATAACGCGATTTATATCCGTAACGGCGGGTGTTAGGGTTCACTTTAGTTTGTTTGCCCATGGGAAACCCTGACAATAAAATTACGCCCGTGTTTTGTGGCGGGGCGCGCATACTTCTCGATGAGCGATACTCTTTAGCCGCTGTTATGTTTTTATTGGGCACAATTTTGAATGTGTGGATTTACTCCGACAGGCAGGGTAAGTGCCGCTATGACGTATCGCGATTCAATTCATACAGTAATTTCCTTCAATCCAATATTCTTGTTTCTGCACTTTTTGCTATCCGCTTCTTAGGAATGCATTGTTCACTATTGTTTACGTCTTCTAGTGTCAACAATCAACAAACCTTCTTTTTACTAACCAATTCCCAAATCGAAACAAATCAAAGCGCTCTTTCGATTATCGTAATCATTCAATTAGTTAATGCCACCAATAACAATTACCTCGACATCAGATAAGACGGTTGTACGTATCGTTCGGAGCGAAAGGGTCAACGGTGACGCCGCAGGATTACGTGGAAGCGGGTGCTGGAGCAACATTTGGTTTACAACATAATAGAGCATTAGTGGGATCCGCTTTTGACATCATTATCTGTGGAGTCGGCGGCGATAACCTGCGAGGCACGTTTGAGCGGCCCTGTGGAGTTGAGTAGTCTGACTAACTCCCGCCCGCCGCCCCGCCTCAGTCGCGCGCCACTTCGCTACCCAAGCGGACGTCTTGACTCCGCCGCGTCACTCAACCACCAAATGAAGGAACCGTGTGAAACGCTTTTGGCGCGTTTTCGCGGCACGCGACGTCGGCGTATGCTCTTGCTCTTGCAACAGTGATTCTGACTCCTCAGTGCGTTGTGTCACTTGGATTGCAGTGTTGGATGGATTATTAAATACTTTCGGAACTGATTGGTGTGTTTGATCGTTTTTTTAGGAATTAGGACGTTATGTCCATGATTATGTTGAGTCATGCATGACGCACTTGATTGGCTGGAACTGAGCATTCCTGTCGTTGTCTGGGACTTCGTTAGAATCTTTGAACTGGCAATACGTTGGCCATTAGACGTATACGTAAAAAAATCACAGATACACAACACAATATTGTTAAAAGTCTGCTCAATAAACTTCATTCCTGATGTTGTCGAGTCAGTCACAGTTATTGTCTTTTGATTTGATTGTGCGTTAGTCATGCTTTCTGGTTACTTGAATTCCTTTCTTTGTTTGTTTATGACGGGGCATTTATGTTTGTGCTAAATTAATTTATCGTTTACCTTTTCTACAGAACCGGAGCAGGAAAAGAGCAGTACTTAATTAGCTTTCGATTGCTGAATCTATTTGCCAATGCGGTCGAGTGGATTATAAAACATTAGCTTATCCCATTATTAGTTCCTCCCGAAATCGCACCACGGCGCCACCGTCTATAGACTCAAGGATTATCTCAGCTCGCGATATGTTTGTTTAGCTAGCACCAATGTAATATTAATTAGTCTATCCTTATTAACAATTAGCAAACTTTCCACGAATTTCAAAGTAGCACTCAATTATGAAACTATTTCTGTATTTAATGTCTGCCTCTAGAAGTCTGGCTTTTTAATCTGCATCTAAAATGCAATATCTGAACTTGCAATTCGTGTGAAATTGCTCCTTTGAGTGAGTTTCCAACATTGAAACTGTACTCATGTGATAAGTTTCTGGGGTCCCTTCTTTTGTCCGAGTAAATCTAAGTGTCGATAAAGATAGTTGTGTCCTACATGGCTACTCTTGTTCTTACAACTCGGTGTTTCCAAATTGCTCACGGACTTAAGATTTGTGTGAGGCCGTCAAAAGGTCACTCACAAAACCGTACGTTGTTTCGCTATCTTTTCACACCATTTTGATCAGATTTAATGCTAAGATAGGTTTGTTATGAATGGAAGGGAGGTGCCTTTTCTCTTGTGAAAATTCAGGCGGAAGAAATTGGTCAATGAAAGCTTGGTACAGATGTAGAATTTTCAACTACGATTACAATTTCAATAAATATTTAATTATTCAGCTCGACTCTTTTATTTTGACGATAAATAATGCAGTTGGATCACCGATTTACAAATTCAGAGAACCCTAAAGTTCCACCAACCCTAAATCGTAAAACCACTCCAGTGTCCACGAACAAATTGGGTGTCCCAAAGGGCTAATCCGAGTCCGGACTAGAAAAAGTATATTTACCTTTTTAATTGTGCACGGAACTATCGAATAACACCGCCCAAGTGACCACTCGGAGGGTTCCCATCGAATCTGTGGCGCTTACGTTTATTGCCTTAGGGATAGGGCGTGGGTCCTTCGAAGGGTACTACTCCGTTGGTGTTACTTTCGCACGAAACGTTCCTTGGAACTTAGGTTACGTGATATTATTGTTTATATGCCAAAAAAACTGTAGTAGCAATACCACTCGCTAACATTGAAGGACAACATCGTGAGGAAACCTGAGTCAGAAGCATAACATCAACGCGAAAATCTCCAATTTATTTGGCCTTTGCCCAACTAGGGTATTACGGGCTACATTTTACTATTATGCCATTGATGACATTTAAAATGTCAAGCAAGCCACGTGCAAGTGCACTCGATATAGTTTTGATTGCAACCCTCCTACGATCCCGGAAAGATCACTGCAGTCGTTTCTGACCCTTATTACACTTTGAAATCTATTTTTGTTGTACTCGACAGTGATAGTGTAGTGATAGTGATAATAGCTATCTCGCTGAATCTACAATCTCAATTAGATTGCTGTTAGCCATAAGATTCAATAGGATGCCTTAGGATATACTTATGTTTTGGAAGAGGCATAAACCTATCTATTTATTTCAAACATAATATGATGGTGAAATGGTTCCCAAAGGGCAGCAGATGGTGGGGTTGCAACTGCACCTGATGCTGCAGAGTCAGAAATATTAAGTCTTCATAGCACCTATGATGTCCTCTTCATCATCATCATCATTAGCATGTTAACACCAACTGCTGACTAAAGGCCTCTCCATACTCACGCCGGCCGAGTTAAACTTGAATAAGATCAAGTTTAACTCGTTCTTTGACGACACTTGCTGTAGAGATAATTTACGGAAATGTAGACAAACGCCGAGTCCACGGCTGCCATAGCCAGGCTGGTCAGTTGGTCAATCCTTCTAGGATGGGTATCCGCTAGTGGCAATAATATCTGAGCGCTTCTGTGCTTCGCAATTTACGTTAAACCGTTGGTCTCGGCTGTTTTTTATTAACAACCATCGCTAAGCCATGTCAGAGGCCCTTTGGGCGGCCTAAAAACTGACACCAAGGGTGGCCACTGCTATTGATGTTCCGTTCCCGGGAACATTGCCAATCGCTGGAAACATTGCCGGCAATGTTCCCCCAACTGGGAATTTAACGGGAACTTGCTCTAAACTTTGGATATTTCAATATTTGTTTATTGACTTGTAAATGGTTTTGCATTCTTTATACACCAAATAATAAGTTACTAAACACATAATTCATACGAATTTCATAGGTAGTACGGATTTAAGATGGATTTTTTAATGAAACACCGATTTCATGCAGTCTCCATGTGGCAACACTGCAAGGACAAGACACTTATGCAAATATGTATGTCACTTGACTAACCAACGCGATAATTTAAGAATTGTCATGAATTAACAAAAAAAATATCACTGGGAATTTATGGAAACATTGGGAAACTTTCCGGGAACATTGCCAGTGGAAACATTGCCGGGAGTGGGAATGTTTCCAAGCGTACATCAATAGCCACTGCATCAATACGATAACTTAAACTGCCGGGCAGGTGCGCCATTTTTTCCAAGAGAGCGAGAGTACGAGCTTCGCACGCGTGTCCGCCAAGTTATCCAGCTAGTTATTTCCCCGAGTACAGGTCCAGGGCAATTCTGGGATGGAGTTGTAAAGTGTCTCGAATGCGAGCTTGGCGTAACGAGTGGGCCGGGCAGCTTGCGCGGACATCTGCCACGATTCACCCTTTTACGGCCCTGAGTAGGAGAGGACATAATAGAGCCTGAAATGTTGCCCTATTGCTGGATTAGGGACAAAGGAATTGTCCTTCTTCTAGGAAGTTGCGAGGGGTGTGCCAAAGAAAAGATTTGTCTCAAGGTTGCGGTACCGTTAGAAAGGGGTGCCCTACTAAGGTAAAATCACAAAGTGATCCTTTTTAACGGAATTGTAGGATTTTTTAAATATAATTGCGACTGTAGGTGTGCAGATGCAATATTATTGTATGTTTCGGAGATGCAATATTATTGACTTTTTGGAATATATCGTGAGGAAAACTGAAGAACCTAATTAATAAAAGTTCAGGAATGTAACCGTGGGTGGGCAATATTAAACCCGATGCAGATGAATCTGATGTTTCCGCTTATGCCTTCGATAAAACTGATGTATGGTCATCTATGGGAGTGGATCAGCAATGATTATTAGGCGTCTAAGAAGAAGACAGACAAAATAGCTCTTCTTTAAGAAACGTCAAATAGCATTGTGGTATTCATACTAATTAAAGAATGTGCAATGATGTCAGACTTCTGGTGTCAAATAAAGTACTCTTTGTGGTTTGAGCGATGAATTGATGAGTCGAAACTGAGTATTGACGATTCATGCTCTGACTAACATTAATTATAGTTTTCATAGATACGGGAAACGGCAAATGAAACTAATTAACGATTTATGAACATGCAGCACATAATACAGTTACTACCTAGTCAATCTAGTAAGAGGTAGGATCGGTAGGATTTGCAAACAGCCTGGGAACGTATTCCGCTAATCTTCCGGGTATTTCCTGACATCTGCAGCCCTGATGCCACAACGCGAACAAACAAACCTGTTCTGAAGCAAATTCAATTCAATGCGCTTTTTGTATCGAGGGTTTTCCCAAATAAAAAAGACAGATAGAAATTGGCGCGACTATAGGAAACTATTGAATAGTACATCGCGCCAACAAAGTACCTACTTATCAGTGTTAGTATAAATAGAATGCCCGAATAAATTCAGTCGGATGAATCTGGCTGATTGAGATACTTTTTTCAGACGAGTTACTGACGCCTTTGCTCATCGTTGTCTCAAATTGAATCAGACGTACAAAAGTAGTGATCGATTTTTCCAACGAGTACTTACCGACAAAGATGTGGCTTAAGACTGGATAAAGGGTTGACCAGCTGGCCTGTCTCCTACTTTCATTATTATCTTGTCTTTATCTTCCCACTGTCTGAAAGACTGGCCTGAACCCTATCAACATCATCGTCGTCATCATCATGATTTTCAGTGCTTTTCACTCAAAGCTTTCGTTCTGGCTGGAGACGCCAAAAATAGGTCTATCCTCGGCCCCCCTATTCTGCAGTTACCAACTGATTTAGCATTTAGCTTGGTACATGTATTTCTGCTAAATCAAAAGTTGCAAACAGCGTACTATGGTCTGTTGTGCTCGTTCTCGATGTCAACATTCAAAAACCATTTTTCCTCATCAAGGAAACTCAAGAGCACTATTTAGGTCCTAACCTAACTAAAGGAAGTTTCCGTTCAGCCTCACTCTAAACTAGGCTAATGTATCGAAGTGGGCATTTGGCTCGGAAACACGTTTTTTCATTCAGTACACGCCCAACGAGTTGTAATATTATCGTCGCTGGGACCTTGACTGAGTTACGCGGTGCTCTTGGCTTTATTGAAGTGTCCTTTAGTGCAGTCTGATTTTGGGGATAATCGACAAGAACCATCTTGAGAATATTCATATTAAATTAAGCTATCTAATTAGGTATGTTAAGTATCTGTAAGTCATTCATTATTTCTCTTATTGTCAAGATATCTGTGCATATCATACAATTGAGATTTACAGTTCCTTCTTCATGAAAATATGTGTTGGATGGAATAGAGTCACTCAGTACACCTCAGGTACTTTTACTGTGGTAATATGTGTGTATTGCGTTTCCTTGTTTCCCGCCTTTTATTCAATACCATCGGAATTCCCCAAGGAAGCAAGGCGACGTATGCCCGTAGCGCTAG
The DNA here is from genome assembly GCA_949319315.1 of Zelleria hepariella. Taxonomy (NCBI): domain Eukaryota; kingdom Metazoa; phylum Arthropoda; class Insecta; order Lepidoptera; family Yponomeutidae; genus Zelleria; species Zelleria hepariella. Next base: position 5,968,746 of record OX439380.1, on the reverse strand, counting down.
CACCATCAATCAATCACTTGGCAAAACACCCGTCTAATGGCCCTTTAAGGACCCTGCCGAAAAAACCCTACGCACCACATCCTATTTACTCGTATATCCGTGGTGAAGTAATGCCGTGTGTTGGACCAAATGTTCGATTGGGTATGGCCAAATGTGTTGCGATTTTTTCGTGTATAGCTTTTCAGAGTCTGTCGATTTTGACCAACATTGGGAGACGCTTTGACTTATTTAGCTACTGTCTCTATTCAAGAGATGATACTCAAACCATAATGTTATTTAAAAAAATTGAGAGATTTGTACGTCTGAATTTATAAAAGAGTCAGTGCCATCAAGAAGGATAAAAAATCCAGTTTTCGTAGTACCTCTATTCCAAATATTGGTATGAATTGGCTCAATGATTACATGGGTCTAAAGGGAAAACAACTAAACTGAACCAGCCCTGTAATTAATCATTAGTTGTTGCGGAAAATGTGCTCGTAATCACTGTTCTTAATTTCGGTATCGGACTCTGGAAGAAAATTACCCAGTGTCTGCCAATGGCCTTTAAATAATAATTCTCGGTTGACTTAGTTATTGTTTGCGGGAGGTTAGATTACCTAGCTTAGCTAAGAGATGTTTCTGGAATGATCAGCTTAAACTGTTTGTTCTCATGAGTTAAGTAAGCATCCACTGATTGTGGTGGAAATTATGTCAGGAATTGTGACACTGCCGTCCTGTACATCTCTACCATGTTGTGTCTTTATCCTTGACTGAAAATTGTTATCTAGGTACATAAGAGTCATCTTTGGACACTATTTTGAGCAATTTCTTGGTAGTATTACTCCAGCAGTCTGATCTATTTTGGCTAATTTGCCACCTGGTTGGTTCGTAGTTACCACAGTCTGCCATAACTAAGTTATTTGATGAGTTCTTTTGGCATAGGAATCATAGGATAGACATAGCAATCTCTACTAGACAACCTTGGCCTTCATTCAGAACTTTTAAATTTATTAAACAAAACCAATTTCAACCAATGGTCCTATGTTATATGACAAATATTTGTGTCGTCTTACACAACAATTTTAATAAAAAATCGTCGAAATGAGGGCTGAAGTTTCCAAGAGTATAACGTGATTCGTTTTCGCGTTAGGTCGCATTTGCCTTTGTAAATAACTTTTCGACTTCCACGACTGAATTAGAAATAATTCTACAGAATTATTATAGTTACGTTAAACTTTCCGTAGCTTTAAATGAAAAATAACCATAAACATAAGTAACGAAATAAAAAAATCATCATATCAGACCTATTTATTATACCGGGTCCTAGAAAATGCTAACCAAAATTGACATTTCATAAAAACCCTTTGCAAAAACTCTCCTTTTTATACAAAAGATGGCTTGGTGGCTAGTTGCGTTCATGTGCCCCTTAGTAAAAAGTTCTATAGCAAAGTAAATACGAGTATGTATCTACGGTCACAGTTTTAACAGCCATGATGAAATAGGCGTTTCAAAATGTTCTATAAGAGATCTGTTTGTATAATTAAACGAGTTTCATGTTAGGTATCGTTTCCCTTCGATTGTTTATTCATCCGATCGTATTTTTCCTTGTTTGTTATAATGAATATTGATGCCTAGATCTAGGCGACTGCTTTATGATCATGAATAACTACATCACCAATTCACCACTTATTAGGTTGACTTAATTAGTTAGACTTATGCCCGTTTTCACCAACCACCCCTAATTTTAAAAGACCTTTTAACGAAAATTATCTGCGCCTCTGCAAGTCTAGGGGTCATGGATGAAGGACCATACGAATTCCACTCACAAGCGTTATGAGTTGAGTGTGTATGATCCTTCATCCATGCCCCATAGAAATGCAGAGGTGCAAATAACTTTCGTTAAAAGGCCTTTTAAAATTAGGGGTCGTTGGTGAAAACGGGCATTAGTTCTCTTTTCAACGTTTTTGTTGGTGTACTGTGGTGTATCGTATAGATTTGTATATTAATACTAGCCTTCTCCTGTGACTTTGTGCCCGTCAACGTCTCTTATACACACTTGCAGATCCCGCTTAGTTCTTCTATATTTATTCTATCTATTAATAATCTAGTCATTCTAATCCCCCCGAGTGCTTATATGGCCATTTTGCCGCAACAGTCCTATTGTTCCCAGATGCAATTAAACATTTTAGCGCTCCAATGCAATATGCGTGGCCACGGCTTACTAATAACCGAACGGTTAGTTAATTAATTAACTCCAACCTCGGCCTTTGTTGCGCCAATCAAGTGCTCTGTGATGACGTTGGTTAGCTCTAAACATGGACAACTGACTACATAGTTTAGTAACTCCGCATTGGTAAATTGCTAGACCGTGGTTCGATCCCCATTTTGTACTGCATGTGCTGCACAGGAATGGAAGCTTAAAATTAACATAATGATCTAAACTCATGGTTGGCAGGATAGTAACCCTCTGGATGACGATGAAAAGGTGTTTATAAATTATTCAATCACAACCCGGTATTTAAATGCAAGCGAAGTGTAACCGTGGGGAATATCTCCTGCAAAATGTGAGCGTCTACATCTGATGCATAGAATCTATCAATGCGGAGTCTATCTATAACGTTGCATTCTGTAGTGTTATCTGTTAGTGTGTTACCTACATTACTAAGATTTCCAATTCCTTTCGCAGTAACATTTAACTTAAAAAACTATCACATCATCTGTGAACAAACCATGATGTTTTCACCCGGTGTCGACTAACCCAAAGTGAAGTGTCAGTGCAAAACAGTGTTCGACTAAAAGTGAAGAACCAAACGGTGAACAGTGAGTGTTTCCAAGGGGTGGTTCTATAGAACGCGCTCTGGACGGCTTAAGCTGTGGTTATGCATATGTGCTATGAGAGACCTGGACTGGTCTCCGCCCTGAACGGCGGAATTAGGTAAGGGATTTATCTGTTTATCCAGCCCATGAAAGTCGCCCACTGTTGGGCATATAGAGGCCTATATGCCCAACAGTATATGCGTCTTTGTCGCGCCAACCCCGTCCAATTTCGTCCATCATCCTCCCGCTGTCTTGATAATATCATCGAGCTTTAGGTCTACCCACCTGGGTAGGGTGTGTCCCACCCTACCCAGGTAAGGATTACGTCATATAAATTGGATTTATGCCGAGCACGAGGAGGCCTTATTTAAGAGCTAGGTCTGTCTGACCGTCTAACTTCTTCAGTATGACATTTTTAATTGAAAGATGTTGACAACCTTAAACCAAATTTATTTATTTGCCACGAGCTGTCATTAAAAGCGACTGTGATCGTGATCGCGACTAGCTTTCGAAGGAAATTGAGTTAAAGTTAGAACTTGCTCTAACGTTCACGAATAACATACAGTCACTCACTATACTCGTACTATAATTCGTTTGACGGCTGGACATAAAAGCTCGCTAAAGACACATCACGCCACAAAACGTAAAGTGAAAGGTATCGTGATGCTACTAACGAAGGATTTAAATATGGAATTTGCATCAAGATTAAATAAAGGGGTCGGATTTTAAATGAGCGCTAAGAGCTTCCCCCGCGCAGAATGAAAATAGGTTTTCGCGCTCCCGATGAAAATCCTCTTCACTTAACTATTTACTTTCTTAAACTCGAAAAATACTGCACTTTTATTCACCGCCAAGTTTGATCTTCGTTGCTTACCTTTATTATGAAATTCTCGGAACATTTAATCTATATATGCTGTTCGTAGGTAAGATCTATTTATTTCTCAAAGGGAAAAACCACTTATTAATTACAGTAATACTCATAGGGCACCTGAAGGTAATACATGGCCACTTTCGTCTCCAAATAGTTTTGATACATGAGTCATGACAAATTGACAATCCAGTTGGCCCAGTTTGTAAAACAAACAAAGTACTACCACTAATCCGTTTTTTGTTAGCATTTAAAAATGACTAAATCGGCTTTTAAATCAGTATTTTATGTTGTGATATTATTATGTGTACTCTTCGCGTGTGTAAGTAAACAATGTAAAATTGTAAAGCAATCGGCAACTGGCCATTTTTTACTTTTTCAGTTTAAAAACCTTTCAAAGTTAATCTGTGTTATTTTTACAACATAATAACTGAAGTTTGCTGGTATGGTGTAACAAAGAAACATAACTGAAATAAGTACAGTGCAAAGTGGTCATCGATCAATTGGTTCAATAGCAAATCGTTTTCTGACCATAACAAAGAGCCTCAAAGAGGTGAAGTTGACTTTTCCCATAGACGAGCGGACATGGCGGCATTGTTGCGAAGAGGCGCGTGAATCCTCAACATGTTAATGCTGTATTTGCCCTTCTTATCTCGCTATAGACAAAATAGAGCAGTTTAGTGTAGAAGGTCGGGTAAAAGTTGGTAGAGATACTAAAACTTATCACATTAGGTTATTTGCGAGAATGCGGTGCATCTTTACTTGTAACGTACACCTGACATTACGCTCGAAAAAATGTGCAGACCGACGGGCAATTTTTATGATTTGTCTCCTAAAGGTTCTGTATGTACATTCAATCAATTTACAATCAACAGCACGTAAACCTTTACATTAAACGTAACTGAATAGAGTGCACGCATGTAAGAGTCGACGTACTGTAGAGTATATATTTATTGATTCTTCTTCTTCTTGGCGATAAGACCGCCATTTGTACTGTTATTTTTAAATGTTTATTTGTAAAATGTTTTCGTTTGTGCAATAAAGAGTTACTTACTTACTTACTTACTTGAGCTCATGTGGCTTTTGTTGCACAAAATAATTAATTTATGTAGAGTTTATGTTTGAAGTAGAAGTTTATCTTCTACCTATTCCTTTTAAAGCCATTTAACGGACAACGTATAAGTTTGTTTGTGGAACGAAACGTTTGCTCAGTGAGATTGGGAAATACATAAACCCTAGCTTGTAGTGTTTTGTTCTTAGTTGCAGTCCTTGCTTTGTTACTACACCACCTTCATTTAATTTACAATACGGATTCACTCGCTTTCACTATGTGGCCTTCTACTTGATTAACTTTGTGAGAAAATGTTAGGTTTTTGCAGATTTTACTAAGGTAGAGCTTGAATCTTTTATCTTTTGTTTGTATTATTTGTGTGATCCTGCAAAAGCAGCCACTTTTGACGGTAACACGTTTTATTAATAGGTTCCAGGATGGAATCCAGGTCTTAGGTCCTAAAATTTCATAATATTAGGGTTAATAAATCGAAGGTTCGTTTTTTCACTGGACTGCACCCTCACCTTAAAGCAAAGTTAATTTTGTGGAGTTTTTCTTTTGTTCTCATATTGTTGGTTTCTCTGTTAGACCTTGATAAATAGTTGACGTTCCCTTTAAATATGAAAACTGACCTACCATTCGTTAAACCTGAATTAGCATACAATATAATGTCAACACGTTTAAATAAATTTACTCACCGTAGAATTACACTGCATAGGTACTCTACTGTAATGTATCCAAACAACCTATGCTACCTGTCTCATTATACAGATTCTTAAACGACAATTATCGACTGATTGCTCTATCTTTATTGCCCTTTATGTATACAACCGCAGAATTGTGTAGATATTATTACCTTCTTCTTCAGGAATACCACCTGTGGTAACACTTTCTAGGAAACCCGAGGCCATTATCGTTTGCATGGCTTGAACTCTTTGTGATCAATAAAACTTAAATCAATTTCAACTTTTATACCTGGTGGGCACGCTTGGTGACCTCAGATCACGTTTAAATCACTCTTCCGCTCGGGATTTTGACATATCCAATTGTTTAACGCACACATTTGTACTACAAGACGGGGTTGAGACGCCATACGTCTCACAACTAGCGCCGCCAATAAAAAAAAAATAATATCTTTTTTTTGGATGCGTTTTTAGCAAAAAACGCTCCTGCGATTTCTAAACGCGAGGCTTAACTATTTTTAGGACCTAAGGTTTGAATTCCAGGATTGGATTTCCTACGAATGCAATCGATTCTCGCCAAAAGTGGCCACTTTTGGCGAGAATCGATTACATTCTTAAGTTCTAGGATCTGGAATCCAAACCTTAGGTCCTAAAAATTGTTAAGCCTCGCGTTGAGAAATCGCAGGAGCGTTTTTTGGTAAAAACGTATCCCAAAAAAAGATATGTTTTTTTTCCATTGGTGGCGCTAGTTGTGAGACGTATTTCATCTTAAACAGTACGTGCTACGGAAGAAGAGACTTGACCACGGCTCCCGCACCTCCTTCCGCCGCCCCGATGACGCCCGGTCCCCTACTCAGTACATCTACCTCATACCGCTGGAGACATGCAAATCGTCAATGCGCATGTCAAACGACGTGGTGTCCCAAGTCTCTTCTTTTATGGCACGCATTGTACCGCGCTATTTATATCTGTTTTTTTTTAAATAATTAGATCGATTGCATCGATGAGCCTCTAACAACTGTAAACTGTCGACAAGGCGCAATTAAGATTATAAAATCTCCGCTCGATTGATAGGGAAAGTGGTATCAGCCGTCGCGTCACGCGTGGCAATAGCAAATAGAGACAGAAAGACTGGCGTTCGCAACATGGAGCGAGACAGATGTTACATTGTTGAAAACATACTTACAATGTGTTCAGACATTGTTTATAGATGGAGTAGGCTTGACAAGGACCTATATCATCCTACTAGCTTAGTCGGCTTAGCCCACACGAAAGACAGGCCAATTCGTGTGGAGCCAACTAGGCCGCAAGTTTCCTTAAGATGTTTTTAACCGCAGCGTTATAGTGGTCACGTCACCCATCTAGTGTGAGAGAAGGTGCTATATAAATCATCTCATTAAGTAAATGCAAAGGTGTGTACAGAAGAAGACTTGTCACAATTTTCCAGCAACGCGCAAACCGTAATGGCTCCACCTCGAATAGAGCTAGTTTGGCCCTAAATATTTAATGCTGGACATTGCACATTTTCTAAATACGACACAAACACACTGCGAAAAGGCTGTTGGCTTAGACATGCTAGCAAAATAGATTCAATTTTTTTTTGATAGGATCAAAGATGATGTTAGAAACGCTAATTTCATTGCACGCATCAGAGAATAGAGAGGTTTTATTTATTTATGTTGCGTATGGCACGTTATGCAGCGAATCTCAGATACGGAGCCCATCGATCCACTCCGCCACGATCAATAAAAACCACTCCGGTTTTTATTGATCGAGAGCAAAGTTGAGATGGTGAGTGTTACTTTTACGCAGCGACAACGGGCATAAAAGATTCACACGGACTGACAGTCTTGAAAAGCGCAGGCACCTCAGAAGCGCAACCTCGAAAGGTTCTGTTTGACAATTCGGAAGGCAAAGTTTTTTGTTCGAAAGTCCGTTATTGGCTTAATCTTATCTTTAGACAATTTTGAGAAACTAATTTCAATATTTTTTATTTTGCTTCAGTAGTTTTGTTTTTATGCGCTAAAATGTTTTGTTCCTATGACCGCTAAACAGCGCCAACAGTATGCAGACCGTCGCGTGAAGGTCATAAAACCGTATCTTTGAAACGTTGTAAAATCCAAACTACTGAACCAAAATAAAAAATATTGAAATTAGTTTCTCAATATTGTCTAAATATAAGATTAAGCCAATAACGGACTTTCGAACAAAAAACTTTGCCTTCCGAATTCTGACAGCCGGAAAGAAGCTTCTGTGTAGGAAGTTGCTTTACGGTCGTCATTTGACTTGAGCACTAGTTTTACCGCCCCGGGCGTGGTCCGTTGCTTTTTATTGACTCTTTATTGCTCCGTTATAGTTTCGAGTTTATGTCGTAATCCATTATGGCACCAATAGGCTTGTTCGTTTGCTATCAACCAATTTCGGGACGTAAAAAGCTGAAGCTTTTGTTTTTACACATTGTAAATGGTGTAGAAAATTTTGTTTGAGATGTCCATATAGAGCCACAGGAGCCTACCTTTCGTTCGGCTCGCTCGGAATAGAGACACATGTGTCCTTAGCGTGATACTATTAGGCTGCTCTAATTTTGTGGGCGATAAAAAGCGCGTATAATTTTCCCAAAAAAAAAATCCGAATTTTCCGAAAAAAATTTGCCCGAACGAATTAGTCCGGATTCCGAGCGAGAAGGTTAAAATGTGTGGTCGTAATAGAGAGATAACAATCTCGCGGATATTCTATATAATTTGTTCTAATAGTGTACTACATACATTACATGTAACTGACCAGAGTAACAATTTCTTTTCTACTAACTTTTTTCACCTAAACACTCTCAGCATAATGTCTTGATTCATGCGTGTGAAGTACATTATCATGCCATTAGGTGCTCAGTAAATGTTCTGGCGTTTAAAGGTGCCAAGGCGATTAGATCTCGAGTTTCTTGAAAGCATGTTTTATACTCGGACTTATAACTTTTAATTTTAATCTACATAGAACATAACGTAATAATGAAAAGAATACTATTATTGAACCAGAAATTGCTGAACAAAAATGTTTAGTTAGAAAAAACTGTGAAATATTTTTCTTTCCCAGAAGGAAGAAGGAAAACTTAAGGTTCAACGACAGTAGGGTTACTGTCGTTGAACCTTAAGTTTTCCTTCTTTTGATATCTTTCTCCTGATTACGTTTGGCTTTTACTTCTTCATACTCCGTTGTGTATTTTTTACCTACGCCTTTTCTCCTTAAATCTTGGCCAGTGCTGAATTTTACTTCCATCAAGGTCTTGTTAGTCCTACGGCATTATGATTGCAGCCAATTTACTAGCATGTCTAATGCCATTCTGTGTAGGTATTGAAATGTATTGTTCAGCCTCAAGGCCGGGCACCTACTATAAAGCCTTACATAACCCGCACTGCAACCGTAATGTACCATGAAACTTGCGCCATTTTAGTTCATACTGTTATTTTGTTATAATGGGCGTAACTGTTAGATCACAACAGAAGTAGAATGGCCTAAGGGGTGTGTTCCACAGCCTGCCTTTGAACACCTGAAGTGATTTACTTTGTAATCTACAAACAAGAATTTACTTGATTGATTTACTTTGTAATCTACAGACGAGATAGTCAAAGCGATGAAGGCATTCAGTCCATATCTCAGAATACCGTACCCAACGGAAGCGAATATGACACGGTCGCGATCCTTGGCCATGAGAAATCTATGTTATCGTAAGAGGTTTTGGCCACCTGTGGTGACCTAGTGAACAACAACTGGGACCAAAAGGGACCGACTTCATGTGCACGGCACCGCTGCTGATGTTACTTTAGCCAATCGATTTAGAATGGCTGGGCTATGAGCACTTCCTCGAGGAATAAATCGATGACAGAGAAGATGATCTTATACTGTCACATTCAAAAGCGCCTAGTTGGACTAGCCGATCCCGGGATCACAGGATACAAACATTAACTAAATCTTTATGTTTCCACTGATCCCGGGATCGGTGGAGACAACTCGGTGGGATCCGTGGGGACATCCATGTGATCCCGGGATCGGTGGATACAACTCCGTTCTTAATCGTTGGGCAATCGGGCGCGGAAGGTATATTGATGGGTAACCGCGCTAGTGGCAATAATATCTGAGCGCTTCCGCGCTTCGGACGGCACGTTAAAGCGTTGGTCCCGATGGATGTTGATTAATGACAATCGTTAAGCCTTTGGGCGGACTAAAACTCTTGACACCAGGGGTGGCCACCACCTTATACGATAAGGTACCTACCTACCTATCTAATTTCGCGGTAAGCATAACTAACATCCAGTTTCCCTTGTCCACAGCTACGAGAAGTGGGATCGCGGCGGGGGCGGCGGCGGCGGCGGCGGCGCCCCCAACGCCTCCTGGCCGGGCCGCGAGCGAGACCGGGAGCGCGAGCGCGAGCGGCAGGCCAGGGCGCACCAGATGGCGCAGGCACACGCCGCAGAGCCCGACGCCGCTTCGCTGTTCCCCGCGCCGGTCCGGGTGAGTCCTGTTGCTAAGTTAGTGGAGGCATCCACGAGCCACTCGCAGAGTTCCGAAGCGCAAGCGGAGGCGGCAAGACCTACCGCACATTGGTCCTGGCACTCGGTTTTGAACGTTTGATGGATCCTTTTCATGACCTACGAAAGGGTTTTCGCACCAACGTTCTAAGCTCCTGAAGTCTGCGTCATAGTCTGGAATCGTTGACTGACCACTCTGCCACTTTCAATCCCATTGTGAAGGCACCAAGGTTCAATGTATCTAATTGTAGTCTGGACTCGTCCACTGTTAATGGGCATTTTCCGATACTCCGTTGTGAAGGCACCAAGGTTCAAAGCTCCTGAAGTCCGCGTCATAATCTGAACAATGTGATTAATCTAGAATCAATTATTAGTCTCTCTTCAAGGCAGTTCCATTCTCCTCGAGGTCTTGACTTCATGAGGCTGCGTCAATGCTACTCGTCCAGTATTAGTACTCGATTCTCTGTCTTCCTTCGAGAAGATGAAAAAGTAATGCTGATTGTGTGCCTCGGAGGGTATGAAGAGTACGTAACAAAGAGATGTTATGTTATCCATTACTTTGTCGAGAACTGCGACTAGTATTGATTCCATTCGAAAGCCTTTTAAGCCGAACCTTTGCGTTACTTATTTTGGGGCAACATACCGCTCACACTCCATAATGCATACGAATGAGGTGGGAACAAAAAGTCGGGCCTCTGCTCAAGTCCATTTGTAGAGTACGTCTTACCAGCAGATATTATTTCCATGTTTGACCCACTTTTCCTGTGATGGAGCCTGTTTTACTGTCGTCTGATGCCTGACTCTATAAACTAAACGAAGTTATTGTAGACAGAGCAGTGAACTAAAATCTGGCCAAAAAGACGACTCAATACGTGTCAATGCTGCTGTAAATCTCTGCCGGTCTCAGACGAAATCGTCATGCGAGATAGCCATCATTTAATTAGGCTTCTAAGCGTATTGATGGCGAGTTTTGTATGCGCGTGTGTCGGTCGAACCTGATATCAATCACCGCCATAAATATGTTATTGACATTGCTCTCGAATCGTATGCTAATTTAATTTGATGACCTTCTTCGTGATGATTTCGTTCAATATCGAAGAAGTGACGGCAATGGATACTTGAACACAGGTCTTGCTTCTTTCATCGAACCGCGGTGTAATGGCTGGCTTCATAACATAAAAGATTCAATAACATTTAATCCAATTGTAAATCGCGTTTCGCAAGCGACATTTTCACAAGAGTCCGGCCGTAGACGGTAGCATCGCGTGCTAGACGGCGGTAAACAGAGACTTGCTGTACTGTTTTACAGTTCATGTTAGTTTTACTGTTCTGTTCAGTTTACTCGCTTATTTCCGCGGCTTCGCTTGTACGGGGTTTTATAGCGCGTAAAGCGGCATTAGAGTCTTAGCCATCTTCTCATCCTCTCTGTCTTAAGTAATAGGAGTACTTTCCGTGGCTTGGTGATCAAAGTTGAATAGCTTTAAGCAAGCATAGATCCGAAAGTCGAATATTTTCGTAGTTCTCTCGAAGCGAAGGACTACACGTATCACGATGGGCATAGCCACCTTTATACGGTCCGATTCCGATACAGCCTTTTCTCTGATTTTGTTGATCTACCTAGAGCGGAATAGACGGAGTGGCGTATTGGTGCATCACTTTTATTTTGGACTGGTTTTCTGGTCATACTCGCACTACATTCAAGATAAAATGCCAGCCGTGTCAGTGAAGACATTGCATAACCTTTGCTATCAAGTTTGCGTATAAGACTTAGACTTATACTGAATAGCCGAGGTCAGTTCTGTGCACAAGAACAATCTTTCACTGTTCGCATCACATCGATGACGTTTATAGACTCTCTAATTTAATGCGATAAGTTTAGTCAGCCAGCCATATCGTGCAACCGATGCACGTAAGAAACAAGTCCAATTGGGTGTTTGACGTGACGTCAAAACAGCTTCTATTTAAGTACGTCAAATGAAAACTCAGAAAATCGGGATGCTGGAATGTGGGATGCTGGAAATGAAAACTCAGAAAATCGACAGGTTTCTTCAAATAGTTAAGGTTAATTTTATTATCAATAATTACGAGTATCCCTGGCTGCTGGCGTAACATGATCGGCCAAATCGAGGTTTACTTACATACAGCTCGATGCACCCTATGACTGTATGTAGATCAAAATAGTGCGAGAAGAGGAAGAAAAGAGTATTGTATTAAGAGATATCTACTTGATACTGCGGCAGGCATGCTGAGGAATCTGCTGAGAAAGACTTTCCTATTTCTTTAACGTTTTATGTTTTAAGTAAGTTAAATCGGTATAAAAATGTTTTATGTTCAGGCTAACATAAAAACAAATATTTTCTTAGATACTAGAAAACACTCAATCCCGTAAAATCATCGGATACAAAGACTCGATTTTCATACACCACTGCATTCGAGAGACGCGCAATAGATACCTTGATAGGTATTGTTTGACCAGACAGCCTGACCTATCAATCTGCTTGATTCTGCCCCGCATTCAGTGCTGATGTTGTGACGCTAGCAGGGGGCGGGGGACCAAGCTTCTCTGGTCGCGGGCAAGCCAATGTCAAGCAGGTTCGAGGTCGTTACTTGTTTACTCGTTGACGGCGGTAATTATGCTTACGTTTTCAGAAAGACGGTCGAAGGAAAATTTGTTGCCGAAACCGTTTTTTTTTTGGTCGCGTGTTTGCCTTATTACTTGACACTCTGGCTGCGTCATTATTTGTTTACTTTGGTTATGGAGGTGGGCTGCCGTTGCCGTGCAAGTTCGTGTTTGTGTTTGTCAAGAAAATTGGATTGGTGTCTTTGTGACATTTCAGAAGAGCTTTTAGAAGTTATGTGTCCTAATGTCCTACTACTCCCTATTGCATCGTCAGGAAATCTGCTTTTCTAATTTCCAGATATACAAATGTAGATAAACGTGCTCGAATAATGATGATAGGGTTACCACACGTTTAAACTGTATCCGGCAAATCGTGGCCAAATCAATAATTTGGTGCCTTGCCTATATCTTTCGGCTAAATGGCCGTTTATTTTATTAATATCTCTCCATAGTCTTAAGGTATGCATATCCATATCGTTCCAGGAATCCGTCCCCCCATTTGCGCATAAATTTGAACTAAATAATTGATCGGAATTCTCATGATTCTTGTTTAACATTCGAGCGACTACCAGGAATAGCTCCGATTTATTCTGACCTGCGGTTTCCTAGAAATTATGTTGATGACTAGGCTACCAGTCCAGTGACGCAGTGGTGGGATAATGCTAGCATACGGCTAATGAACGAGTGGAAAGCGGTTCGCTTATCGGTATTCACAACGCGATTCCACAACGACCTACAGACAGATTGCAACTATACATGGTGGCGCGTTGAGATGGGTCAGTGGGGGGAAATTCTTAATAAAACTGTTCAAAAGAACCATGACACCGATTTTTAAAACTGCAAAAAGTATAATCTGGTATTATGTCGGTGTAGACGAATAGTTTCGGTTCTCATTTGGAGTAAGTTTAACCGTTTACGAAATACAAAATGTGCAGTGCTTACGAAAGTTTAAGTGTAAAAATATAATATGGATTCAAAGATTTAAAAAAAGACTTGCACTTACTCGAGAACCGAACCTGCTCAATATTGTAAGAAAAAATGTTTGTATGTAGGTTTTAAAGAGTAAAGTATTTCATTAATTTCATACTATTTCGGCTGATTGGTAATTGATAGTCTATCGATTGATCTTACAACAGTAAACCACCAATCCCCATTCCCGAGTAAATGCATGAGTTTTTTTGAAACCTTTGAATGCAGTTTTTATTTTCTTCAAAATCGTTGCCATGGTTCCTTAGATAACACATTTACCTATTTCTTATAGTTTAGAATTTTCACTGACTCATCTCATCGTGCAACCCTGTATAATATGGGGAGACATTTACACATTCATACCATGCGCTGGTGTTGGTGGTAAAGTTGACAGTTTTTTGTTTGATTTATGTCCAATGGGTTCATTACTTTTGGCGTAGACTTATCTGTCTCATATCATACCGATGATAATTTTATAAAACCTATAAGCCGTGTGTGGTGTGGATACGTTACGAGAACTACCAAAAGTAACGATACCAGTAGAAAATAAATGTAATCTGAATAATCAAACTAGCTAAAGTATTTTCAGACGCGACACTGTAACCTCAGTGCTCTTGTGACGTATCATTGGTAATATGCTAATAGCAATTTGAGGAAGTCAGTTAACCTGTCACGGAGTACGCCAACATAGTTTCGTGCTTGACATCGTCGCTTTGTTTGCTTTGCTGATGCCCTCTGTTGTGTTGTTTCCATTACTTTATTACGACAAATAAAATGATTACGATCTTCTTTTGGTAACTACTATCGCCTATCGAAGGTCGGCTATCATTATGACCACTTTGGCCCGTGACTTTGGCTCGAAAGAGTTCTCTGTGACTCGTGCTGAACCATTCTGCGAGATTTTGGAGTCATGATGTTTTTTATAGAGGTATTTGTAACCTAAAATATGGTGAGAAAACCCGCGTTTTAATAGCTTGTCTTTCCCGTGGACTCGGCTGACTATGATGAGACGTTGGTAAACGTGCTGGGCATTTGGTAAACCTACTGTAATGAAAACAAGTCCCAGGAGCTTCATTTTCGTGGTGACTTCACCAATCTCGTGTAAATGACGATTGTAGTTGCCTCTCTAGACTACGAGTAGAAGCTGTGTAAATCAAATGCAAAAAGCATAAGATCTGCACATCTGCAGAATACATCTGTTAGCATAACTGCTTTCTTGTCTTTCACCTCTTCACGTAAGTCTTACCCCGTCTTGGCGGGGGCACTCCCAGATCTTGAAATATGTAAGTGTATGTTGTATGTAAGTTAAAAAATTCAGTCTAATATGATGGAAATCCGGCTGCACCACTTCGCTTATTAATTCGGTAGAATTTTTACACTTTGAAGTAGTGTGGCACTGGCACTACGTTTTATTGCGCCAAAATCGGCACAAATATACGAAAAACTAAGCCCTTTGTGACTTTGGCACTCACATCCTTACACCATAATACATATAGACATGAGTAGACAATATGCGTTCCGTCCGCCTCGCCATCCGAGTGCAAAAAAATACCCATAACCGCATACCGTTTATTTCCACAGCGCGATAGCATTATGGCGAGAATGTTTAGCATACTAAGTAGGACGTTATTCACTTGTGTGCTACGTACGATACTCAGATAGAGACACAAGCAGAAGTATGGCTTAGTACTGAAATATTATGAACAAAAGTATTACAGTTTACGTTTGTTCATACTAACGTTGATCTTAATCCCAAACCACTGCTTGTAACACCTTAAAGATTAATCAAATTCCGCAAATCTAAGTGATATGATATCTCGGTAATTTCACAGTTTGTAAGGTCTAAAACTACGAACTAGTCAACACTGGACAATGTCCTTGAATGCCTCCATCGCGGCGCAGGTATCGGCGTATAGATCGTACAAGATCGTATCGGTATACAAGTATTGGCGGAGAAATCGAACCCTTTCTTCTGAATGCCTCCTACATCGATTGCGATGCACACAACACCAGTCGCCCTGTACGTATTATGGGCAGCCTTGTGCCTCGCCGCATCACTCGCGACCTCGTTTCCAGGGTTCTCTCACGCTTTTTAATAGGAAGCTCACTCCCTGAAAAGGACATGCGATGATATCGCATTTGAATCTGGCTCTGCTGTGCTTTTGAAGGTGATATGAGATGGGACTGTTGTTTGCGTTGAGTGGCTTTCGAATGGAGGTTTGGTATACCTGATGAATCTGGTTAGTTGCTGCGTTGAACGACACTGATTACCCTGAGTGTAAAGCTTTTTGAAAGCTCACTTCCTCAAGAGGAGTCAAGAGGCAATGATATATGGCATTTGAATCTGTGTGTATCTACTGTGCTTTTGAAGGTGATTTGAGATACGGCTTTGTTGTTGTTATGTTGTGTGGCTTTGAACGGAGGAATGATTGATATAATAATATGGTTGGTTGTCGTGTTACACGACACGAGCAATTGCTTATAAAGCATGGTTCATCATTACCATTTTCATTATCATCATCACCATCAGCCCGTTAACACAAACTGCTGCGTAAAGGCCTCTTCATGTTTTAGGCAGCAGCTATGAACATCTGTCGGACATCTATCATCTTTCAGATATGTTTGATGCCTCTCACACCTGCTGACATCAACACACGCCTTTGGCGTTATAATTTTCAATCCCATTGTAATGTAGTTTTTTATTTTCCTTACCAATATTGTCTTAGTCATTTACATCAATTTGCATTTCATTCTTACTTCAAATATCTTTTGTTGCTCGTTACATATGAAAAGCGATAAAATATACATTCAGTATCGATGTTTACAACTTGCGCTTGACAGTTTGTATTTTCGAGTAGAAAAACTTAGACTTTTGCATCTATTTTATAGATGATTTATGCAGTGTATGTCTAGCTAGTGGAACGCCACTCAAACCAGATGGATGAAGTGACCACTCAAATATAGTGCCTTGAATTAGATCAAACAGGCTTGAACATACCTATGTCTACCTACTTGAAAATGATGAAAACATTACGATATTGATGATAAACTAAAAAGATATTATTATGTGATATGATTACCATAGTGGTGATAGTGGAATACAAGAATATCAGAATTGCATCAGACAGAAACGGATCAAACTCATAAATTCAATAGGACGACTTTACATTAACGCCTTATGCAACCAATGTCCTTAGACTGGACTAGTTACATTACATGTTCAATATTCAAAATAATGTATTCATCCTATGTATAGTTATTAACACGCCATGAGATGATCGCTAAGGAACACATACACATAAAAACCACATTGTCACACCACTTGTAATTTATGGCATTAAAATTAATTTGAATTTTAACAGTCAGGGCTTAGTCAGGCATAAGACTAAACACTGATGTAGATCTACTACCACAGTATACCTGATAGTACAGCAACTACGTAGATATGTTAGATTAGACTGCAATCTATTTAACTAGATGCGGAATTTGATGTTACGAGGTCGCACAACCAACCCTTGGTCGAATGACAGCTGATTTCCACAATCAATCAGAGGATATATTTACCGACATTTGACAGAACTTCCACCCCTCAGGCTGTCTAGTTTAACCACGGATTGTATACCCCTAAATGAGCTGTGATTAAAGCTGTATTATGTATACCTACATTGTATTGGTATACAGTAGGTACCATTAAATAAGAGTAGAGTACCTACTGTTGCTCTGAATTATTGTGTTTAAATACCGGCCGCACTGTAACGAACGATCCATTGTTATTGAAAGCAAAGCAAACATTACCTTCGTAACTTGGAGTAAGTAAAGGGGGTTTTGCATTATATTTGTTAAGTATTTTTCTAAAATCGCTTAGGTTTCCGTAACAACGATTCCTATCCTACTTTATGATCTACAAGTGTTAGTGACTTGTCTTAAAACAGTTTGTCCCTAGATTCGTTTCGGTAAATACCGTACGAATATTTAGTTGTTTTTTCTACTCCTAATCTTTATTTATAAATCAAGCTGTTTTTCTTACTGTCAGCGGACCAAGACCAGTCTAGAATCTAGATAGTATAAATTCTCAGGTGCCCCACATACGATGTTAGAGTGTTGGCCATTTATTCATAGTCGCATTTGTGTCAAAGTGTTTCCTTCTACACACGGCCTCAGAATACATTTAACAGAAGTACAATCGCGCTCATACAAATATCATACAGATACGCGTAGGAGAAATGGAGAAACTTCCTTTTTCAGGTCCGTTAAAAATGACAATGCAAACGTAATAAAAAAGAAATTACGTGTGCCCCGATATTAAGGTGGGACGATAGCAACGTGGCGGGAAATTCAAAATTTTCACAGTTTTTTACATTTTGTAGCTAAACTGAGCTATTTTTGTTCAGCGATTTTTCGTTCGCGGAACTAACAAAGTATTATTTTCATTATTGTAAACAACAGAGCAACAATAATTCAGCCGATTATGTGTTCTCGTCTACGAAGCAGTGGTACTGCCCAAAAAACTTGTCGTAGACCAGAACACATAATCGGCTGAATTATTGTTGCTCTGTTGTTGGGAGGAAGGGAAGTCTGAATAAACCTCAATCCTTCTAACCTGCGATTTCTCATTGGAGAAATTCACTCGTCTCTGCAGATATCACAAAAAAACTTGATAGAATGATACCTTAGTATTAACTTGAATGATGGCACTACAATAAGAGAAGCTAACACCATAACAACGACGCCTTCTGTTACTATTTCTATTGTAGTCTCAGAATGTGCAGGAAATAAAGATAGTTTCCGGACAGTAATAAACGTGTACTGTACATTCCCAAACGTCTTTGTTCTCCCCTTAGCTTGTTTGTTAGGTAACGTCGGTACTTATTATACGTCCCGTGGTTACCGCGATTATCTACTTTACTTGCTTACTTCTTTCGTGGTTGGAAGCTCTTGGCAGTTCGCTAGATTGCGATAGTTGTGTGCTTACGATACAGTTCTGTTCTGAGGGCTCATTATTTAAAAAAAACCGCACAGTCGTCAACCGTCAAAACAGGTTTATTTACTCGAAAATTGTTATGTTATTGTTGTAACGTTGTACCGATGAAGACCTCAAGTCTGTAAATCTGTATTATTTTCTGATATGTTCAACGTTGTAAGAGAAAAATGTTCTTCATTGCACGCCCCTGAAAATAGAGGCATATCATTATTGATCGAGAGCAATAGCTGAGTAATAGTTTTCTGCAATGAATAGTTTTCTGCCTTTTCGTATACCTAACGTACAAAAACACACATTAATACAGACTTGAGGTCCTGAAATGGATTGCTAATAAATAGAGAGTGGATGGTGATGAATTATGACAGGGCTGTGTAAATTCATAGTTGTAACGCTTTATGTAGAGCAAGATAGTGGAGATATCGTGCATTAATACACGCCGTTCATGCTAAGCTAGCTAGCTGGTTTTGAAAGGATACTAAATAGACAAACAAGGTCACAAACAAGAACCACGCCCACACAAAGCAACGCGCCCCCCGCGGGAAATATCCTCCTGAAAAGCATCTTGAAGAGCCTCGTTATTTCTCTCTTCACGTATTTCATTGTCTCTAACGTTTTCAGCGCCTTATTCTAATTAAGTGCTCTTTTTATTTTTAATCTGTAGCCCGTAATAGAGGACAAAAAGCCGAGGCTCTTAATTTTCATAATTTATATCCTACGATGGCGTCGCCTACTGCAGTGGCTCGGAATACAATAGCATTCACTGTACATGCTGCGGCTATACGGCTACGTAGAATTGTAGACACAGTTCTGTATACACACTACAGTACTGAACTGACGTTCTACGTCTAGACGGCCTCATTACACCTCACCCCCCGCGCGCCCCCCACCAACCCACCAAAAGTGGTCAATTTAAATATCTGCCTAATGAAATCTGCTATCCTATCATCGTTTCTGCACATAACCATGACAATCCACTTCCTGTTTCGCGGAGTAAACAGATAAATCAAGCCCGCCCACATTTTTATTGTCATTATCATATTTTATCATTCGTAATTAATCTATTGGTTTGGTAGACGTTCCACTAACCTTAGTGGAACAGATTTGCTAAGCAATTTTCTTTGATTGACTGATTGAGTCGAAATTTACGAGCACGAATAATAAGGTTCGGTTTTACTATCGCCAAAAGCACAATTCTCGTCAAAAATATCGGTGCGGCGAGCTATTTTTGTGACCGCTCCGCAGCCAACCACTTCTCTCTCTCTCTAATTGGGTCATCGACATCGATATAATTAACTATTTTAGTTTTCCTTTCATCGAACTAGATCTTCTCTGCGATTAGCGTAATTGCCTCTGTGTCTGGGCTGAAATTGTTCACCTCATTTCGCCTGAAGTGAAGGAATTGCATGCATAGGTTATTTAATTACCTCCAGTTTCTAGAATCGCAAAGCTATTTGAAATTATTACTTTCTAGGTATTTCACAGTTCACCTTTCCGCGATATCTAACATGTCTCGTACATGTAATTAGATCACTTTACCTAGATCGCGCAAATTTATGTAAATTTATGCCACTCTCAGGGAAGGTCGAGCATTTGGTCTTCGACATTCCCGAGAATATTTCCCTTGGGCTCCCTTGGATCATTAAGTTCTCGACAACCTTTAAAAAAATACTTACACCAAAAAACACAATAGGTATGTAAAACACATGAAGTCAGGACAAAGGCTGATTTATTTACCCCGCGCTAATACAATTAGTTCATTAGTGCCCTACACTACAAGTCACATAATATTAAATGTAATCAATTCAATTAAATTTATTTACCAAAAATACTTAAAACAATCACATAGTTTGCGGTAATCGAAGTGTTTAGATACAGACCTTCGCCACTAGGTCAACAAAGTTCATAAAGTCGACTGTCGAATGATACTTAGGCCTCCGACGACGCGACGGCCTGAAAGATCCCTTTTCGGGTCAAACGCTCAATGACTCGAGGTTCATGCCCCGCGTTCTTCAACGTCCTTACGTAACAGACTTCTTTACTTTAACTTTATACATATAATTTTAATGAGGCCCTACTCCTTGATGGGTTTTGATAGATAGGTTGTCAATTTAGGCGACATCGCCAAAACTAATAGGTAGCAATATTGCCGTTTTGAAGCATCTCTTATTATATTTCCAATGTGGAAGTGGGAAGCCTCTCATAGGTTAGAATTTTACATTCTCTAGTCAAGAAGTTAATCTTAGGCCGTCTTGCACCACTTTCTTAAATGTGGTTTAAACAGCATTTAAGTAAAATCTTCATACAAAAGTCGATTTAAATGGCGACTTAAGTGGCATTTAGGAAGTGGTGCAAGACGGCCTTAATCTAGTTTCTGCTGTTCCTTTGCATTTTAGAAATGGGAAGCGCTCTGCTATATTTCTTCTTCTGCCACGATTTCAAAGCAGGCCTCTCATCGTCACTTTGGAGAACGCAATATCTTTCTCCAAAGTGACAGAATATCGGCCAGTATCTAAAAGCTGTTCCTTCCAATTTAGCCCTTAAATACACTATAACTCGCCCAAAATTACTGTCAATATACAAAGACTATTTATAGTGTATTTATAGTCGAAATAAAGGACGACCCTACGTCTGCCCTTAGTTAGAGGCGATGCCTCACGGAGACTGGTGGCTAGGTCGTCGACACATTTCGTGGGAACGTATAGAAGGCATTCGCTTCGTGAGATAATAAGTACCTAATCTTTTCTTTCTTCGAAAAGTTTCGCGCCTGAATGTGCTCACTCCATTTGTTTACGTCAATTTGATAAAGATTTCCATTAGCATTTCAGTTTCGCGAGCACGTTTTGAGAATAATCAGGGGAGTGACATATTGCGTATTACGCTGATGTCCCCCAAATGTAAGTAACGCATAAGAGGAAAAAGAGAGATCTCTTTTTTAACATTCACAATTCCCCTCCCGCGGGAAAAAGGCACTTGCGGCTGTATATTTGCTGAGAAACTCTGCCTTTTGAAAGGCGAACTTTTCGTCAGCGAATTTAAATTCGATTTGGCGACAAAGTACGCCCAGATCTACACTAATAAGTATTATCTTTGTGCGAGTCAGTTAATGAATTGCATTCAGTTGTCAAGGTAGCGTCCCCTCTCCGGGCTTTGTTCGCTCGCGCCACACAACAGAATCCACAAACAAACTGCGGAGGGGGGCGGGCGTTGACTCTCACTTCGTAGCGACGAAGGAAGATGCAGCCAGTGGCTGCCACCACAGTATTACATAAACCTTTTAGCTAATCCAATAAGTGAACACTGAACATTACTGGAATGGCGATGACACTTGCACCTGACTCAGATTATGACAAAGAGTGCAATGGATGCTTCTAGGAACGCTTAAACTGAGATTTATGGGGACAGATTTACAGCCTGCGCTCTGGACCTCCTCTATGATGAGAGCTCTCGCCTCGCTTGAGCGATAACGTATCACGATTTATGATTGCGAAAGCAGAGCAGCATGTGGCAAAATTCACTTGTGTCGTGTGCACCTTTCTCTGTGATTTATTCAACTTTCGAGGTTGCACTTTTGCAAACTGATTCCTCTCGCAAATTCTCTCATATCTCACGATGTTTGTACGAAAATATAGACTTGTATCAATTCAACGATTTTGTTGCTTACCTTGACACAACCAAAAGTAGAGTAACTTCACCAATGTCAAGACTGCCTCAAGGTGGGTGCCAAACATTTCTATAAAAGTCGGCAAAGCAAAAGTCACGATTCAATATGAATGCCTTACGAAGGAAGGTCGTACCGTACTCCTATTGTGTACGAATGGAAGACGGGCGTCAAACAACCAATATAGCGGGAGATTACCAGCCGATATTTGTACAGCAATGCAATAAGCGGAGGTGAGAGCGATCATCGCATGTGTGTGGTGTGATTCACGCCGACTCGAGGCGGTGACATTGAGCCAATTTATTTAGGACAAGACGACGACGCACACTACTAGCGAAGCCGTGCCACACCGAATGGCCTAAAGCGTAAGAGGGAGCGGACGGCCAAACAATTTAACAATCGCAATTAGTAACTATTTGCGTGCGTAGCTCCTTGCGTGACCAATCAGAGCGCGTCATTTACTTTATCGGTGCGATTTGGTGGAAAACACTCGGTTTTCGTCATTGGCATGTTTGAAACTTGGGACGTGTATCGTAATATCGCTAATAAAACGTGTCGCAGCGGTGATGCGTTTAACTAACTAGAGCGGGCGGTGTGGGCGTGGCCAACATTGCTCCAACGTTTTGTTGATGTTGACAGTGTGCCGGCTAGAGAGACCTGTTTACGTCTAATTCTAATTTTAACGTCACTACATTCTTACTACGTATGCAGTCGTGACTCTTTTGACGGAGTGTTTTGTATTAGCTTTGGTTTCTTAGAACTGTAACTTTAGAAGGAACATTTTTAAATCATAATTTGAAGAAGATTTCTTTGACATTTGGTACATTTCAGCCCACTCGAACTGTTTCTTCTATTTTAAGCATATTAATGGAGATTACGAACAATACCTTTATTATTGCTTGGCTTTTCTTTATAGGTATTGATTACCCATTTTTGTTTATGTTTCATTTCAGCTACTGCCATTGTCTGTTGAGACGGAAACAATTTCCTTATCGTGTTTACGCATCTAATTTCAATATTTTATGAGATTCGACCTTAATTTTCAATTAACGATACCGTTACTATGTCCTTAAATAGATTCACCCTTGGTAGGCTATTTTCATTTCTTCGAAGTTATTATAATTCGCGTTGCGTTGTGTGATCAAGGGAGGAGACAGGGTGTACATGAATATACTAATCATGCGGTTTCGTGGGCCGTAATAAGGTGGCTTTCATGTTTTGTGGGTTTTGCCGATTATGATGACCAAGAATATGCCCGAAGTTGAAAACCTAAAAGGGTTTTCCCTTTTAGCTTTTCAAGTTTCGGGCATGTTCGGGCGTAGTCGTTAAAGTGGCAGTACTGAAAACTACTGTCAGTCTGTATTTCAGTGATAGCAGGTGTCATTGCTGACATTTTTATTGTTACACCGTCATCCATCGCCTAGGTCTCTTGGTGTTTTATCTATGTGACTATCTATGAAAAACTGTTTTTTTAATACCGGTCGTAACGATTAATTCGGGCTAACCCCTCGGGATTTACGAGTTGGTACGCTTGGGGTTTCCTTAACATCCAAGAAAATACAAGTTTATTAAAGCTTTCATACTTTTTTACTGAAAGGCAGTTAAGAAAATCGGTAAGGAGTCAGATAGGCTTGATGGTGGTGCGAAACCAAATAATGCGGGCCTAACTTGCACTTGGTAGCTTGTTTTATTTCGTCCATGAGGCCATATGCTTTGCGTAAGAAGTCAAACCAGCTATGCTGCCAGGTGTCGCGCGGGATGCGTTAAATGTTTCCCTTTGTTTAATCACGCAAGTTTTTACCTCACTGAATCCTTTCACTGTTCATGATGCATCTGTTGGTAGCACCTTGTTATTATTGAAACGTTTTATGTTCGTCTAATTGGACTCTATTAAGGGTAGCCGTCGTACTTAACTAGCACTCTTGGTCCCATTTAGATTCACTCGATTAACTTAGAACCACTGGAACACATTATTGATTAAGAGCGGGGGTAAAGCTAAGTGAACTCACTTCAAATTAAAAATTCGCAATGTTTGAGATTGTTTGTCGAATTCACAAAAATACTATAGATTCTAGGTTATATACTTGATCAGCATGTGGGACTAATACCTAATTGCTAAAAGTTGACTCGATAGAAAAAAATCACGAAGTTACCTCTAGTTTTTCGATTTTTTGCGTTTTTCAATGCCTAAAATAATGATATTGCAACCAGACCACCTTGAATTAAATAATACAGTCATTAACACGTCAGTAGGGGGGAGAACATTTTTTGGTGTCATACAGATATTTATTTAAATTAAATATCAAAGAAATGGCGCAGGCGTCAAGTTATTCTAGACAGATTTTGTGTATGCCCTCTCCGTCGCACGCGCTTTTTGACCTATTCTTTGTTTCGTTGTTCGCTGATCGCCTCAGTCACGAGCGCTCTGTTGAGACGAGTGGTCTATGCCTGCCGGCGCTCCGTCCGCGACCCGTAATTAATCTTAATATTTGAAACAAAGTCGTGTTAGTTACACCATTCATAACTCGAGAACGGGTGGACCGATTTTTATGATTTTAGTTTTGTTGGATTTCTCTCTGCCCCGAATAGCAGAATAACTATTAAAACAACGGAAAAACTAACGAGAAAAAAACTAAGTCTGCGCGGACTAAGTCGCGGGCAAAAGCTAGTTATTTATATTGTTTTTCTTGTAAAAATATCGTTAGCTGTTTAGACTTATTAATTAAGTTTTAGTAATAAATAAACCTAAATTTAAGATATACATATTTATAGTGTCGTATTATTATTGCGTAATAAAGAGACTGTGGCCCGGTTTCTGAGTTGAGAATTTTGCTAAGCAAATGGGTAAGTATCGTCCTGTCTCTGCAGATTTCTCAGAAAAGAGCGTAACAGAGCGATACGTAAAGTATGTGCTTATTAAAATTCTCAACTCAGAAACCGGGCCTGTTTGTTTTACGCCAAAATGGGAAATAAAAATAACAAACGACTCAAGTGTTCGTTTAGCAATAAGCGACCTATAAACTTCACAACCCACTGATATGTTTTCATTACAGTCACAATTCAAAGATAACAATAAAAAAATATTCTTTTATTACCATTTGAAGATTATTCGGATTGTGGTGCAAAGTCACCCCGCTACGTGCAAAGCTGGGTGCAAAGACGAGACTATTCCATTTTCCCCCACTAGTGGGAAAAAATGGAATTGCACAAAAAATATTCCATTTTTCCCCACTGGCCACCCCACTGAGTGGCTGGTGGGGAAATTGGAATTTTTATTCCCTTTTCCCCCACCAGATATTTATAGACAAGACATTGGCGAGGCCGACTCATTACAATGATGCAGTCACTGTAGCCTAATTTTATAATTAATCGGCATAAATAAAACTAATTTGTTAACTTTACCTACTAATTTGTTTATTTGTATTTAAAAATATATATACTTGGTATATAGGTCGCCGGATAAAGACAAAAAAAGAGGCTAAATTCACAAAGCGTGATGTAGTTCTGCATTTTTGGTATGTTATATGGGTCTGTTAGGGTAGTGTGAGTAAAAATTTGCAACTTCGAAAAACTTGTGGAAACTGAGAAAATCGAGTAAAACATCGAAATTTTGGGACTATTTTCACTATTTGCTCTCTAGGGCCAAAATTATGAATTTTTTGCAAACGATGTTTTTTACACACATAAACTGTATTAAATTACCTACAATTTGAGCCTAATTTCAGCTCTATTGACACCCTAGAAGACAAGCTATGGCTCTTCGAAAATGACATAATTTCCCCAAACATTGAAATTTTCAAGTTTTACGAGCTGATTTCGTAAAATATTGGAAAAACCTCTTATCCTACGAAGAAAAGTTACTGAAAACACCTTGTAGAAGATTGAATAAGCTTTTATTAAAGCCCAAAACCAAGTCTGTGAGACTAACAGTTCACTCACAATCTCAAAAAAACGAAAAGAAGGTAAAATGAGTTACAGAAGCAAAAGACTCAATGTATACAGGGTTCTTGGAAATTAGACCGGGATGTAGTTCTGTATTTTTGTTATGTTATATGGGTCTGTTAGAGTAGTTTGAATTAAAATTTGCAACTTCGAAAATTTTGTAAAACTGAGAAAATCGAGAAAAACTTCGAAATTTTGGGACTTTTTCACTATTTGCTCTGCAGGGCCAAAACTATGCATTTTTTGCAAAAGATGTTTTCTACACTTATAAACTGTATTAAATTATCTACAATTTGAGCCTAATTGCAGCTCTATTGTCCCCAAAAAAGCCAAGCTATGACACGTCAAAGATGAACAATTTTTCTCGAAAATTGAAAATTTCACGTTTTACTCACTTATTTCGCGAAATATTGGCAAAACCACTTGCTCTAAGAAACGTTGCTGAAAATATTTTGTAATACATTTATTTTGTTTTTATTAAAGCCCAAAACGAAGTCTGTGAGACTAACAGTTCACTCACAATCTCAAAAAAACGAAAAGTCGGTAAAATGGGTTACAGAGGCAAAAGACTCAATGTATACAGGGTTATTGGAAATTAGACCGGGATCTTATAAAGGGCATTAATTAGGGGAGGTCATTTGCAACAATATTTACCCCAAAAGTAATATAACCTCTCCGTCCATAGCAAAAAGACTTGTAGATCGTACTTCTTTCTTTTGTCGTTGTTGTGTGTGGATTTGGATTGTGAGTGAACTGTTAGTCTCACAGACTTAAATTTGGGGTAAATAAATTATTACAAAATATTTTCAGTAACCTTTCATAGAGCAAGTGGTATTGCCAATATTTCGCGAAATAAGTGAGTAAAACGTGAAAATTTCAATTTTCGAGAAAAATTGGTCGTCTTTGACGTATCATAGCTCCTATGGGGTCAATAGAGCTGCAATTAGATTCAAATTGTAGATAATTTAATACAGTTAGAAAACATCTTTTGCAAAAAATGCATAATTTTGGCCCAGCAGAGCAAATAGTGAAAATAGTCCCAAAATATCGAAGTTTTTCTCGATTTTCTCAATTTCTACAAGTTTTTCGAAGTTGAAAATTTGAATTCAAACTACTCTAACAGACCCATATAACATACCAAAAATGCAGAACTACATCCCGGTCTAATTTCTAAAAACCATATGTATACATTGAATCTTTTGCCTCTGTAACCCATTTTACCTTCTTTTCGTTTTTTTGAGATTGTGAGTGAACTTTTAGTCTCACAGAGTTGGTTTTGGGCTGTAATAAAAGCTTATTATATCTTCCAAAAGGTATTTTCAGTAACTTATCTTCGTTGGATAAGTGGTTTTTCCAATATTTTACGAAATCAGCTCGTAAAACATGAAAATTTCAATGTTTGGGGAAATTAGGTCATTTTCTAAGAGCCATAGCTTGTCTCCTATGGTGTCAATAGAGCTGAAATTAGGCTCAAATTGTAGGTAATTTAATACAGTTTATGTGTGTAAAAAACATTGTTCGCAAAAAATGCATAGTTTTGGCCCTAGTTAAAAAAAGTCCCAAAATTTCGATGTTTTTCTCGATTTTCTCAGTTTCCACAAGTTTTTCTTAGTTGCAAATTTTAACTCACACTACCCTAACAGATCCATATAACATATCAAAAATGCAGAACTACATCACGCTTTGTGAATTTAGCCTCTTTTTTTGTCTTTATCCGGCGGCCAAGTTTTTTTTAAATACAAATAAACAAATTAGTAAAGTTAACAAATTAGTTTTATTTATGCCGATTATTTATAAAATTAGGCTAGGCTACAGTGACTGCATCATTGTAATGAGTCAGCTTCGCCAATAATAATCTTGTCTATAAATAGCTGGTGGGGGAAAAAGGAATAAAAATTCCATTTTCCCCCACCAGCCACTCAGTGGGGTGGCCATTGGGGGAAAATGTATTTTTTTTGCGATTCCATTTTCCACCACCAGTGGGGAACTCTGGTGGGGAAAATGGAATGGTCCCAAAGACGGACTGGGGTCTTACCGGTACACGATAATAATTCATGGTCTACAGTATGTACATTGTATAGGGTATATATAATAATATTATTTAGGTATTCCTCGTTGATATTTTTCCAATGTTTTTATTCCTGAAACTTTTTTTTTATTCCTGAAACATTTTATAAGGTGCGTTCATAGTTATATTATACGCTGTTTTTTATGGTTTTAATGCTGAAGGGTTTTTTGTACTGGTCATTATAAATAACTTTTTCATCTCCCACGCTCGGAAAGTTTGCTGTTACTAGTAACTTACGATCGTGTAAAGGCCGGATTTAAACTATCTGAACTTTTGTGCGCTTCGAAATTTGAACGCGACGCCGGACAGTCTTTCCCGCGCCCTATGGTTTTGAAAAAGAAAAAAACACTGGCCGTTTAAGTAGATGCCAGATCCCGATGGAAAATAAAACCTCATTCATAGTTCGTTTAAACGCGTATTTCAGCGAAAGCGATTGTTCGTGCCCATTCTCTATACAAAACTGTGAATGTAAATGGTGCATAAGCATCTTTTAAAAAGGTAAAGTCACGGAATAGAACATTCAGAAACGCGGTTTCTTCTTATAGTCTTTTCAATATTTTGTACACATATTTATTTTTAAATACCAGTAAATAAAAAAAATGCTGCGCTTCTGTTTTATCAAATAGATAATTATGTTTTGGTTTGTTAAATACATTTTTTCAAACGATATTACTAATTTCATTTTTTATCTCCTACAAATTTTTAATTTATATGGTATAAGTTCAGAGTGCACCCGGAAAAAAACATTCTTTTATTTACATTATTTTTGTGTCTGGATAAATAAACTTCAGGAAATTATTAATAAAACGAATGGTTTTAATACCAACGAAGCTCAAAACTTTAGTGCGGCAGCCGTAACTACAGTAAAATATGCTTTTAAAAGGAACTTATTTGTCTCACCTGTTTTGCCTGTAAGTAGTTGTCTATAGAGTTTGTCCCGCTTGGCTAACAAAGTCATTTCCTCGCTTCTGTGAGATGAAAAGTTTTGTGTTTCGCACGAATGCAATATTATTTGCGTCTCGTGCTTCTGAATACCTCGCTACGCTCAGGTTTCTTTTTTTGAACCACTCGCTACGCTCGTGGCTCAATTTTAGAAACCTTCGCTAGCTCGGTTTTCAATACAAGCACTCGCCGCGAACAATAATTTTGCATTCTTGCATAACAAATAACTATTGTTCTGACAATAGGTACGTAAGAAAATACTTTTTCAATATTAGGCAGCTCTTATTGATTACGCCATCTTTCAGATAGATATTTAGGAAAAAAGCTAGTTTGTAATAGAGAAGACTTTTAATTTTCGCTTATTTCGGAAAAAGTGGTCTAGAATTACCAGTACAACAAAAATGTATCTTCCCCTTCGTGCTCTAAAATCACAAAAGTTCTAAATGTGCCAGTATAGGAAGAGTATTATTTAACAGTTTTTTTTGCGTAAGTATACCTACTATGCGCGCGCAAGCATCATGACATCGAGCTATTTACGCGAGCGAGACGCGCCGGCCGACCCGCTTTCTGTGAGGGGGTGGTTTGCGAGACGCGCGGGTGAAATCGTAAATTTTGCTGGCTTTACTCGCACTCTTAATGTTAATTTTGCTATGTCAGTCGTGTTTTCAGGTTTTGGTTCTTTTCTTTTTATGTGACATTTTTTTCTTTGCGTGCAGTCTTGTATCGCCGGCACCAATCCTTTGAAACGGATGAATCAAAGTGTCGATATTTGTTGTAACCATTGACTTATGTAGACTTTGTTGCCATGCTATTTTGACTTCCTCAGTTTTCCAGTTCTCGATTTGATTGGTATATTGTCCTGTAGGGAGGTATGTTGTGTGGAAGGAGGCGGTACTTGTATCGCATTATGTGACTTACTCTTTTGGATGGTCTTCACAATCTCTACTTTCCTCCTTATTCCTTGCGCCAAAAGGCCTTAGTCCATTCTTAACCTGTCCCGTTCTGCCCCTAGGTCCTAGGTGAAAGGCAACACCGACTACACCAGCCAGAATATATGCATTATGTGGCCGGCCTCCTGTTTTGGATGGTCTTCACAATCTCTACTCTATCCCTTATTCCCTGCACCTTTAGGTCTTTAGGCCTTAGATCGTTATTAACCTGCCCGCTCTGCCCCCCAGGTAAAAGGCAACATCGACTACACCAGCCAGGAGATATGCATTATGAGGCCGGCCTCCAGTTTTGGATGGTCTTCACAATCTCTACTTACCTTCTTATTCCCTGCGCCTAAAGGCCTTAGTTCGTTCATAACCAGTCCCGTTCTGCCCCCAGGTGAAAGGCAACTCCGACTACACCAGCCAGCAGATCCAGAGGCAGCTCGGCGACTACCACCTCGCGCAGGCGTTCCTCGACGACCCCAGCAAGTCCATCGGCATCTGCGCCGAGCCGCCCAGCCCTGCGCCCTGTGAGTACCTTCTGCTTTTTTTTTGTTGGTCTTTTCCACTAATGGAGACATTACGATTAGAGGTTTGTTAAGGTTTTGAAATGGCGCCGTACGCGACAGATTATGCCAAAAGCAATAGGGATGCAAAAGAAGCTGCTATGCAAAATAATAGGGTTCACCGTTACAAAACATTTGTCTATAGTGATAGGGACGACAGGACACAGCTATCAAGAAGTATTGAAAGAACTAAGAAAAAAAGGAAATTACATCCATGTCTCGGAATGAGGAACACGATAGTTCCTTGAACAGTTGCGTGTTTTACACGAAACTAATATTCCGGTAGTAGCGACTTTAATCTAGAATCAAAGCCAATATTTAATTTCCACCAGAAATGGCTGTATGACGCTAGTTATGTACATGTCCTCACGAAGTCGATGCCTATTAGTTGGCCACGCTCGGGACGTCAAAAGTGTGAAAAGAATAAAAACTCAATCATTTTAAAATTCTTCATTGATAATAATCATTAAGACTTTAAGAGCCCAAAATGGAAAGCGGAGTAAGGAAGGAGACTCAGGCAGGATCACGTCTCCAACGGCGATTTTAATCGTGATCATCAAGACAAACATTAACATATCAAAGACCGAGTTTTACACCCGAGTCGTGCTTTAGATAGTAAAATAAATACAACCGCCATGAATTTATGTAAAGAGAAGAAACGGTATCTCTGTTAGAAAGGGCTGTTTTGGCCAAAGGTGAGTTGTATCTGTGTTTGAAACTCCCGTGCCAGCAAAAAGTTTACATACCGACGCCGCTGTTACTTACCAACCGAGAGATAGTTGCTTTTGATCAATTCAGAACAGGGAACACATACATACAACCTCCTCGAGTAGTATAAGGGATCAATTCAAAGGGGCTCAAAGTTGGCCCGCTCGAGCAGAAATTCGATTTAATTCCGTGCAAATTTCTCTCCTGTAACCAGGGGCAACGGAGGTCGTGGGCAGCCACAGATAACGCAGTCTAATAGACCGGGGGTATAACAGAACTTGGCCAGTGGCCAAAGTGAGGGTTTTTTTATGGCACTTAATTTACCCGTGCTAGGGAACCATATCTACAAGTAGAAGAGATAGATATAGATTTGAGATGAAATATAGATTTGAAATTTAGCTTTGTTTTGCAAGTACAAACAGACTGATGAAAAGGAGAAAGTTTTGAAAGATTTGGTATACTTGTAAAACTTACATATTTTCTACATTATTATTACTAGAAACTATTCAGACCAAAATTTAAAAGTTTTGTTACAGTTTTGGTTCCAACAATCCAAGACCTCATTGTTCAGTTTGGCAGCCTAAAAGGGAGAAATCGTCTGCTTGTTTGCCATCCTCCGATAGGAGACGCGTCGCTACAAGAAGAAGAAGGGTAAAAACTGTTTTTGCCCAAGACGCCATTTTTAACAGAATTGGGTGGAAAATCGGCGATGTATACAATCTCGCTCTAATAGAAGACCTGTGCCCATCTAGTAGGACTGTATGTCAAAGTCAAAATGTTATAGGCTACTTCTTCAGAGTGCTGTCTCCTGGTGATTGGCAATCGATTTGGCTATCTCGCTCCTAAGGATATACAAGGTGATACAAAAGTACCTAACTCTTTTTACAGGGTGTACAGGGTGGTATTAGCTCAAATTTAAAAATATGTTTGTGTGTGTAGGTGCATTTGCATAGCTTTGAGTTGTTAAAACATTGTGAAAGTCAATGAAAACAATATTTAAAAAATACTTTTCACCCGCCACAGCGTTCACATTTTATTAATTTAAAAATCAACGGAACGTCATACAGCGAAAAAAATATTTAGGTTGTGATCCCTATCACCGGGTGCTATTACCCTGTAAAAAGAGTTAGGTACTTTTGTAACACCTTGTATAAGCATTACATGCTTCACTATATCTTATCTTATCTAATCTCATCTCACTGCGGCGTCTATCAGATCGCGACGTCTGTGGTCCGTCGGTTAATTCGAGAGCCTCGTGAGAAACGCCGTGTTTCGAATTTAACTTCTTACGTGTGTACGCACCAAATATGTGCTTAGTATCCCCTTGGGGCGAAGTTTAGTTGCTTCCTTGTCGAACGATGGATCGGGGTTCCTGGTGCCAGGTCGAATTAGCTTACTATGGCTCCTTATTAGCAGTTTGATGGCAAAATTATACAGACTAGACTACATCAAACAGTCATAGGTACATAACATTATCTCGTCCTGAGTGCAGCGGTTATGGCACGCAGGCTTCGATCAAGGATAAAACTAGATACAACATAGAACTCTGAAATGTGTCTGGAAAAATAGATGCCCAAATTGCCTTTGGGAGCTTATTTGCTCGTAGTCCATGCAATTAAAGTAAAACTGTACACTAATGCAATAAGGTTGACATTCGAATATTAGACGTATGGTCGAAATGATGTTTCGTATTGTTCTATTGCTGATATCTTTTGTTTCTGTGGGGACAAGTTTTTATTGTGATTTTATACGTAATGCGGATTCTATGGGATTTAGTTCGGTGCACGCAGGGCATGATGAGAGATCTAAATATGTTTTAGTTAAAAATAAAAACACTAGTGAAGCCCCACAACCATATTTTCCTTAAGGTGGGACGATAGCTACGTGGCGGGAAATTCAAAATTTTCACACCTTTTTTACATTTTGTACCTAAACTGAGCAATTTTTGTTCAGCGTTTTTCGTTCGAGGCTATAAATAACATATTATTCTTTTCATTATTGTAAACAACAGAACAACAATAATTCAGCCGATTCCGTGTTCTGGTCTTCAACGAGTTTTTTGGGCAGTTCCATTGCTTTGACGACCAGAACACATAAACGGCTGAATTATTTTCGTTCTGTTGTTTAGAATAATGAACAAAATACTATTACAAAATACTACTATTATTGCCGCGAACGAAAAATCGCTGAACAAAAATAGCTCAGTTTAGCTACAAAATGTAAAAAACTGCGAAAATTTTGAATTTTCCGACACGTTGCTATCGCCCAACCTTAAGGTTTATTTGGCTGAGAGGATGGTAATGTGGTAGAGTAGCCTTTTCTCTACAGGGTGCACTCTAAGTCGATAGCGAAAATTTAAGTTGGCTGTCTACTGATCACTACAAACAACTTGTACTAGGTGGCGAAAAAAATGGAGCGAAAAAAATATCAGCTGTTCCGTACAAAAGGTCGACTCAGTACTGCGCCAAATGTATGAATCAGCAGATATTTTTTTCGCTCTATTTTTTCGTCACCTAGTACAAGTTGTTTGTATTGATCGGTAGACGGCCTACTTAAAGTTCCGCTATCATCTTAGAGTGCACCCTGAAGAAGTAAAATCAAATCATTTTCCTGAATTTTAAGATAATAAGAAAAAGACTTTCTTTCCAAACATTTATCGTTTGAAAAGAAAGTCTTTTCTTAAAATTCAGGAAAATGATTTGATGGGTAGGATATTTAAACACGAAAAAAAGACAGGAAATGAATGGCATAATTTCGGCGAAGCATTATCATACATAACAGAAGACGTTCTCGTCTTCACATAGCAGTGGGCGTTTAGAGTAAATAGCATCTTTTGTTCATGTGCAGGTTTCACAAAACCAGTAGCTCGCCAAAGTTCTTACAATTTTAGGAACAAAAACTATAATTTTTTTTTCACTGGCCTTAATCAATATGTTTCAATTTGTGTGGTATTTTATAACCCACTAGCTGGTCAAAGACCTTCTCTCAGAGAGAGAGAGAGAGAGAGAGAGAGGCTTGTTCAGGCTACATCTTAATGATTTACTTTGACCCATTAATTTTATTAGCTTTTGTGATGAAATCTTTCATTCATTAGTTACTGAATGGGGTCGTGAGCGTGACAGATTTAAAAGTTAAAGTTAAACCCCTTTATTTTGAGCTTGTTATCTTTACTTGCTTGGATTCAAATATAGCAGCCCAAATATAGCGGTTACTGGTGTGTCAAATCCCCAACCGTATCGCTAAATCCTACCACCGCCCACAACGAGATAGTTATGCTATGAAACTTCAGGAATCTTCAATTTTCAGGTGCGGCCTCGACAGATATCCGATATATTTTTTTTCATTCTCGGATTCCGCGGCACAATATTTGCATAACGTCTTATCCGGGGACTGCTTGGGTACAGTTGGGGACATTACAACGGTTGACTTATCGGTATTGATAGGTATAACGAAAGAAAATAATATTATCACTTTGGCATTGACTTGAAGAATGTGTTTTGTGTGTCTTTTTTTGCATTTTGTGCACAAATTATTTGGTTCTCTTGAAGTCTCTGGTGCCAGTTTCATAAATTTACAATTCACAGTTTATTATGATTATTGGATGTATGTACATTGAGTAGCCGATCAGACATAAAATAGGCAACAAAAAAGGTTAGCTTACTAACCGACTACTCAATGTACATCGAATTGTCATAATAAACAATGAATTGTACTTTTATGAAACTGGCACCTGCCCCCTTAGCACGCTACCATTTTGCCTATTCTCAACTGTCACCTTAGCCACTGTTCACTGTCACCTCAGTAGTGTTAAGTGTTAAGTCACTACTTCAAAATTTATTTTGCAAAAAAAAACTCGCTTTGATCATCATCAGGTTTAATGACACCTCGAAACGATAGTTACGTATACCAACAGGGAAAATTGCTGCATCCTTGAACACATACCGATAGGACCGTCTGGTTATTATTGATTCCATTCTAAGTATGTGGATACTACTAAAAACCTATGCCGAAGAGGAAAGCAATAAAACTTGCATTGATTTCATCCCTGACTGTACGTCCCCGCAATATTTGTCGTAGCCAGTAGATTATACTGCTACGTAACTGCCATTGAGGAGAAAACTTGACACAGTAAAGATGGCAAGGCGGCCGTGGGCGCTATTGGTACAGTCAGCGACTCCCCAGGATACCACTTTTGTTCGATTGACGCACTTATATCGCACGCCATAAGAGCTACCTTGGGGTATCCTAGCGTGGGCTGGCCGCACTGTGCTATTGGCACGAGAATAAGGTAAAGATGTCACAATAGGAAATAGGATTATGGCCTGAGAGTGGGCGAATCTCTGTATGAGCCCGGCGATAGAAAAGATATAGGTTAGTGCTGGTTGTGTAACAGTTGATACTGGATAGGT
This sequence comes from Zelleria hepariella, assembly GCA_949319315.1. Lineage (NCBI taxonomy): Eukaryota > Metazoa > Arthropoda > Insecta > Lepidoptera > Yponomeutidae > Zelleria > Zelleria hepariella. The sequence goes on along the minus strand of OX439380.1, from coordinate 5,933,033 downwards.
ACACCTCGTGAAATTTAACTGGCTTCACACTCGATTCGGTTCCGTAGTGATTATATTTCTACCATTGTTGTCAACTTTTATTCTGGCACCGTTTAATATAGCGCGCAGCAAAAAAATCACTAGGGGATTCAACATCTTTGAATGCTTCACTATCATAGGTAAATGCTATAAGACTGGCTTTTGGATAAATGCATTAAGTACTTAAAAAACCTTAAGCCTTTACATCTGTGTTTGATCATTTAATTTTATAAAGAGCCTATTTGCACTTCACCCACATTGGCTGCGCGAAGTGACCACTATTGTACTACTCTAAGAGATTGCACTACTATTAGCTTATTATCTTCGCACTTAAATTTAGACAAGTTTTCCAATATTTACTAGTATCATAATATTCATAACTACTAACGTATATCATCAGGCAACCTACCAATAACACGCTATTAAATCGGGTCGCGCTCTATCGCACGCGCCCTTGAAGTGTAATCGGGTTTTGAGTAGCGTTACTTTCGGCTCTCTTTACATAATATTTTGCTTCGCTGAGTTAAAGATGGGCGATTATGAATGACATCACTTTTCGAATAATCTGAATATACTAATATTTATTTTCGAAAACAAGATTAGTAAATTACTAACATTCATTTTCGAATAAGTTTTACTAATATTACTAACTTACTAACCCGAATCGAACGCAGTTTCGGAAATGGATTCTCTGACTCTCTCATTTGGCTTGAGTGATAATTTTCGAAAACCCGACTAGTGGCGGAAAGACACGAGTCTTATCGAATACATTCGGAAACGCTTGAGCTGAGTCACGCGATTTTCGAAAACACGATTCGTGGCGGAATAACACGACTTTACACGAGACACATTTTGTTCGTAAAATTTTGCTACTGAAGGTTTAAAGTCCTTTACACGTATAAAATTAGTTACTATTTTCGAATAACAAAGAACATTTTCGAAACATTCGAATGATTGCCATTTTCGAAAAGTTCGAAAGAAATATTCGAAAACGCCCATCTTTACGCTGATGAGTCGCTATTTAGCGATCTTTTGAACCATTGCGGTAGGTAGAGACGGCACGTCACGCTGTGTCCGAAGGATATCTTTCGGAAGAAGGGGAATCACTGCATTATGAAACGACTAAAGAAAATGTTATCGGAAATAGGATTTATATGAGGACTTGCTTGATAGTTGACGCTGCTTGTAAAATTTGTCGAGGTTTGTGCAGGAAAGGGAGATATAGAAACTCAGTATACCTATTTATTATTGGCTAAGCTCAAGGCATGTTGCAAAATCGCCCGCATGCTGAATTCAAATAGAGTGCAAGCGGTAGAGAGCGATCATAACTCTCCGGCCCGTAAGGACCGAATGTCAAAACGCCCTGACTTCATTGTGACTGAATTTCCATAATGCCTGAAATTCGTAATGACTTAATTTCAGTTTGTCCAAATCTCAATTTTCCTTAATCCCAATATGCCTGATATTCAAAATGTCTATACACTATAATGCTGAATTGCAAATTGTCTCCCGAATCTGGTACAGTTACTGTGGAAATTGCTATCGTCTGTCTACTTTAGTAGTAGAGTCAGCTGTAGAAACATTTTTGTTCAGTGGTCGGTTTTAAAATAGATGGTGATAAGAGCTTGTCAAGGTACAGGCACTTTTTTGAGTGCTAATAAGATATTTTTTGTTTGACTTCCAGCCTTCCGGCTCAGAGTTTACCGCGAACAGTCTTTTATTTTACGCAAGGGAAAGCCAGAAAACCTATCTTGATCTAAACATGCATTATTAATAAGCAAAAACGTAGCTTTTCAATCAAGAAACCCTCCCCAGTCCGGCATCACCTAAAATCACTTGGTCTAGAAAAAGCTGCACCTTATTATTTATTACCATAAACGGCGATTTTATATTCACGTTTTTTTTAAATTAACTAACTTAGGACCCTTGCACAGTCGGCCACAGTCTCAGATACCCCTTTTTGTTCGATTGGCGCCCTTATGCCGCGCGCGATAAGAGCTGCCATGTATCTGAGATTGTGGCCGGCCGTACACATCGCTTATTTAACTCGCCTTTAACGCAAGTTTTGTCTCTCATGTCTGAACACATTCTACGTGATAATTGAATCTACTCGTATTTACAGCAGTAGAATAGCATAATTTAGCATGTGTGAACATCTTAACTTCCGCTAGTCTGCAGCGTGTAATCTGAATGAGTGCGTCGTCGTTCTTTTTTCCGCGATTGTATGAATGAACATTGTGTGGCGGAGAGACGGACGCGGTGATAAATGATTCAGTGTCCACCCCGTGGTCTGTTTAGCGGGCCCTATTCTTGTTGCTAATCGAAACCCAACCGCATTGGGTTATTGGGTAGTGAGGTGGTAAGCGCTACCAGTTTAGAGACATTCGTGTCTTGCACTGTCCAGTCGCAGATGTAGCACGTGCCACACACAAAGTTAGATTGAGTTACCAGTTGTTCAAATGTTATGAGTTTTTTGCGTGTAAAGTATTTTGGTCCCTCAGTGATGACGTGTCAATGAAAAACTGGAAAAAGAGCATAACGTAAATGGGTGTCGCTTAGTTTCATACAGACGCCTGCAAACCTAGCGTAGGTGGAATAGTAATGCAAGGATAGTCCCCTCGGTCGGTCACGTGGTCACGTCACGATGTGCGGACTTCACCCGGACATTTCGTGACGTCGCCGCGCATGATTGCGGATGTACTTGTCTCGCACACCGCAGGGCTCTTTTATGGAACACTACTACTCGATTCTACTAGATTTACTCATGAATTTCAAAGAGTAGGAGTGATTATTTAAGGCATTCCAAGAATCGAGGTCAGTGGGTCGTGTGTGACTGTTTTTGTTGTGCTGTTTTGCATGAACTTTAACTTTTAACACAGCAATGATACGCCGGAGCCTCCAGCGATGTTTTTACTTTAACGCCGGGACCGTAATGAAGAAATTACGACACTGCTCGTAAACTAACAGATGACGTTCGCCTTCAAAGTTAGCGGTCGAGCATAGCTTTTCCAAATTAAAAAGTACTGCCCCGCAAGTACTTTGCACACCGGCGGCGGAGTCTTTTAAATCTCTCCTCTTGCTTACTTTACGTCAGTCAAAACACCAGCTTAAGAACAAGTATAAAGGGAAGATTAATGGTAATGGTCTCGGACTGAATAATTGTAAAAAAGAAGGTCGTAAATCCGAGTTTGAACGGTAACTTGGCCCCGGCCGGGTTCTTAATTAAACTGCTGAAACAATGTAACCTTTATTCGGAGGCTTTGATGCTTCGTAAATTATACATGCGGAACACGTGGCGGCGGGCGGCTGCGGCCATGAAGGAATGTTGCTAAAGTATAAAAAACAACGCCTTGAGTATTTGCGGTACGTACAGTCGGCCACACGCTAGGATACCCCTTTTTGTTCGATTGGCGCCCTTATGCCCCACGCGGTAAGAGCTGCCATGGGGTATCTGTGACTGTGGCCGACCGTACTTTTCTACCACCCACACCAGCTGCTCATTATACTAATTACTCAAGCAAGCAATTGGTTAATTGGTGATCAATGTCTTGTACTTTGGGCCTACTTAATTATTAGGAAACACAATCATTGCCCCACATTTCATGGATGGGAAAATAAGAATCAGTGGTTGCCCAGTAGTAAGGCACTGGTAGAGAGCTCTAGAAATTCACAAATGAAGGCATCATTGAATTGCTTTATTCGTTAATACCACCACCGATAATTGAACCTCCTACCACTTGATTGAGAAGTCACACCAGTCTAACTAGAGGCCTACCAGCGCTAGTTGTTACAAAAAGAGTGAGTACATTTATCGATTCAATATTTTATGATTGCACCTGAGAAGTTGATCACGAGTCCCGTCGAAATAATATAACTACAGGGTGCACTCTAAGTCGATAGCGGAACTTTAAGTAGGCTGTCTACTGATCAATACAAACAACTTCTACTAGGTGGCGAAAAATATGGAGCGAAAAAAATATCAGCTGTTCCATACAAAAGGTCAACTCAGTACCGCGCCAAATGTATGAAACAGCAGATATTTTTTCAGCCTACTTAAAGTTCCGCTATCGACTTAGAGTGCACCCTGTAGTGGTTCGCCCCGAACTATAAACTCGCGACCCCATATCTCAGCAACCCCTCGACCGATTTAGCTCATGTTCGAACTTAAAAATTATCTTTGCCTCATTTACCTGCCTACCGAATTTCATGACGATCCGACTTAATTTACTCAAGTTATCGTCGAACGAACATTCATGCATACATACATACATACAAACATACATACATACATACTTACATACAAACATACATACATACATACATACAAACATACAAACATACAAACGCCGGATTGTTCCAGTAGACTCGGAGAACTTCGCTCGCTTCGTTCGCTCATTCAACTATACTTACTTTTTTTTTAACTGACGTCACTGGTGAAGAGGTACACTGTTATTAAGCTACATGTACTGATTCCCAGTGATCTGCTGCTGTCCGTTGAGGAGTTCCGTTCTCCATCTCCGAAGTTGTTTATCAGATCTACACCATTTTTTATGGGACCACATACCCTTTCAAACAAAACAATAATCATCAAAATAGTTTGTTGTAAAGTCGCCCGTAACGTAACCGAGTAGAGTGCTAGCGTGTAAGCCTCGACGTGCTGTCGTGTGTGCAACGAAAGAGTGGGAGAGGTATATCTTATCCAAGTAGATATGCTAAACCGGCCGCGTCAAACCACTCCGGCAGCTCACTTCACTCACAGTTGCTAAGAAAGATTGAATCAATGAGTAGGCGACATCTCGGACAAAATATTTTCGGACACTTTGTCCGAAATGTCGCTTTATTATTTTAATATTTTTGAGGTGACATCTCGGACACTTACAAATAAAGCTGTTTTGTACAGTCGGATAAAAAAACTCCCTACGATCTTATTTATGAGAAGACTAATAAAAATGTTACAAACCCACACGCAAATACTATCTTGTGTACTCATGCAGTCTTCAACACTTGCTCTCCCACGCAAGACACACATTTTCTTTCATCAATTTTATGTAAGCATATCTTAACTATATTATGTTGTCAATATTTGAATGTTTTGCCTAGTGTACCAACGTTTGCCAATCTGCTTCCGCGTCTCATGTCACTGCGCAGGTAACAAAGGCTCAGCACATCCAAAAAGTCCCACTAGTTATAGTGTTTTATCAAGACGTAGCGTAGGGTAGCGTTAAATCAAATAATTTTTGATGAAAAAGTACTAGGCTTACATAAGGTGGTAGGAGGATCACCACCTCAGTTCCCACATAATTACGCAGGGTTAGTTAGGAACAAAATGATGTGAGAATTGAGGTGATGATCCGCCTAGCACCTTATGTAACCCTAGTACTTTTTCATCAAAAATGAGCTGAACGCGATCCAAATACTTAAATTCAGGCTATCCTAAAATAGGCAGCTGTGGTAACCCTCTTTCTCTGTGTATTAAATTTGAATACTTTAGTATCTGACTGTACGATACAGGTTCAATATTTTGAGAGTGTCCGAGATGTCGCCTCAAAAATATTAAAAATTCAAAGCGACATTTCGGACAAAGTGTCCGAAAATATTTTGTCCGAGATGTCGCCTACTCGAATCAAATCCGTAACGAAACAGAACCGAAGTACAGTCAGCGATACCGCTTTTTGTTCGATTGACGCACTTATACCGTGCGCGATAAGAGCTACCATGGGGTATCCTAGCGTGTCGCTGACCGTACAAGGATGCAGATGCGCTCGGGGGGCGGACAAGAAAGCGCCGTCGCACGTGGAATTTTAAACGTCCTCGGAACTGGAGCAAAAATGTCGCAATACTGGTTTCAGACCTCGACCCGCCGAGCAAGATACGTCTGCTACCGAATGGACCTAGTATCAAATAATTGCATAATGCGACCCGAAGACTTTCTTGTAATAGAGGACTTCATTTTCAATCGAAAGTGATCTAGGTTTTCAGTCTTATCCACTCTCGCAGAGGCCAAATTACACTGGACAGTCTTGTATTAGGCCTTCCTTTTGTTTAATCTTGTCCTTCCGGACCATTAGGTTGAATTCTCAAAATGTTGAATTTGTCACGTTAGCTCGCGAGATGGACCTATCTGTCCTCGCAGCCATTGATGTTAGATGGACCACTGGAGATAGTGCTAACTTCCCGCAAGTGGCGTCTCCATCCACTATCAGAAGACAAATACAAATACTTTATTTGTCAAATATGGGTTTGATGGTACAGAACTACAGATGATATTATAAATAGGGTAACGTCTCTCCATATTTTACCTTTCGGCGTACAAATATAATTTAACTAATAAATCTAAAAATATCAAAACATCATATAAAATTCAAAAAATAAAATCATATAAAAATTTAATTATAAAAATATTATAGCAACCATGAATATCAATGTCAAATTAAAGTAAAAGAAAAGAGAAAAATCAATTAATTAATAGTTAAAAAGTCACTTAATTTGTAAATATAAAGTGTTCTCTATCTCTATCTATTTTTTTTCCAATAAATACTCCGTTAATGTCTTTTTAAAGAATGGCTCATGTAATTCTCTTATAGGTTTAGGCAGTTTATTGTAAATGTATGGCGCCATATACAAAAGACGCAAATCTAATATGGATAGCTCAATTGGTAAGAGCATCTTAGCCACCCTTCAAGGCTATGCGGCCATATCATTGCAATATCAACCTGCTAATCACATCCAGCCATGGCAGCTATTCGTGCTCGGGCTTATTTAATAATTCACCGGGCGAGTCGTAAAACTAAACACCAAGTTTGCTGAGCTCAAATGATGGCTTGTTTGTTTGCCCGAGGCTAAGCTGGTCTCTTCCTGGGTACTCCAATCCAAAGTGGTAGTTAAAAACTTTTGCATCTGTTGTTAACCGTTAATCGGGCAGAGGTACTATAAAATTTTCATTGGATTTGGACTCTATTCCGAAGCAATATAATTCTACCACGGGCTGAATAAGGGTTAATGATCTATAAGGCTGACTTGCACCAAGCATTGGTTGAAGCACCTATGTTGGTGCATCCCAAGATATTAGTCAGAACGCTGGATACTGCATAAAAACAAAACAGTGATTTTACGTTGCGGTGGTACTGAAACCAGTTAGTAGGATGTTGGAACTGAGACCGCTTCACCTAACTCGAACTGGGCTGGCCAAATAAGCCGTATAAGCCCAGACAGATGGGCGAAAATCACCACTGACTGGTTCCCTCATACTGGGCATCGGTGCCGTGCCGCCGTGGCAGGCCAAGACGGAAATTGTAGTGCGATCTCGAAAGCTTTTTACCAAGTTGGCTGTTGATTGAGAAGTGTGGAGAACACAAGGGAGCCATTCATTGCACAGCAGTGGAATACGCAAAATACTACATAATAAAAATATTAGCGTAGCGTGGCAAATTATACTTGAAGGACAGCAAAAGTCGAGTGGCGGAAAAGCCCAAATTTCACAGTTTTTAATTTTGTAGCTAAACTGAGATATTATGTGTCACGACAATAGAATTGTATTCTTTTCATTAATCTAAAGAATAGAATAACAATAATTAAGCCGATTGGTTTTTCTGCTCGAAAAACTCGTGGTACTGCCCAAAAACCTTGTAGTTTGAGCAAATCTCATAATCAGCTGAACTGTTGTTTAAAATAATTAAAATAATACTGTTTTATTGTCATGAAACCAAATTCGCTGAAAAAAAATTGCTCAGTTTAGCTACACAATTGAAAAAACTGTGAAAATTGTGCATTTCACGCCACACTAAATAGTTTTGGCCCAGAATTCGGCAACGTTAATTTAATCATCACTAGCTGCCATATTATGATTCTCCTGTGTGCAGGGGTTGAGGTACGCAGGGCATAATGCAAGCTGGATCATAGATTAGGGATAAAAAAAAAATAGGAGAATGAGGACATAACAGGAACAACCCTGTAAACAGTGTCACGTGTTACGTGCTACTTGTAACGAGGCACGAGTAACACGGTTTTTTATACGACTTACTACCCTTGTTGTTTACAAGTAGCCTTTGTATTTAGTGTTTCTGTTTGAATAAGGTCAGCTAGAAACGGGGTGGGCGATGGCTTCTGCGCAAATAGTTCCCTTAGGCGGACTTGCGTCACTCCGGGTTAGCAAACTAACTCCGAGTTAACTTGACATTTCCATACAAATTTTGACGTTAACTCAGAGTTAACTGGCTAACCCTGGTTGACGCAAGTGGACCTTAGCTGTCTGTTTTAACTTACATATTACATATAAATAAGCCTCTTACAATCGGAGAGATGCTTTATTAAAATATACTAAAATTGGCTCTATATCACCTGCCACCTACTGTTTAAAATAGAGTTTTTTTTACTGTTTTGAGTGTACCCTGTAGAACAGTGGTTTTAAACCTTAGGGGGGTCGCCAAGCTGCTTTAGGTGGGGGGGGGGGGGGGGGGGGAGGAGGGGGGGGGGGTTGGGGGGTCGAGGTTATGATCTAACTGAATAAACGTTTTTCCGCTGTAGAACAACTAATACTTACTCAAGGGTGAGGTCACGTAAAGCAACAAACTATAATACGACTACGTAGTGACACCATTAGTACAACAATTACCGTCTGGCATTGCGTATGACACGCAACCGTTAGCGCGGGATAGCTCCGACATTTGATCATTTATCATAGCTCGCGCGTATGTAGAGTACTGTAGATTGTAGACATACGACTGAGTTTCTAGCGGGCGACATTGTACGGCTTAGTTTGTAGCAGCATCGCACGGTGGCCAGATGTTAGCTAACTTTATTCGCCTAATGTTTTTTCTCGTCTATTTAGCTTAATTCGCCTTACAAGTCTAGTACCCCAATTTAGCCCAAATAAAAAATTTAACTTAAAAAAAGACAACGTAGGTATTTAAAAAAAACAAAAAAATATTAATGCGGCACGCGATGTAATCAAGTCCAACTATCTCTCGCTTGTACCTATACCCAACAAGTGTAGACTAGATCTAACCTCCTTTTTTGGGCTTTATTAAAAAACGCAGGGATAGGCTTAGAAGTTAATACAGCAAGGTAGATATGCTGAACAGCTAATCGCTCTTTGCCAGTTGTCGTTCGCTATAAAAATTACGTTTAGTTAGGTAGGCCAAAGATAGATAACATAATTAATTGCCACTCCAATAACCACAAAAGGATTAAACTTACATAAGCCTCAAAACCCTCCAGAATATTATCTTCAATATATTCTAGTTGAAAACTAAGCACACATGATTGCTTTCTGGTTAAATCAATATGCAATATTGAATATTCATTTATGCAAATGAGATTGGAAACGATAAGAGAGGCGGCTATCTTCAATGTTTTCAAGCGAGATTAAATTATATGCAGTTGAGGCTGAATTCCTTATAATGCATAAAAATATGCATCAGACAGAACTTAAAATGTCACTTCATGTTCTGTCTAATAAAAACATCTATCTGAGAATCAAACATATTTGACTGAAATAGTGCTTCATATAATTTCAGTAGAAAGCTATCATTTGGACGTTTATCAAAGATGCGACGGTTGGACGGCTATGTCAAATAGCCCATTCTCTAAAATATTAACTAATTCAAAGTGGCTAATATCTCAGTGGTGTTATTGTGGGGGAGCCAATTCGGGCCTTGACTCTGAAACATTTTGACTTACTGACTATTTGCTGATGATTTGTAGTGTCCTGGCGCAATAATTTTAGTGAATCTATCGCAATCCCTTTCAACGGTATCGGGATCATGATCGTGAATGCGACTTTAAAATGGAATTGTCTTAGTTTTAAATCACAAATGAGTCAAAACGCCATACAAATTGAATGATATTGAGTGAATGATTTTGCTATTTTCTTTACTCAATATCCTTCGAAATCCCTATCCCTATCTCAATCGCTTTCAATGTCAGTTTGTGTCAAATAAATGAAGTGTGACGTTCGTCAGCAGTTCAGCACCCTTCAAACGTCAAATTGAAAGGGATCGTGATATATTCAAAAGTTAGACAATTAAGCCCCAGAACACTAGGTATAGTGCATTTCACAAAAGAGTTCCCTTGACGAAACTCTTATTACAATGTAATAGGGACTATTTTTGTTCAACCCAAGGGAATTCTTTCGTGAAACGCACTGTAAGTCAGACTCTGTCAGAGGTTTTAGTGTCTAATTAAAAAAATATATTGAATTGCCATGCCAAGCACCCATACTTCAATATAATATTTGGCCTACTCCACATTAAGACCTATGTCAATCCAGTGCCTCGACTTACCCTTTCAGATATCTTAGCTATGTTATCTCAGTTATTCGAGACGTACCTCAATAGAATAGTCGCGTAAGTTCACAAAGGACTATTATTCTCTGAAGTACCTACCAGAGTAGCTCCAGCGCCAATAGTATCGCGCAAACTTGAAAATGGAATTTGAATTTGTAAGGATTATGTGATAAATTCCCCTTGATAAAGGTTGACTGGATAATTGATCCGAGGAGCCGAGTTGTGACAGCTTAATACCTAAATTGGGCTCTGCCTAAACCGACATAGGGACTATTTTACACCCCTCGTCTCGCGCCAGAGACAGATCTGTCTCATGCCAGAGTCATCTTCTTCTTCTCTAATGGAGGTTGACATTCAGCTCTCCATATGCTTCTTTGTATCTTGCCAAGATAAATGTGTCTTAAACGCTTGCTGAAATAGATCCGACCTTTCCCTGATATTTCTGAGCCACAAGTTTTTCCTTCTTCTTCCAACAAAACTCTTCCCTTGTTAATTCAATGGCCCTGCCTGATATCCCGATCGTTACTCACTGCAGTGGCCAACCCACATCATATACGTATTTTGTTAAAACGATAGAACATAATATCTGTTTGCCAGTAGGCACTGCTATTAAACCTGGGGGCTATGTCGAACATCACCATTGTTGTTATTCAGTTCTAGGTTATCTTTTCAAAGTTAACAGTTAGTTTAATACAGTAACAATACTCTTGTTATCTTTAGACAATATTTTGTAAGGTTCTATTGGTATTATTAAATTAAAAAAAATGGAGTGCTGAAATCTCGGCTGTGTTGGGTAGAGACCGTCTAGAGTCCATTTATTAAGTATGCCCCTTCCACTGTCTGCTATCATTTTAGGGCCCAGTTGAGTTTTTGTAGCAATTTGACCATTTACCCGTCCGCAGATTGAGTTAGATAGTGATATTTAGCGGGGTAGTAGATAGTTCGAAACTATTTGTATAAATCAGATTTACTGAGGGTGTAGAGAACTGACGCAAATACAGATTACATTTACAGTGGTTCTGCCATGACAACTCGACACACTATGAGGAAAATATAACCTACCAGCTTTTGCCCGTGACTTCGTCCGCGTGAAGTACAGAAAAAAGATATCGCACCCCCGCTCAAAGATTGTCACAATCCAAAATTCGTGTTTTTTCAGGAGAGGCAAAACAAAGTTTAATGACACAATCGATTTTACATTTTTGACTTTATCTCGGAAATGGGTCAGTATTTTGACAAACATGTCAGAATGTTTTTTTATTTATATTAAATCACAATACTATTACTGATAACAAAAATGAGAAAACTTTAAAAAAAAAATCAAAATTTTGTTGTTGTGACACTTTATGAAAAGAAAATTTCAAGTTAATTTCAAAATAAGTCGTTATTCCAATGAGTTTTTGAAGAAAAACATCAAGTCACCAAGAGAAAATTAAAGTAATAAAGTTTTCCAAACACTTGCACGATATTGTATTGTTGTTACATTATAGTATTGCTTAAGAGAAGTAATTAAGTAGGAATAACTAAATGATAAAAAAAAATGTCGCTTAATTGGCTCCGTATCTAGCTTAACCAATCGGAGGTTCCGCCTAAATTTGAAGGCTGTTTTGTACCTTAGCTAGGATTGGAAATCTTAAAGAATAAGCAAAAGAATCATCTGAAATCAAAATCTTGGTAACAAAAATATTATCTTCCTCTTAATCGAATAATACTCAAATCTTACCCATATGTAATTATAAAAATTTGCGTAACAACAAAGAATGAGATGATTTTTTACCAAACTACTTCAAATAAAGTTAAAGTTACTGTTAGTCGCCACGATTGATGAACCAAAGCCCACGGTACCGTGAGTAAAGGACATGATACTTACAAGCAAAAAAATCAATCTTACTTTTGAGTGAGGCCCTAAACCTATGTCTAGGTAGGTACCTAGTTAGGTAAACAAGCGAAAAAAATGTTAGACAGAGTAGAGGCACTAGATTATGAATGACATTGGTTCATTACTCGTGATGAGCAACAAATTGGCTTTGACGTAATAATTATCTTTGCCTAGGTATATTTATGGCGCGGCGGTGGTGGTGGCCTAGTGGGTAGAACAATGGACTCGGAAGCGAGAGACCCAGGTTGGATTCCCGGTGCGGCCTTGTACCTATGACTTTAATTGATTTCAAAGTTACGTTTATTTAATTTTGTGAATTTGTAGTCGCAATACGTTGACGGTGAAGGAAAACGTCGTGAATTTGTGAGGAAACCTGAGCGTATGAGGAATTATACCCTCAACGCAAAAATTGCCAACACGCGTAGTGATTAAGCTCGAACTCTCCCTCTGAGAGAAGGCCTTTGCCCAGCTAGTGGGACATGTAAAATTGTACAGGCTACATCTTACTATATTAAAGGCAAATTTGTTTTTGTTCTGCCCACAGCAATTATCTGAAAAGAACACGAAGTCAATAGGTTCCGTGCATTCATGTCTTGCAGATTCCATGTCGATGAATTTTAAAATGCAACTGCCTATCTTATCAGATCGTCTATTTCCTTCACCTTCATGCTAGAAAAAGCTATCTGTGGTTCCGCTTCTGCCATTACAGTAAATGCAGCGCTTGGAGTCATTGTATTCTGCAAAATTACATACATTATTTATCTTAACTTAAAAAAAAACTTAAATTATATTTAAAAAAAATCGATTCAATAAAAAATAATACAGCCGAACATTACAGTTTTCTTCTGTTTTAATCACATAAACCGACACAAGCGATAAAGCACTGGTAAATGCACATTAGTAATCTGCACATAAACTGACTCTATTTAGGATTATGACTGTTTAATAGACTTAATTTTAGTTTATTCCTATTGCTTTTTGTCAAAAACAGTCTCAAAATAAAGAAGTTCTCTCTACGAGAAAACCTAAACAGATTATAAGACTTACTTTAATCAAATACAGCGTCACAATTAAAAAACGGTCAGTGCGTTTTCTCACATGCACACGTCCACCTTGGCTCAACTCTGAAAGTGACACTGTCTTTGACGCGAAACACAGAATATTCCGTTGGTAATAAACCGTCACTCACGCCATCTTCCGGCAAGTTTTAGAGGTACACTTCTGACATTTTTTTAGATGATAGATATAGATATTTCACGCTCATTTCTTCACAGAATGGAAATTTCATGATTTTTGAGTTGTGACAGTTTTTGAGCGGGGGTGCGATATGTGGTTTACATTGCCCCTAAGTGTAATAGCGTGATAATATGTAGCCTATGTGTTATTCTGATGTCTAAGCTATCTCCATTCCAAATTTCATCCAAATCTGTCAAGCCGTTTCAGCGTGAAAGAGTAACAAACATCCATCCATCCATCCATCAATCCACACTTACAAACTTTCGCGTTTATAACAGTAGTAGGAAGGACGTAGGAAGAAAGTAGGATGTGAGCACTGAGAAAGAGTTTTAAAATTTTCATCCCCCATCTTCCAAGCCACGGTGCAACGTCGCGTGTCCAAGTGTCCATAATGATACCCGACCTCCGATAGGAGATGGCACCCAAAGAAGAGGAAGTAAGGGATTCAAATTAGGGATGAAAAAATGTATGGGAAAGTGCAAAATCTCTACGGGCAGGCACACTGACTATAAATTCTTACACTTAAACTTTCATAAGCACTGCACATTTTATTCTATAAAGATTTTTAAATTTTCTTCTATTTCGTAAACGTAAATAGTATTTAAACTTACTTGTATTGATGTACGTAAGTACTCGTATAGACTATAATTAATTACTTTCTGGCCTCTGGCTTATCTGAAATATTGATGAATAACGGAAATCATCCAATCTCAGCTTGTTCAGGAGTAATTTAGGCTATTGTTTTACTTTTTAACTAAGTACTGTAGTCGTAAACATCTCCTTACATTTTAGGCTCTTACCCAGTATTTATAATAAACAGGCTGAAAAGGAAGGCCAAGACAGAGTTAATATAAGAGGATACCTAATTGTAATTTAAACAAGGCGTAAATTGGTAAATAAACACAAACTGTTCTATCTAACTACAGATCTCTAGCATGTTTTGCTGTCTCGTCGCGAGAAAACATACTTACTTTGGCTATGGGGGAACATAAATAATAATCTGTAATGAAAACTATTTTTGAGAACGTACGTTTGTGATGTACCTATCTTTCGTTTAACAAAGCTGTTCTCAAAAATTGTCTGAAAAAATTGTGCTAGGGCAAAAATTAATAGACGTCCTGGACCTGTACTTATTTTAAATCCTACTGGGAGGAATTATCTTAGCTTTGCATTTATGAAAATTGAAGCGACTAACCGCCAATGCTTGCTGCTTTATCTAAAAACCCTTAACTTATGACGTGAATACGTATTTAAGCACTTGAGAGTAGTTGAGAGTTGAGACGCGAAAGTTCAATTCCGTTGAGAAATCGAAATCCGCTTACACATTCGCAAGCGCCAAGCACATTTACCTACACCAAACTTACTCTTATTTACATGTAGATAGAGTTGAAAATATCTCTGAGAATAGTGACGGTTCTGCGATTTTCTTTATAAATGGTACCGAAGTGCCTTTAATACTCGAAGACAGTTTTCAGGGCGAAATTAAATTTTCAATCCTTTTGCTTGATTACATCTCGGGGAAAATTTAAGCATCAATTTTATTGCTGAAACTTTAATTAGTGGGTAAGCAAATTGGAAGTAAACAACACTTAGGTAATCAAGCTATTTGGTTGTTGTGAAATATTTTTGTAACGACCTGAGATTTCGTTCAAATGATGATTTATATAAAATAAAAATAAAATACAAAACTTGGAAAATTTTCTTTAGGAAGTGTTCTGTTAGCAGTTGTAATTTTAAAATAGTCTCTAGCTATGGGGTTTAGGAGTTAGAGACGAAATGTTGACAGTGTTTTTGTTTTGGCGCTTCATATTTCATACATTCCATTTGATTCCACACTTAAAAAAAACATTATGTATAACTGTCAAATTGAAGTCTCTAATTACCTTGAGACGCGCCGTGTTTTGCTCTTTTCTTTTTGTTCAAATATTCGATATTTGATCCTGTCACTATTTGTCCTTTACTAGTTAAATGTCTCCCTAATTAATTCCAGTAGATACAAAGAAGCCATGTCTTAATGGAGCATTAAAGTTACAAAGCTCTGAGGCGGGCGCGTTAAAAGCGTAAAGTTTTAAGTTTTCCACTCTTTCCCGTTTAATATGCAACATTCATCCGCGAATCCTGTGGGTGTACGGCTATTTCTGCTGCCTTTATTAAATAAATATGTAAATACAATAAAGGAGGTTATCTACATACCTCCTAAAATACTTTCTACTTTATCCCTGAATAATTCGGAAGGCAAAGTTTTTTGTTCGAAAGTCCGTTATTGGCTTAATCTTATCTTTAGACAATATTGAGAAACTAATTTCAATATTTTTTATTTTGGTTCAGTAGTTTGGATTTTACAACGTTTCAAAGATACGGTTTTATGACGTCACGCGACGGTCTGCATACTGTTGGCGGTCATAGGAACAAAACATTTTAGCGCATAAAAACAAAACTACTGGACCAAAATAAAAAATATTTAAATTAGTTTCTCAATATTGTCTAAAGATAAGATTAAGCCAATAACGGACTTTCGAACAAAAAACTTTGCCTTCCGAATTGTAGACTTGATAAAAATACGTACAAAACTGTCCTACAATATTTGAAGATACGGCAAACAAAATTCTTAGAAAAACTAGGCATGCAACGACTACTAAATTAAAGATTTAAAATACCCTCGCATGACATTTTAGCTTCAAATAAGCATATCTCCGAAACAGCTGAACTGATATTGATAAAACATCTACGAAGACTCGCTACAAAACCTGCTTTCAAATAAAAAAACCGCATCCAATTCGGTTGACCTGTTTAAGAGCTACGGTGCCACAGACAGACACACAGACAGACACACAAACATAGCGGTCAAACTTATAACACCCCTCTTTTTTGGTGGGTGGTTAAAAAATCTGTCTGCACATGCCAAAGTTTAACCCCAGCGTACGAAGCTCGATATTTACACCGCAAACATAAATGGGAACCCCAACTTTTCCTATAAAAATACCTACTTCCTTCCACATACGTACTGGTTTTTTACTATCCAGTATTTATAGACAACGCTCGAGCTCGTTACGCGTTCCTTCTAGAGGTATTCACAATACCTTGTTGGTTAACAAAGAAGTGCCGTTTCATCCACAAAAAGATAACTTTGGTAGTTTTGTAAAAAAAATATAAATCGTAATTGAAGCCTACAACTGGGAGCCTATCGAGGCACAATTGCGTTACAGACTCGGGCCCCTGGCCGGAACTTCACAATATCTGTTACGCGCGCCCTCTATTCCCGGGCTGATATCGTGAAAGTTTTACCTTTGTGCCCCGGTCAATGTCGGTGTACGCTGCCCTACATTCGCCTGTCCCTCTACCCTCGACGCTCTTTTGAGTCAAGATTGACGAAACTTACTCAATAAGAAGGTACTTTATGAATCCGCGAAACTGCATGATATACGAATTATGAATTCACATACCTTGTAAAGTTTATTAAAATATAGCCCAATTTTCACATTAAAAAGTAAGATGTAGCCTGTACGTAAAATTGTCTCACTAGCTGGGCAAAGGCCTTCTCTCAGAGAGAGAGTCGTGCTCAATGCGGATTGGCGATTTTCACATTCAAGGGTTTAATGCCTCATTCATACCCTCAGGTTACGCCGGACTTTATTATTATAGAAAAAGTGGTCTTTATTATTTTCCGTTATCGATTTCAGCACGGACGATGTCGCGGAAAAACGTTAGTAGCTTAGGTTTAAGAGTTATTCTACAGGGTGCACTCTAAGTCGATAGCGGAACTTTAGGTATGCTATCTACTGATCAATACAAACAACTTGTACTAGGTGGCGAAAAAAATGGAGCGAAAAAAATATCAGCTGTTCCATACAAAAGGTCGACTCAGTACTGCGCCAAATGTATGAAACAGATAATATTTTTTTCGCTCCATTTTTTTCGCCACCTAGTACAAGTTGTTTGTATTGATCAGTAGTCAGCCTACTTAAAGTTCCGCTATCGACTTAGAGTGCACCCTGTAGTGTGTAAATCCGTTTGGCCGACTCAGTGTGAAAGAGTTACAAACATCCATCTATAAATCCGTCCAAATATCCATATAAACTTTCGCGTTTATAATATTAATGGTTTTATTCGGATTTCGCCATATTGAAAAATAGTGTCAAGAGTAGAGGGGCTTTTACGTAAACCGCCATGATTTTCTGTTTGTGCAACTCGCCCTTTTAATTGTGTTTTGGACTGACAAGCTCTGGCTGGGGATTTTTGCTGCGGGATGGGATTTACCTTGAGTGCTATGTTGTCGGAGTCGGATTTGGATTTCGAACTAAATAAGTGTAATGTTTCGTTTACGAGCCACTTCTGTCCTGTCCATTCTTTGATGTACAGTCTAAAAAGTAAAAGTAAAAAGTGTTTGTCAATCAAACAGTTTGAACAATTTACAGTGGTGATTCGGTTTGCAGATTTGTAACATACATTGTCTCAGGTAGCGCTGAAATGGTACGGTCGGCCACAATCTCAGATACCCCATGGCAGCTCTAATCGCGCGCGGCATAAGGGCGCCAAACAAAAAGGGGTATCTGAGACTGTGGCCGACTGTACAAATGCAAACTTCTAAAGGATAAGCAACGCAAGGTTCAGTACATAAAAAGTATCGAGCTCAGTATGCGAAAAGTTGTCGTGTTTCAGGAATAAAGCTATTATAAATTGCTCTGCATAAGAAGATGGTGCTTTAAGGTGGGACTATAGCAACGTGGCATGAAATTCAAAAATTTCACAGTTTTTTACATTTTGTAGCTAAACTGAGCTATTTTTGTTCAGCGATTTTTCGTTCGCGGCAATAACATAGTATTCTTTTCATTATTTTATGCAACAGAACAACAATAATTCAGCCGAACTGTGAAAATTTCAGTAAAAAACTGTGAAAATTTTGAATTTCCCGCCACGTTGCTATAGTCCATCCTAAATATTTCTTGCGGCGGCGGCGGCGGGCGGCGCGGGGTGTCGAATTCAATTCCCACTGCTCCCGAGAGTGCGATAACTCTTTTTCGCGATATGGGACACCGTGTCCGGGTGGGACATGGTGGGACTAACGAGAAATGATCTTTTCTGATGTCCCTAGCGACCTATTTACAAGACACTCTCGATGAATTTGTAAAGTTCCTATTTAGTATCTCCATGAAACCCAACAGTGGGCAAATGTGGGCTGAAAATGATGATGATGATGATCTCCATGAAATGAGATAATAAACATTCCAAAAATCACGGCACATAAATGTTTCCTTACATCACCAGGATTAATTATTCTTCAATTAATCTGGGGGCACGGCAGTGCCCCCGCCAGGTCGAGCGCGAAGCAAACACTGCCGTACCATCCTTTACTGGAACCATTTCGCCGCATTTTCAGACCCCTATTTGAGAACCTCTGGATAAGACCAGAACGCAGAAATTTTCGTCATCTAGTAAGCTATAATCACATACTTAAAATCCAAAATTTCAAGTCTGTAGGTCATTTAGTTCCGAAGTTAAGCGAAAGCAAAGTTTCGCATTTATGACACACACTCACTCACTCACTCACTCATGATCATCATAATAGAACTAGTACTTCCCATAAACTCAGAGAGCTGAAATTTGGTACAGAGTTAGGGTTGAATGGCCACATAAAGGGAAAACTATAAAAACTAGGATAATCGAAGATCTGGAGTACCTGGTGACCCTGATTAGAAAACACAAGAGCCCTAATAGAACTAGTACTTCCCATAAACTCAGAGAGCTGAAATTTGGTACAGAGTTAGGGTTTAATGGGCAAATAAAGGGAAAACTATAAAAACTAGGATAATCGAAGATCTGGAGTACCTGGTGACCCTGATTAGAAAACACAAGACCCCTAATAGAACTAGTACTTCCCATAAACTCAGAGAGCTGAAATTTGGTACGGAGTTAGGGTTTAATGGGCACATAAAGGGAAAACTATAAAAACTAGGATAATCGAAGATCTGGAGTACCTGGTGACCCTGATTAGAAAACACAAGAGCCCAACCAAACTATAATAGATCGACATATACCGCCCTTACAAAAAATATTCAACTTGGTGGGCCGCTTCATTTGATGTCAAAAATCTAAGGTCTGAAGTATCTGATGAAGAACCCTCAGCTGGTATCAGCTTTATTAGAGATATTATGGTAATGCCCCTTCTACTATTGGTACATAAAAAAATCGACTGTCATTGCAAAAATCCAGCGTAGTGGGACACATCTTCATTTAATCTATCCTATAGCGTCCTACTAGTGGTTCGCTCCGAACTATGAACTCGCGACCTCAGTTACAGATGTATAACTTTGCTTACGCCATTCGCGCAGGCGCGCGCGCGCTTTGCATTTAAACTATACAACCCCATATCTCGGCAACCGTCGAACAAACATTCATACATACAAACATACATACCTATACATACAAACGCCGGATTGTTCCAGCGCTCGCTCGTTCAACAAGAAATAGTCGGACGATTAACTTTATTCTACTCGAACATTACACAAATTTAAAAACTGTGTCAAATAATAAAATCTAATAAAATTAATCAATATGCCCTCGTTTCTACAAAAAGAAGTGAAATCCCACCAAAAACATTCTGTAAAAACTAGCCAGGTCTCGATGGATCTGCTTGTTTAACTCTAAAAAAGTAATGAAATCTAGACAAAGTCGTGCCAAGTCTAAGGTTCCTCACTGCAATTTCTTTATTATTATAGTTAATGTTGTGAGACTTGGCCGTTGAAGGGTACACAAGGGTACAAAACCAGGTGCTCCATGACACCATTGCACCAATCTGTCGCCAGAACCGCTTGTGTACCCTTCAACGGCCAAGTCTCACAACATTAACTATAATAATAAAGAAATTGCAGTGAGGAACCTTAGACTTGGCACGACTTTGTCTAGATTTCATTACTTTTTAGAGATAAACAAGCAGCTCCATCGAGACTTGGCTAGTTTTTTACAGAATGTTTTTGGTGGGATTTCACTTACCGCTTACAACTCATACGCAGCCAACAGATTAGCACTAAAAAACTTCGGCCCTTGCATACATTTTGTATCTGTGGAATGTTAATAAAATTTTCCGCGCTACAGAAAAAAATATGCTGTCCAAAGTTACTAAAAAACTGGAGATTGGAGTATAAGCCGCGGGTTTCCTCGCGTCGTTTTCCTTCATATTTAATCCAACAGTAAGTACGTTATCGTACAGTATCCAATAGCAGTATTTCACGTCGCCGGTCACGCATGGGCCCCGTGTGTTGTATGTAGCTTGTAATAAATCGGCCGGGGCGTTCGGGCCGCATGCTTTACGACCAAGCCGGCGCCTCGCCAGTTTGGACGAGAAAAATAACTATGAGCCGGACATATTTGGAGGGCCTAAGAAGTGAAATGTACCAGGAGGTCGTGGGGCCTAGCCACCACTAGTTGTTTGATGGCGAAGCAGAATGATAGAAAGGTAATAGATAATTCTTGAAGCTAAAAACACACTGTTCCTACATACGCCAGATAGCCATTCCGGAAATGCCCCCTCTGAAGTGTTTTGTACTAATAAAAAAAAATGGTGAACATTGCTGAATTTATACTTTTTTTATTTTATTAAAATTAAAATACATTGTTGATTCAACGCGAACGTCTCAAATCGCTAATTCTCGTTGGGCACGCATCTTCCCATAATACTACCAGCGCAGACAAGCTCTATCTTGTACTTTATGCGACTAATATCGCGTTACGATCCCTCCTCCATTCTAGTCACAATGTTATATCGACTTGCTCCACAAAATGCACTTTCATCGAGGTAAAACTTGGAAGAAATCCCTCGGAACTTACGTGTCGGTAACAAAGCCGCGCTGGCAAGCTAATAATATTCACTCACAGAAGATCGCCTTACGACTTAGCGATATTGTTATACCTACAATTTTTTTCGCAGTTTTTGTCTTAGAACAAAAGAGATTCAAAAATATTTTAGAGCATAATTTATGGTATATCTGTTAAATGGCTATACATCCAGTATATAATGTGGCAGCCTCAAAGGGAGAAATTGCCAAACCGATTGCCAACATCCGATAGGAGACGGCACTATAACAAGAGTATACAGTATGTCCACGGACTGCACCGCGCCACTTAATTCTGTGGTAAAGCATCATTAGTGGAACACGAATAGCATAAAATAAAAATTTAAAAAAAAATAAAAAACTCAGTATTCAAAATAAACATTAGCAAATTTAATTCATAATGCATCAACCTGTGTATCGCACTTTCATCTACGCGATCTAATTTCGATAATTCGGTGCATTGGTTGCCGCTTTTGGCGTCAGCGATACACAGGTTGATGCATTATGAATTAAATTTGCTAATGTTTATTTTGAATACTAAGTTTTTTTATTTTTTTTTTATTTTTATTTTATGCTATTCGTGTTCCACTAATGATGCTTTACCACAGAATTAAGTGGCGCGGTGCAGTCCGTGGACATACTGTATATTGTTAACGATTGCTGAGGCAACCAGAATATAATAAGGCAGTCTCAGAGGGAGAAATAGCCGATCAGATTGCCAACCTTCGATAGGAGACAGCACTATAAGAATAAGAATATATTGATAACGATTATTGAAACAATGGGCTTCCCTTTAATATGTAAGGGAAATGACGTAAATTCAAACCTGATCGCAACGTCGTGGGCCAGAATGACACCATGACAAGCAGACAAAAAACTTTAAAAATAAACACTACGGACGACCCAGCGAATGTTGGCAGTCAGCTCAGCATATTTTTCTTTATTTCTGGTAAGGCGTAATAGTTGCGCGGCACTCGTTTTTACCGAAGATGTCTTCTTTCGACCTGTGCATCTCTAGCAAATTTTTCATCGAGGCTGTATGTAGTTCAATTCATATTAACTAAATTTTAAATACCCCGACATTTTAGCTTCAAATAAGCATATCTCGCTGAACCGATTTTGATAAAAAAAAACATCTAAGAACACTCGCTAGAGAATCTGCTTTCAAATAATAAAACCGCATTCAAATCGGTTTATATCTACCCGTTTAAGAGCTACGGTACCACAGACAGACAGACACAAACACATAGCGGTCAAACTTATTACACCCCTCTTTTTTGGTCGGAATCTAAAAATAAAAATTCTTGCGAGCTAAGTACTGAGTTAAACTTGTATGTTGCAACATATTGTGCGGCAAGTTTGGCCCGATATTGATCACTTTGCATGTGCATTGTCAACTAGTTTGTAATAAATAGCCTATCGGGTTAAGTTATGGAAGAAGGTTCCAGAGAAAAATGCACCTGACACTAAGAGAAATTCAGCTTCGTGCTCAGTTTTCAACCTTTAGCCAAGGTCACTAGAAGCTAAAGTAGATTGCTGAGCTGTTTTGCATAATATGCTCCCTCCAGTCTATCGTGAGATTTTGTTATAGCGGCCCCAGTACCGACAACAGGGGACGAATTCTCGGGTATGTCGCATTCGAGATTCTACGAAGAAAACCTTAGTAACAAGTCACATTCGAGATTGAAGAGAATTAGCCCCCTGAGGTCATGAAAGAGGCACACTGCCGAAACAGGGTGCCCCGGATCACGTAACGATAGGTCATGAAGCCTGCGCTTGCGTATACCATCGATTATGATAGGTACCTACTAATAAACAATGATGAAGCAACTTTTTTTGTTGATTAGAATAATGAAAAGAATATTATTTTATTGTCGTGAAACAAAATTCGCAGTAGAAAAGCATCTCAGATTTCTAAAAAAAAAAAAAAAAATTTGGACTTTTTCGCCACGCCAATTTCGTTGAACCTTAACGGTCACAATCTGTGTGCTTATTCTGTAAAAAAACGCACAGCTGCTATTCCTGGAAACCGTTTTATTTGCGAAAAGATATAAATAAAAAAAGTATTTGCCTGGAAACATTTTTTTTTCACGCCTGGAACTTACAGCCTTGAGCTTGAGCCACACCATCAATGCCAATCACGATTGTGCCACTTACAATAACTGGAGCAAATATGAATTGAAAGAGACGGAGCTAAGGTTATCTATCAGTTTGACACTTCTTCCGGTCCTTAATGTGTCAGATTGAATAGTGTTTAATAACATCAAAGGTTTTCCTTATTTTAATAACGATACTGCTCACCACTCGCTAGCAATTCCACTCGCTCGTGAGGAAACCAGAGCGTCGTCGTCTGAGGCCAAAATCGCCATTGGCACGTGTGTCACCAGTTCACCAGTGCGGATTGGCGATTTTCGTCTCAGGTTTCCTCAACATAATTTCCTTCACTTTAGCGAGTGGTGCTTCTTCTTCAGCAATTATTAGTCCACTGCTGGACGTATTGACGTCGTATTAAGCTCGAACTCTCTCTCTGAGAGAAAGTCTTTGCCCAGCTAGTGGGACATGTACACAATTCGGTACGCAAAGTTTTTTGTTCGAAAGTCCGTTATTGGCTTAAACTTATCTTTAGACAGTATTGAGAAACTAATTTAAATATTTTTTATTTTGGTCCAGTAGTTTTGTTTTTATGCGCTAAAATGTTTTGTTCCTATGACCGCCAACAGTATGCAGACCGTCGCGTGACGTCATAAAACCGTATCTTTGAAACGTTGTAAAATACAAACTACTGAACCAAAATAAAAAATATGGAAATTAGTTTCTCAATATTGTCTAAAGATAAGATTAAGCCAATACCGGACTTTCGAACAAAAAACTTTGCGTACCGAATGGTACAGGCTGTATCTTACTTTTTATATGCTCACCACTTGCCACGTTTATTTGGTAGCTTTGTCCGAGCCTGTCAGTGTTATGTCTCGCAATAAGAATTAATTCTGAAAACACAAACATTACCTCACTACTTAGCACGAAACAATGTTGAACAATAATTTTTCCTCAGCTGCGATCATGGATAAATGTATGTGTCAGCGATGGTTGGACATGAGTACTCTTTTCTGTTCGAAACTAGTTCTTTTATTGTTTGAATTAAGACCTCCCATACCAACTTCAATTTGATTGGATGAAAACGTCAACGAGGACCTTGCTTTACTCATCTAAGTTGACTTTGACGAAAACGTGAAAACACTGCTTTATCTGTGTGCAATAAAGGTGAGTATTGCATACAACATGCTGCAGCTAAATGTACGTAAACAAATGCTCAGACAACCTTGCGAAGGACCTCCGCAGTGCATCAAAACAACAACGTTGTATATTTCAGGGTTGGTTTAATATAACCTAATGGTCGTTCGTTCGTCGTCGGTGATTCAGGAAATGACCCTAGCAAGGTACCTTGCACTTCGATTGAGCTCAATTGAGATAATGCACACACAAGCCCCCGTCTTCAAAAGGATTTTGAGATGGACCACCAACTATTTGAATTTGACTTCCGTTCCCTTTTACCTGAGAGGTTAGAACGATTTACACTAATCCGAGTTGGCCTTTCGTTAGGCAAACACTGAAGGGTATTTATAAAATTATTTAAATAAGAAATAAAGGAAAACATAGGGACGTGGCAGAGGTACATATAAATTTAATTAAGTAAAAATATGTCTATGCCAGACATATTTTTTCTAAAATAATTATCCAGGGCGGAAACAGGTCTCCCTTTTTGTATGGAGTAGCGGCCGCCCGCTTTTCCTCTTAACGAGATGCCAACACTTTAGCTGAATTAAATTGATACGCTATCCAACCTGCTATAAATAGAATGGTGACACGTGCGCCAGCCAAGAGATGATTGAGGACTTCCACTAGTAAAATATAGCCCTCTTTGATAAAAAAATTTAGCCTGCATCAGCGAACGGCATCATAGAAAATAATTTTATCCCAATAAAATGTTCAAGCGGATATTTCTGCTTTGATTTTATTCATATTCAGTAAAATCTTAGGCCTTTGCATCTACGTAATGAGATGATTTGTGCAGCGTCCAGTGTCGCCTTCACTCACACTAGATGGGTGATGTGAAGAAGATGGGGTAGGCTAGCTAGACTAAGACTTAGTCCGCACGTATTGAGCTGTCTTTCCTGTGGGCTAGCTAGGCCGACTAATCTAGCAGGCTCGTATTATAGGTGCTGGGCAAGCTTATTCAGTGAATCACACTGGAAATAAAGTGGAAAATACAGGCTGACAGGCACAAGCACTAAACAATGGTAACCTCACATCCGCGCTTTACTACGTGTATCGTCTAGTGATCGAGCAAGCACTATGTTCGTTATAGCTTGCAGAACAACAAACAAAGCTTACTTCTCTGCTAAATTTCCCTTCTCAATCTGTAGTAAGTTTTCTTGCGCCATCTATGAAATGCTTTGAAAACCGGCCTGCAAGATACGACACCGATACTGGATTTACTGAACCTACAGAGTTTGCTACTGTGCCTTTGACATTGTGGCTTTCCTGCAAAGTGCCACAATAGCCAACAAATTGCCAACATCCGATTATAACGGCATAGTAGTATGCTGAATTATTAAACCTCAGGGTAGTCACTGCACCTTTGACATTGTGGCTTCCCCGAGATTCCCACCGCGCGACCTCCTCGACCTCGCAAGAACAATAC
Source organism: Zelleria hepariella (assembly GCA_949319315.1). Lineage (NCBI taxonomy): Eukaryota > Metazoa > Arthropoda > Insecta > Lepidoptera > Yponomeutidae > Zelleria > Zelleria hepariella. The sequence continues at coordinate 5,907,086 of OX439380.1, read as the reverse complement.
CTAGTGCGTGCCTTGCATTCTACTCCGTTTCACTCCCTGCGGTCTGCGTAGATTCGATGTCTCGCTGGGGTAAAAAGTACTTCAGTTTCGGGATCAAAAATATTGAATTATCGGTACCGGAATGGTACGGTCAGTGTCTCACTGACTGAACATTGTCTCGGACGCTTTATCTGATAGTAGCTTAGCTACAGTGTCCTATTTCTGAAAAAGGCCTCCCGTTTTTAAGTTTCATTCAATGATTGAGAAAGGGAAGGTTACTTTCGAGTTACCGTCGAGGCGAGGAAATCTATGACTCAACTCGAGGAACCGACATTTCGGAGTCAACCAAAGCCTTATCCACAACGTAGGGGCTGACTTCAAACCTTATTTGTATGCTGAAAGAAAACATCACTTTTACATAACCGCTGAATCGCATTTGATTGCGGAACTTAAAGTTCAGGATTTCTAGTCATCAATGCAAACAACTTTTAGTATGAAACAAAAAAAACTATTCCGTATATTGCTGTCCATCTCCAACCGGAAGCAAACAGTCTCGGGATGAGCATATCCGAACTTGAGATGAAGGCGCAAAATCGGCCAGAATGGAAATTTTGAGTACCCTATTACCTGATTAGGGATGACAGGAACCGTATGCTTATTCTGTACAAAAAAAAGTGCACAGTTGCTAGTCCTCAAAACCGGTTTATACCAGGATTGTACAGGGAACAGCTGATATTATTTTGCTCCATTTCATCCTGTAAAATTCCAGCACAAAGAAGGGCCGTGACGGAAGTTACGTGTGACGGAGGTGTATGCGCGACACGGATGAATATGGCCCCGACAAAGAAGTTAATTACAAGGAGGTTATCGCCCCGGCGATCGTCGTAAAACCACCGGCGCACACCCAATTAACGACAGCCTTTGCTATCGTGAATGCTATAGTATTCAGAGGTACCTGGTACATATTGTGACAATCGACATGCAAGCTGTATGGAATTCAGGAAAGACGCTTGCTCGATAAGTAGATACGGCCAAATCGTGAAATGTTTCGGGTTATCGTTTCGAAACGTCGTTGGTTCCTATACATGTTATATCAAAATCGGTTCAGCCATTTATGAGATATTCTCATTTCAAATTAAAATGCCGGGGGCTTTTAAATTTTGTTGCCAAACATAACCAAAGTTGCCCTTCTATGCTACAGCCACACATACTTACCTACCTACAGCAAGAGCTCGACCGAGTCCATTGTTGTAAACGTGCAACGACTTGGTTAGACAGTAAATATATAATAATAATGTTAAGCTAAATGAGGGCTTTATAAAACGGCTGTGCACACTAACGTTGCAGAAGTTTGCAGCAGATTTTTCTTTGTTTTCGATACGGTTAGCCGTTTATTATAGTTTTTGCATTTCACGAAGATCGGGTGACGTTGCAACATAGAATTGAGGTGTATTCTCTGAAAATTCACTCACGCGTAAACCGTCAATACCGGTTTATTTGCTGAAAAATAGCCCTTAATCTATGACAGTTAATAATGGCTTATTTTAGAGATTGCAGCGGCTGGTCATGCTAGCCATGCAGGCAGGGGCCTTAGCCTGTAACACAATGGCGTATCAATGGCGTCCCATGTAGAAGGATAAAAACTGGATTTTTTCGTTGTTCTCCTCCAACCAGCGAACTAATCCTCTAGAATTAGACTCATAATATTCTTTGCTTTACTACAAAAACATTAAAAGGACCGACACTGGACCGACAGCATTAATAAATCGTAATTGAAAACGTTAACCGGGAGCCCATTTTGGCACCATTGTGTAACAGGCTAAGGCCCCAGGATACAAATATCGTGTCAACGACCGCTGGCGCGCGATTGGCCGCCAACCGAACCGCCATTGTTAGCGGACGCGCCAACCCGCGACGCGTGCGCCTGCGCACCGCAACCCCTAATTAATTGACCGTCGATTAGAAACCTTTATTTGCTCAGTTAGGTATTGATTGAAAGTTTTCGAGGTGCATGTGTGTGGCTTTCTTTACACCTAGTGGAGTGGAGAGCCATTGTATGTGGGCACGATCCTCAGATTGAGGGACCGATCCAGAAGAAGAAGCGCGCGTAGTGTGCACACATGCAGAGATCCTTTCGGTGAACAATATTGAGCATTTCTCTGAATGACCACTTCTACAATTCAATTAGTTTATCTCCAAATATCTAATCCACATTCAATACTGAAATTACCTCTATCTATCGCGGATCCACCGCATATTTTCTCATACTGTATAGATGGAAAGGTCTAAAGATGTATTATTCTATACTGAATGAATTTGAATAAGTTGTGTATCTCTGACACTTTATTACTACTGGTTCGCCCCGAACTGTGAACTCGCGACCCCAGTTACAGATGTGTAACTTTTTGCTAACACCATTAAGCGCAGGCGCGCGCGCCATGCATATTATAAACTGTACAACCCCATATCCTGGCAACCCCACAACCGATTTGCCTCATGTTCATACTTAAAAAAAAAAAACGTTTACCCGCCTACCAAATTTCATAACTATCAGACCAAATATACTTAAGTTATCGTCGAACGAACATTCATAAAAACATACAAACAAACGCCGGATTGTTCCAGTACACTCGGAGAACTTCTCTCGCTTCGCTCAAATATTTTTGTCGTTCCTCTGTCACATTTATACCGCGCGTGTTGGCAAGCGGCAGCCGCCGTGATTTAATCAGGATTCATCCATTGTCCGCCGCAAAATCGCATATTGAAATTCATATTTCGCTAACCATAAACCGTTTCCGCGGCTATCGACCGCGAAAAAACATTGCTCTACCGTAGAGGAATTTTTTTTCAATGTGGTTCCTAACCTTTTTCGATGAAGGGCCACTTTGATTGATTTGTAGCTAGCGGGGACCACCCGCTGCCAAGTAGCTTACAAGAGGTAAGATTTTTAAGCTTGCGAATCCAGCCATGTATTCGCAACAAGAAAAAAACGTAGTAAATGCACCCATTATCAACAGTGAAAAAAAGATTTGTTTTTATTTTTTTCCATGTTCCCGAAAAAACAACGGTTTTGGCAGGCAACATTATTGCATTGAGACAATTAACAACTCAACCATTTCTCATTTGCTGAAAGATCGTTCTGTGGACCACTCCCGAGGCTCACACGGACCACTTATGGTCCGCGGACCATCAATTCGGGACCACTGCTATACTGTGAGAATAAATTGACGCCCCGACCGAACGAACGTTTGTCCAATTTAAATTTTAAATTCTCATTACTGAGCTGAAATTCGGTCAAGGCCAGGCTTTTAGGTGTCGGGACGCCGAGAGTCTAATTTTCCCGGAAATCTAGACGGGGTACCGAATTACCTACTGAGTTTGTTATAAAGCCAACTGTTCCAAAAACAACTACCTAACTAGCTTTATATTAAAACTCAGTGGGTGGATCTCCTTGTTATCTATTAGTAGATCGGAGGCTTGTCATTTTTTATGTAGGGCACAGTAGGTCTTATTTCTTCTTTTCAACAAAGAACCTAAATAAAGGTGATTTTGCTGAAAACTTAATCTTCCGATAAATAATAAAATTAGGTAACCTACAAGTAAAAAAAAAACGATAGCATAATTTGCGGCCCCAGCTTCGCCTCCCTTCTATGATAAAGGCGATGAATTCCAAATCTAGCCCGCTATTTTTTTTTCTATTTACAAGCATACAATAAAACAGCAATACGACTCTACCATTATAACATCTCTTCTTCAACCTAAAGCCACCCAATGCTGAGTGTAGGCACTCCATTCTTTACGGTCCATTATAACTAAATGCACCCAACACCCTGGACCTTAAACGGTACATCTAAACCGGCACACGTTTGTTATTAACATTTCATTAGCTCCTTTGAGAGGCACATACGACACGGCACGATAAACCCGGTTGGCCCCAATCCACTATAAATCTTATAGCCATCGTCATTGGACTGTAAGATGTAGCCTGTACCTACATGTACAAGTGTACATGTCCCATTAGCTGGACAAAAGCCTTCTCTCGGAATGCGAATTGGCGACTTTGAGGATATTATGCCTCAAACGTTCTGGTTTCCTCACGATGTTTTCCTTCATTTAATCGTTCGCGAGTGGCTTGTACAAATCTCGTACGCGCGCAATATTAATATTATTTTTTATTATTAGTCTAGCTAGTCTCTGGTTTCTATCAGATCAGTCTTAAGGCTGGAAGATAGCAGCGTGGCGGGAAATTCAAAATATCGAAAAATCGCTGAACAAATATAGCTCAGTTTAGCTACAAAATATAAAAAACTGAAAATTTTGAATTTCCCGCCACGTTGCTATCGTCCACCCTTAAAATTATATGGAAGTTCTTCCAAATCTTTCTCGAATACCGATAATGATCAACGAAGTCGTGTTAACGAAAATGTAAGCGGAAGACTCTCGTTTATAGGCATTTAATGTAAATTGAGGTGTGAAATGTTTATTTGATTAACAACGCAGCTGTGAATCTTAATCAACTCGTAAATCTACTCAATTAGTTTCGTGATCTTCTTGTTTTTGCTTATCTAATAATCTTGTATTTTACACCTTTGCAGCTTTATAAAGTTAGCGTTTTCGTTCTATTTATGATGATATTCCTTTTGGTAGAAATTCGGTGGAAACTTGGATACATTTAAAGTAAACAAAGTAAACCCACGATTCTATCACCAAAAAAATAGGCATAGTCACCAATTATTTGAATACGGCGTTATGCAGTACTCAAGCAAAATACTTTGATTGATTAGAGAGACATAGAAACATCAAGTTTTACCGCTTGTTACTAAGTGTAATCTTTAATGCACGAAATGTATTTTTGTATTTTTTGTATTTTCTCAAGCACTAACCCGTGCTAGGGAACTTTATAATGATTTTTATTGCAAAAAAATGCTTTATGTTTAAATAAACATTAAAAGTATATACAATTAAAGCATTACTATGCTTATTCAAAGATAATTTAATTAAAAAACTTTGCGATATAAATAGTGCCAAGGGTAGCCCCCCTGTGCTGGGCAGATGTGAACATCGCCGCACGTTTCAAAGTAAGAATCGGCGCGCTCCGGCCGCAAAGCCTGTGAATCCAATCTTGTTATCCGATACGATCGGGCATTAGCACGATATGGCGGGCTCGGGGACTACAGAGTAGCAGTTGACAGAGGGTTGGCTCTAGATTGACACAGAACTAAATCGAAACACTTTTATAAGGCCATATTTATTTCAATATTTATATTGGTGCCTTTGAAATCAAAAGTGGAATCATCATCATAGCCCGCATTCGTCCATTGCGGACGGTTTATACAGTGTTGTTTTATGACACTTTTTGTTGTGGCTAATCAAGGTGATTTGGGTGCGGTACCTACCATTATTTAGTCCATACGTCCACACAGAACGCACTGAAGTTTTCTGTCGAAGGATCTGATCTGATATTGTGCGTGGCACCTATTACGAGTATACTAAATTCGTTATTGTTCTTCTTGCTGTGTAGTTCCACTATTAGAGATTGGCCGTCAGCTCTAAGAAAGTAAAACTGACTTCTACGTTAAATCCGTCCATTCCTTGATGAGTCGGACTTGTTTCTTCTACCTGATTCCCTCAATCTCGCCGATCTCTTTACATATTTATTTCAGGGCAAAAAAATATATCCCACCCTAATTTTTACAGTTTCGTTTGTAGCTATTTCTCTATTTATCTCCTACTCTCACACTTCACGGTCCAAAAAGCGCACCTATGACGAAGTAGAGCTTCTGTGGCTTCCTCTTTTGAGGCAATATGGCCCGCAAGTAGCCGGCGGGTAATGGAAAACAGTAATAGACCAATCACACGTGCCGTGCACTCCTTGCGTGGCCACGTCTAGGTTGGAACTTTGCAAAGCTTTGAGTTGAGAGAGAGCTACAGGGTTTGAAGTCATTAGCCAAACATCGCTGATGGGTCTTTGTACTGTCAGCAACACCCTAAGATGGTAGCTCGTATCGCGCGCCGTGCCTCAGTCGAACAAAAAGGGGTATCCTGGCTGACTGTACTCATCAATAGAAACAACTTTTACTACGGGACAAAAATTCCATATTTATTAAGTTGATAAAGTTCATACTTCTTTGGCGTATCGTACAAGCATGATTATTTACTAACATCATTTGTCATCATCATCATCATCAGACTGTTGTAAATTTGTAATCCACTGCTGCGTAAAGACCTCTTCATGCTCGCGCAGCCTTCATCCCGTGCGAGACAACCACTGCTTTCGGGGATGCTTGCATTATGTCGTCGCACCATCTGGCCGGTGGTCTGCCAACCGATCTCTTCCCCTCTCGAGGTCGCCATTCCGTAATGGACTTCGTCCATCTGCCATTAGAGCGACTGGCCAGGTGTCCTTATGGTGTAGTTGTAGTGCATCAAAATACTTCTACCATGTTTTCTTCTACCCTTTTGCTAATAAGGCGAATATTGTTTGATTTACACATTAATTATGCTAAGTTCATGAGTTTCTCGCTCATTCTATCGCAATCTAGTCAGCTTGAATTTGAATACGCACCATTACCAAGCAAATAAATGCATATGATTGGATAACTTCGTAATTACCTATGTTACTTACTTGCCTACTTTTTAGATTGAGGTAGAACCTAATGGAATTTACTGCGATTCTGATGTATTTATTATGGGGTAATGATAGTGAAAGGTATGGAATGGAAGTAATGCGTTTAACTAAAATTGCAGTCAACTTAGAGGCACGCAGTCAAAAGGGTCTTACTGCCGGTTTCTGAATTGAGAAATTCACTTAGCAAATACGTAAGTATCGTCCTGTCTCTGCAGATCTCTCACAAAAGAGCGTGACAGAACGATACTTAAGTATTTGCTTAGTAAAATTCTCAATTCAGAAACCGGGCAGAATAAGCTGCCGATAGTTCTGAAAACCTGCTACCGTGACTCATTATACCTACTATCTTATTTTCGTAGGTAGAGACTTCGATATTTATTTACTAACTTCCTTGAAAGTTTCTCGAATAAACTATTCGATTATTCGAACCAACTTCGGAAGCAGAGACACCTCTAAATTTTTACGACCGCCAAAAAGCGCGTCCGTTTTTAACGTGGAATTATTCAGGCCCGGGTAGGGTTACCATAGGTATCTCAGGATTTTAAGACTTTTCAGGATTACGGCCGGATATTGGAAGTAGCAGGAAGTTTAGAATTTTCAATAAGATAGAGTAGTCTTTTTAGATCATTTAAAAAAAACATAAAAACAGAATAATCTTCTTTATACATAGGTATAGAGCCTAATTGAAAAATCTACTTTGGACATGTTAATTTGCATAAATAAAATTAACATTTAATTATGCCCCTGAGGTCTCCAGTGCACAATAACATTACCTAAATTGTAATTGTAATTTACGTTTGAGAAAAAAAGACTGAAATTGCGGCAAATTCCCATGTTTTTTTAAAGGAAATATGTTTTTCGGAGTTTTTAAATTTTTATCTGGTAACCCTAGGCGCGGGCGCCCCCATACAGATCGGCGGGCAATCTAGCCATCGTAAACTTGGACTCCTTTGTCCCGATGGCAATCTCCATAAACCAGCTAAACACCTAGCCGAGATTCCCCTCACGAGTATCCCGCGGGGGTGGGAAAAATTTCCCCACATAGGGGGTGTGGGCTACACGCCGCCACCCGCTTTAGTTTAACGGTGGTGGATATACGGCCGATTTCGCGACTTCGACTTTGCCTAGTTTCGCCTATCGTTGCCACTCATTATGATAGACTTTGGGACTACTCGCGTTTAGTTTAGTAGGTAAATACTAAATTATTACCTTTATTATCCCGACGTTTCCCCGAATAAACGTAATTCATTTACCTACTAAACTAGCCGCGATTCGACCTGTTTCGAACCAAAATTAAGTATGTGTGAATATCGCGAATCATTAAAAGTTACTTTGGGACTACTCCAGCTGGCTTAGCATCGGCTAAGCATCTCTCTTTTGTCCTACATACCTATAGAGTGATACAGACGAATCGAGATATAAATGGCGATATGGTGGCTCATGGGCTTAGCAGGTGTCTTTTCCGCAATGATCTAGCGAACCATTTTCCATTTTGCACGGGTCGTACGAGTCGATGTAAAAAGTATATAAAAGTTAAGCTGTATTTTAGTCATTAAAAAAAAAAGCATAGTCAATGGAACAGTGTATTTAAACTTGATGCACCTAAAAGCCACGTCTTCCGGACAACTTTAACGCGAGCTTTCTAAGGTTCTAAGCTTTCTAAGGTTCTAAGCTTTCTAAGGCATCAAAACTCTTTAGCACACGAAGTAACTCTTACTTCTCTAGCGAATAAGGTTTTATGAGGTGGTTTCCTTTATTGGATACCCTACTACAGGCTAGCTTAGGACTAATTTAGGATAACCCACTGCATTAGGTATAAGTTCGTGATACAGTATATCGTGGAATTTCAGAGACTACAACTTTATCTACTATTTGCAACTTGTCTAAGGTTCTTCTTCATATGAGAATAGTGTAGATTAGTTCAAACTGTTCACACTAGATGGCGCCCTCCGTCCATTAGAAGATACTAGTTGAAGAAATTCGCATCGATAGTTACTTGACTCGGTAGCTCAATTGGTAGAGCGCCTGCGCGGTATTCAAGAGGTTGCGAGGTTCAAGTCCTGTCCCGAGCGAATTTTTTCAACTTATATTAAATGTTTTAAAAACAATTCAAAGAGTTGATGCCTCTGCGTACCCTTTTGTGAAACCATGAGTTACTATTTTATAAAGTTTCTTACAGATTGTATTTTTTATGCCCTTTCAGCAGCTTCTCCCACTCTTATTCCAATGACTCACTAAAGGTCCCATCTCCCTTGTCCGCAGGTCTGCCTTCCCGGCGAGAGAGCGAGTTCAAGAAGCCGTCGCACGCGCCGCAAAATGGCCGCGTCCACCACCGCCCCTTGTACAGCAAGGTAAAAGAGACGCGAGCACCCGTAAGTCACTTCCTGAGTACTCTGACGGTTGTGGGTACCGAGGTGTGAGGTCACTAATCCGATCATGGTTCATGGTTCATTATAGGTGCACATAATAATCGACCGGTCATGGTTCGGTTCATGGTTTGTTATGGTTCATTATAAGTGCACCACAAAATGGCCGCGTCCACCACCGCCCCTTGTACAACAAGGTAAAAGAGACGCCAGTACCAGCAGTAAGTCACTTCCTGAGTACTCTGACGGTTGTGGGTACCGAGGTGTGAGGTGACTAATCTGATCATGGTTCATGGTTCATTATAAGTGCACATAATATACACTGCGACACCACATACTAAAATCACCACATTTACTAACTACGTTAAACTAAATATACAATCGAGACAAAGTAACAACATTGGCAAGTTATTATTTCTTTGCGCGAGCAAAGTGGGTCGAAACCTGTTCCGTCGCAAAAATGGCGATTATTATGTCACAAACATTCGTGAGCTCCTTTCCTTTGGAGAGTCAGCCGTCTAGAAAAATCCGGGGGAAAACAAAGGATTCATACTTTTCCGCAATAAATAAACAAATTGTTGTAGAGTTGGTTGGTTCTGTAGAGCTAAACTTTTAGAACATACACACGTGCAATGTTCATTGAGCTTAGTTAGAACAACAGTAGACTAGCTGGTGGCGGCACGAAACTCGACCATAAACGTTTTTATCGCGCTATCGAGTAGCCATAGCTTGCTTTACTTACGTAGTCGATCATCATCATTAATATTTAAGAGCATTGTTAAGCGCGCGTTTACTCCCATACAAACGGAGAAAACGTTTTGCTAAGTATATAGGGCAATTTTTAAAATGCCTTATCACTTTTCTAAATCACATTTGTTTTAGAAGTTGACGTGTCTCAGGAATAAAGTTATTTAAAAATTACACTGTAGACGTTGATTATGATCTGCAGAAACGATTGACAACTAAATCAATGAAATCTGATAATATTTATGGGTAGCAATCAATACGTTTTATCAGTTTATACGGGCGCTGGGCGCGGGTGTGAGCGCGGAAGAGCGCACGTTACACAATCTTCATAAAGCCTAGAGTCCATATGAGGCGGATCGGGGCGGGCCGGGCCGGGCCGCAACGCAACGCAACGTTGGGGTGCGTCCATCTAAGCGCATCGGGGCGGATCGGCGCATCGGCTCGGCGGATTTTTTGGTGTTGCCACTTGTCTAGTCACAAATATTGTAACTTTTGAGCCCTCGTTGTGACTTTTTGTGACATTGCCTAAATTGTAACGTTTTGACGATAGCAACGTGGCGGGAAATTCAAAATTTTCACAGATTTTTACATTTTGTAGCTAAACTGAGCTATTTTTGTTCAGCGATTTTTCGTTCGCGGCAATAAAACAGTATTCTTTTCATTATTGTAAACTACAGACAGCCGATTAGTATGTGTTCTGGTCTATGAAGCAGTGGCACTGCCCAAAAAACTTATCGTAGACCAGAACACATAATCAGCTGAATTATTGTTGTTCTGTTGTTTACAATAATGAAAAGAATACTATGTTATAGCCGCGAACGAAAAATCGCTGAACAAAAATAGCTCAGTTTAGCTACAAAATGTAAAAAACTGTGAAAATTTTGAATCTCCCGCCACGTTGCTATCGTCCACCCTTAAGGTTGGACGATAGCAGCGTGGAGGGTAAATCAATTTTTTTACAGTTTTTTTAATTTTGAAGCTAAACTTTACTGAGCTATTCGTACGTTTGTTCAGCGATTTTTCGTTCACACCAATAGCATAGAATTCTTTACATTATTATAAACAAGAACAACAATAATTCAGCCGATTATGTATACTGGTCGACAAATGGCAACACTCGCGCGCATTCGCATGCGCGAGCATGCTGTTGCCCCTGCGTCCACTAGGCGCATCGGGGCGGATCATGCCGCCGGCAAAAATCCGCCGGCAAAAATATTGCGTCGCGGCCCGCCCCGCCCCGATGCGCTCTAGTGGACGCACTTCCATACAAAATATAGGCAGGCGGATTTTTCCGTTGCGGCCCGGCCCGCCCCGATCCGCCTAATGGACGCGAGGCTTAAGAGTACACTCTTTTCGGTGCAGCATTCTCCACACAATCGACCGTGCATCGATAATTCTTTGTCGCGGTGTCCTGCCGCCAGCCCCTATACTCCGTGCAATTTTAGTGGTTTTAAAGCCGAAGGTATTTTGTTGCACTGGTGATCCTGAGCCAAATTACAAAATTTCATTCCAAAATGCGCGAAAAAAAATTTCACTTCCCCATGTTTCCCACCTACAAATGGTGTTGATTGGCAATAGCCGTTTGTATTGGGAAGTGTTTTTTTTTTCGCTCGTTTTGAAGTAAAATTTTGGGATTTGGCTTAGAATCACGAGTGCAACTAAATACCTACGGCTTTAAAACCACTAAAATTGCACGGTGTATTCTCTTAAATATCCACCGTAAAAATAACCGCTTTTCAATGTCAAAAAGAAAGATTGTTCATCTCAATAAGGGCTATTTTCGAGTGTTTTACGCTCAAACGTTGAGTGGATTTTTTAGGCTGGGCTGGTCCACTTCCTCTGAATGTCGTTGGTGACTAAGCTACCCTTGAACCGTTGGTTGTGTTGTCAACAGAGCGACGCGCCGGGGTCGGCGGGCGCACCACACCGGCCGCCTCACCTTCGGATACCCAACGGCGTCCAGCCTCAGGTAAATAACATCCTCCTGTCAAAACTAAGGCCTTTGCATCTACGTAATGAGATGATTTATGTAGCGTCCAGTGGCACCTTCACTCACACTAGATGGGTGAAGTGACCACTTAGACGCTACAGTGTCTGGGACATGTTTCGCAGCGTAATATCCGACGGAATGTAACCAAAACCTTGAATGAATCCCGTTTATCGCTGGCCTGATTGTGAAACTGTTATCCTAAGTTACCAAGTCGGCTACTTGATTTGATCTACTTGGAAAGTTCACTCGGAACTTTACTACAGTACTGACTGCCGCAACTACGTATACTTAGGTCTTTACATCTGCAAGGTGTTACAAAAGGTCCTAACTCTTTTTACAGGGTAATAGCAAGGGAAGTGATAGGGATCACATCCCAAAAAAAATGTTTGAACTATGACGTTCTGTTGATTTTTAATTAATAAAATGTACGCGCTGCGGCGCGGCGGGAGAAAATTAATAATAGTCCTGTTGACCAGTAGGTTGGCCTTTGTCACACGTTGTATAGTAGATTATTTATACAACTATACAGCGTCTATTGCCACCTCCCCTCTCACTAGATGAGTAAAGTGACCACTCGGACGTTGCAGTCCCTGCGACATGTTTTTATATGGAATAGGCTTGCCCAGCACCTATACCATCCTCACAGCTTAGTCAGCCTACCCTAGCTCACAGGAAAGACAAGTCAATAAATGCGAAGCCAACAAAGCCGGTGGGTTACCTCACGATGTTATCCTGCACCGTTAGCTAGTGGCATTGTTACTACAAATTCACAAACTAAAGTCAACTAACTCAACTGTTGCAACTACAACGTGACTAAGTAAGATCCTCTATCTGTTTGCTCGCGCACAGTACAGGACAGAACTTATAATTGAAAAGTTGTAAAATATGCAATATAATATGCGCGCGGCAAAAGAGCACAAACGCGGTATTTTATGGGCGAAGATAAAATGTGGGCAGGCCACAGAACAGAAAGATTCAAAAGGTTCCTTAGACCTTTGCATCCTGTGTCGTGATATTGTGTTTGGATCGGATTTGGTCGGTCAAACGTGTCTTTCTCTAGGTCGCTTTCCGTCGATATTGCCAGTGAATTTCAGTTTTTTTTTTGTTACCGCTATGTTTCTTGGCAATGTGACCAAAGTATTCGAGGATGACCAAAGAACGTAGGATACGGATAGTGGATATCGACAAGAGGGGTACGACCAACACGTCCCCAATTTGGTCGTCGTATTTTATTTTTTACTAGCTGACCCGGTGAACTTCGTATCACCTGAAATAGTTTGACTCTCCGCGTCAAAAATGGCGATTCCTATACAAAATGACCAATTTTTATTTCTTCCGTTTTTCAGCTAATCCTTTAACTTTTCCCATATTTCTTTGCTTTTAAACCTACCCTGAACTATGGTGAACTAAACAAAACAGTAAATATGCAAATCGGTCAAGCCGTTTCTTAGTTTTAGCGAGACTAATGCACGGCGATTCATTTTTATATATATAGATTATTTTTATTTATTTCTTTAGGACACATACAGTACGTATGTCCGACCTAGGACGTCTCATCCATTCAATCTTTCTGAACGCGGTTATCGATATCGAAATATTTGATGCAAAGCCAGAGCTAAACCTCTGCTGTACCACATGTGGGAAAAAACATAATATAGAGCCACTTGAGATTACGTCTACGTTAGTCTGAGCAATCAATCACTCATTGGACTCAGATGAGTCTTATGTATTTGCCACCTATTCACCCCGGCAATTCGCTTTCTGGGTTCCGGTGCTATTGCCCTCTAAATTGGCTTTATTGACAAATACTGCCCGTAATCGCGAGGCCAAGATAACCATCTCCGCGAATCATATTTTGCATGCGGCTAAGCTTTTACTATCGGGTGGTTCCCGTCTGAGACAGGATCGTTGGGCCCGCGACAACAAAATAATATTTTTTACCGCCGCACAGCCGTAAATCATAGGCCGCAAACGAGGCTCTAAAATGAGACTCGCTAGGAGAAGAAGGCATTATGGGGACCTCGTAAAAGTAGTTATGGTGTTGAGCGTTTGCAAATTTTGTCTCGCGCTTTTATGACTCCTTAGAGCGCATCTCTTGGTTGGCATTTTGTTTTGGTGTTGTTAGAAACGTGTTAGCTTACCTATTGAAACACGGAATAGATCTACCCTCCCGCCTGTAACATTAGAGTGAAATGTGTTATGTATGTATGTATAGGTAATGGATTACGATAATAAAAAATAGGGCGTAGGCTATTTTATTGGCTTTTAAATAATATGGTCCCATATGAATTCAACTCTAGTGATGGACAAAAAGTTCTCAGTAAATTGAGCATTAATTTTTTTTAAGATGTGTGTTGTTAAATTGTTTTAACAATTTTACTTACGTGTGTTTTTTTTATTTTCAGAATGTCACCGACAGCATTCAGCCGCCAATAGAAAGTATTCTAAAGGTAAATAAAATAAAAATCCTCACTTCCTTTATTGTTTCTTAAGTTTTTATGGCGCCAATTAAAATAATGGCCAGGGATTTTTTCTAGCAATAAAAAAATGGCAATAAAATCTCGTAACTATCATCTGAATGCATGTTTATGCGCGATTATAGATGGTCACAGAAAGTTTGCTCAAGTCAGTCGTACAATGGATGTTAGTTCCTACTTTGTAGAGCAGAAGGGTTCAACTCACATTGGTGGCCAACCACGTTTACTTGTAATAGTGAAACGGGCGCTTTTTGGTCCAAATCTCACCCAATCTCACGTGGGGAAGAGGGGGTTCTCGGCAAATATCACGTAATTTTTTTCCGCTAGAAACAGTCTTTAGAACAAATTGGTTAAATTAAAGTAAGAAAAAACCTCCACTAAAATATGGATAAAAAAGTAAGATATAGCCTGTACAATCGTACATGTCCCACTAGCTGGACAAAGGCCTTCTCTCAGAGAGAGAGTTCGAGCTTAATCACCACGCGTGCTCAATGCGGGTTGGCGATTTTTGCGTTGAGGGTATAATGCCTCATACGCTCAGGTTTCCTTACGATGTTTTCCTTCACCGTCAGCGAGTGGTATTGCTACTACAAATTCACAAATGTACGTAACTTTGAAATAAAATGGCTAAATCCTATTAAAATATTATAGCGGCTATGCGAACGCCACAAAGTAGCACAGTACCTCCTCGATTGTTTAGCCGCCACCGGCCAGCTAAACGCGCGTATTTTGAAAAATCTCACGTTAGATTAGTGGGGGAGGGATGAGGTCGAGCCAAATCTCACGACATCTCACCAAGGGGGGTTGGGGGGGTCGGTAATTAATGGACGCCCCCTATTGAGAAGACCTTCTCACCATCCCTACCATCACGGTTTACGCGGTTCGTAGCAAATTAACTAGTTGCGGGGAAAGTTCTGAGTCCGCCCGCGTCTCGCAGCTAAATGTAGTTAAATATTATATTCTGAACGAGCTCGACCTGGCTTAGCTGACTATAGCCACTGCATCAACGTTAACAGTAGCTGAATTCACTATTTGCAGAACTAACTTTAATTAAAGATGGGTGAAGAGACCACTGGGCGCTGCAGTGCCTGGGACATTGTTTTAGATGGAGTAGGCTTGCCCAGCACCTATACCATCCTGACAGCTTCGGCCTAGCCCACAGGAAAGACAAAGTCAATACGAACAATGTCCCAGGCACTGCAGCGCCGAGTGGTCTCTTCACCCATCTTTAATAGTGTTAGTGAAGGTGCCACTGAACGCTGTATAAATAATCTCATTACGCAGATGCAAAGGCCTTAGTTTTTTTAATTAAAACATATAAACTTACTTACCTAGAGACTTACTCAGGGTGGCATTAATAGTCGTCATTTCAAGCTCGAGCTCAAGTATTTTAAGTTTATAACGTCTTGGTTATTTTGTTAGCTGTAAGTTATAAATGTAATTGTCAATAAATAAATAAATAAATAAAGTAGGTGAACTCTGAAAACAAAATCACCGACTTGAGACCTTGGCTTATGTCAATGTCAAGGTCAAGCTAGTGTCTATTAATGTGCTGACAGCTACTCAAGCTTGAAATTAGCCAAGGCTTGACATTAGCATTTTTGTTTTTTGAGATAACCTACTTGAGCTGACGACTATCAATGCCACCCTTACATACATACGGAGATACCTAAAGATTGGAGATTGTATGGATGAAACGCAGAGTATTAGGCGTCTTTTGGTTTGGAAGCCAGGATCTACTTTGGCTCACTGAGCCAGCGAATATGAATGAACTTGCCCAAAGAACTTACTGGCCTAAAGAGCTTGAGAACTTCTGCATTAACTGGTACTTTCTCGATGGCTCAGTTGGCAATGCAAACCAGTACAACTGGTGCCGAAAGTTGAAACTTTTTGTTAGGTTTTGGTCACATTTCGTTACCTTACGTTGAGGAGGCATAGGTCGGGCGAAGATCATCTTAGTAACATGGCAACCGTAGAATAGACTCATGTCCACACTTTAGTACTAATCTGTACGACAAACTTAGACAATCAAAAACCGAGACAAATTTTAGGCCTATGGAGCCTCAAAGAATGATCTTTATCCATTTTTTACCCCCGACACAAAAAGGGGGGCGTTATAAGTTTGATCGCTATGTGTGTATGTGTGTCTGACTGTGGCACCGTAGCTCTTAAAGGGTTAACCGATTTGGATGCGGTTTTTATTATTTGAAAGCACTTTTTCCAGCGATTTTTCTTAGACATGTTTTATCAAAATCGGTTCGCCCGTTTATGAGATATCCTTTTTTGAAATTAAAATGTCGGGGTTTTTAATTTTCAATCTAGTTTTTTTTTATTTTGCCCATTATGCAGCGAATATTAAAGAATAAACGGGAGGCCATTGATCCAATCTGTCACTTCCGCATCGGCCTCGTGGATCTTTTGGATTCCTCCTTCTATTGACCACTGCGGGCAATGGTCGGTGATTTGCTCTGCACCTCCCCGCAAGAGCAGTGCGGGTCCGTCCCAAACTTCCATCTATACATCAGCTCAGCACATCTACCCTGCGAAGTTCGGCACCTGTTTATTTGATCTAGTACTTATCTAATACTTGGTTGGCTTTTGCAATGTACAGCCTATTTAGTTAATGTTAGGAGGTAGGATCTGGCAGAATACCAGCGTTGCGGGTATTCTTAAGGTGTCTTTAAAGTACCCGTAACTATATGCTGAGCCAGATCCATTTTATAGCCAACTCACACAATGTCTGTAACGTGTTAATATCTATGTCTTGTTGTACCTAATGTGTGTTTTGGATTATAAATAAATATTTTTCTACTTCTACTACTAATGATTTCCCTTACCAACTTCACCAGGAGATGAAGTTCCTACCGACGCCCCTGTCGTGCATCGCGGCCACGCCCCGCAAGGAGCTGGACAACAAGTTCATCTTCAACCCCTACACCAATAAGGTAAGACCTGGCTACCTGCAACCTGGCATCTAGCCTCCTTGGGGCGCACCGCACGAAGGGACTCAAAATATACAACATTTTGGAGCTGGATGATTGCCACTAGCTTCGCCATATTTTTATAGCACCTTCAATGGACGATGCATACTAACGCCATACACGCATCATTGAACTAATTTAGAAGACCGATACGCAAAAGAAAATAAAAGGTAAGACGGAGTCACCCTTCACAACGACATGACCGATGTCTCTCCCAGCCAAGACAGTGATAGTTCCAGTTATGTCATATCATCATAGGAGACAAGCTTCCGAGCTTCCGAAGGAACGTTAAACCGTGCTGGGTCGCCTAAAAACTCTGAATACAGGAGTGACCACTACCTCATACGATTATCTACCTACACAGGGGACAATATTATGTACACACGCAGCACGTCGACCCTTACACGCTAGCAGCACTCTACTCGGTTACGTTACGGGCGACTCTACAACAAAAGTCTACAGTCTGACGTGCTGTCCTGTGTACGAGAAGTACGTACGTGGGTACAGTCAGCGACAAGATTATAGGATACGCCATGGTAGCTCTTGTCGCGCGCGGTATAAGGGCGACAAGCGAACAAAAGGGGGTATTCTGGCATCTCGCTGAATATCCTCTTTACAGCAACTGTCGACTAAACGACACTTTCCTTTCGTTAAAGGTGCAGGAAAACCCCCAGCAGGGCGGCAACGATCTCAAAACACCTCTCCCTAAGCCTGGTAAGTCAGCATGCACTCTTATTTAGGTCACAGAAAATGAAGAGCAGTAACCTAACTCGGTCGTGTCCTTGAACTGACCGAGTTAGGAGCGGGCGTAGAATTTGGCTTACGAAAGTACTGTAATTTTCTTAAAGTTTTAAATATGGCATGATTATAAAATCCCTGGCCCCTCAAGGTCACAAGAATAATACGCGAAAAATGGCAGACCGAGAACCACATCCGTTATCAAAATCTTGAAAAAAGAATAAACTACGTAGATGTGCCACTCGCGAACTGTCAAAATCAGTCTTCCTTTGTCACTCATGTTGATGTTATTCTTATTCCTATTTAGCTTTCTCCCTCTAGCTTGGAATATACAATTCGGTGTCAACTCCAAGTATGCTTCTTTTAGATCATTTAATTTTTCTCCTTCTGTAGTTAACACATAAAGTTTTTTTTATTTGCCGGGTTTTCTCAGGTCACATTTTCGTTTGCCTAACTCTACGCCCGCTCGTTCCCGTTCGGTCGTGAAACGCGCGTTATATCTACGACAGTCTGTCTGTACTGTGTCGGGTATAAGGCCGCTTGTATGCAGATAGAATACTGCTCTCTTCCTTTACTGTGCTCTTATTTAGGTACAAACTTTGCGCGTTGCGGTCTTGCGGTGTTATCGCCTCTGAATAATTCCGAGGTTGAACTGTGGGTTTATTTCTATATTTTGTTGCAAAAACACGGTAAATCGTTTGGAAACTACGAGCTTTTCATGTTACAATTGAAGATACTTTGGCTCTTAGGTCCGGCAACATAAGTGTGAAAATCAAACAACGAATCGTAACTCCGTGTGTGGTCTACTGTTACTTTTTACTTACGTTGTATTTGAAACTAACATTGCACCAGTATTCTTCCTCATCATCGATTCCTCATGATGACTTGTCCAATGATCCCGTCGCGCACGACCATATCGTACTCGCTTCTATTGGAAACGGTATTCTATTATACAGGGTGCCCCAACCATAGACTTCAAGCGAGAAAATCTAGATAGCTGACACCAAGGGATACCCGAATCACCCCTATGTATGTTCATTGTTCAGCCATTTTTTGTCGTTTAAATGTTATGAGACAATAAAGGTTTTAAAAAAAAAAACTTAGCATTGGTTTTTATTTTGTAACTTCTTTTCTTTTGACTTTTCGGAGATATTTTGATTTTTTAGGGTTATCTGAGATCCTAAAGAATAAAAAATATCTCTGAAAAGTCAAAAGAAATAAAGTTACTAAATAAAATCCAATGCAAATGCCAAAAGTAGGCGCTGGACATGGACTGGATGGATGAATTAAAACACTCTGGACTAAAAAAAACACTCGCATAACATCCTTAGTTTTTGGGCTCGGTCTCATTGTCTTTGGAGTTCAGTCGGATAATAAACACAACTCAATCAGGCTAGCTGGATCGGTTCGTAGAGCGAAACTATTCTAATTTGTCGAAGATCCCTTCACCCAAGATGGCTGCCGACAGATGTAGGTTAACGTTTAACTATTAATTAAAAAAAGTAACTTAATTTTCCGTTTCAATTCACAGTAGTTATTCACAAAAGTTATCACGGTGTCGAATCTCGTAATAAGACGCATATTATTGATAAATTAAACAAACTTACCTACCTAAGTTCGTTCATAATGGAAAATGGACTACATAGTCATATAAATCTTCGAATGATGCGACGAAGTATAATGAAAATACTTGAAATAAAAAAAATAAAACTGCACAACTTTGTCCAACGGTCTTGTTACAATATGGACCGCTTAAAAATGTATTGTGACTGCGATATGGGGTCAGTCAACCCTGAAACCTCAAATATAATAATTTTGTGAAACAATGAATATGTGAGACAATAAAAAAGCCGATAAATTTACGATTCCAGCGTGTGTTCGGTAATGATTGTGGAAATATAATGACCACTTAAAATACGCATGGTAACATAGTGGACAGTAACAATAAACGGCAAAATTAAATAAGTGAAATATGGAAAAGCTTTTAACTCAAAATAAGTGGCATATGGAGAAAATTTAAGCTTTTCCAAATGTCACTTGTTTTGAGTGACTTGTTTGTGAGTTGAGTGACTTATTCTGCGCCTCTTCCCAAGATACCACCTTCAATACTATTAAGTTTTACCGACAGTTTCTTGCCTCCTACTTACAACCATAAGCACTACTAGGTGCTTTAACGAGCCCATCTCTACTCTGCGCACGGCTCCCGGCTAGGGGCCTAATTATGTAATTTCAACATCTATCACGATTTCACCTTTTGATACCGATTGATATTGAAACACTCCAAACGAAATCACTCAATATCCGTCAATTTGTACGGCAATTTGACACATTGCTTTCCATGTGCAACTCTACAAATATTGCGGAATCGTGGTAAAAATCCAGATTTCTTACATTAATTAATTATGCCATTTCTTCTTCGTTAAAAAATTAGACAATTCCATTGTAAAGTCGATTACGATGCCTCCTTCGAAATTAACTAGCAAAACTCATTCAAAAGTATCTGGTTCCATTCAAAAATGTCAAAATTATTAATTGACTTAGCTTTTAAGTTTATTTAAGTTATTTTTGGTAATAAACTTTTTTTTATTCTTATGCAAAACTAGCCAGAAAAACGCATCCAAAAGCTCCAAGCTTCGAAATTGGAAACTACGTAGCTAGGAAAAGTCTTCTGAAACTTTGTATTTTCATGCATAAATAATACCTTTGAAAGGCATCGTGAATAATCGTGATAGATGTTGACGTTAGACAATGAAGTCCAGGTTAAATGCCGTCGCCTCTCCTCAAAGGCTGCGTCGCCGCCATGGCACGATAAAAAGCCTACTTGCCACTAGCCGCCCGGTAATTGGCTCGTAACTCGTCCGCCTATTTAACTGACCAATCAGAAACGGCTACTTTTGGTGGTTACACGTTTTATAAGACCTAGGTCCTAAAAATTGTTAAGAAAACAGAATTGAGAACTTGGACGACAATTTCTTTGTTTTTGCAAAAACAAGTTTTTTATTTATGCGGAGAAAGAGTGACTGTAGGTACTCTTAAGAATGGGACTGTCTAAGTTTTAAATCATAATCGCTGTAATGAAACGAATGGGTCAATACGCCGTACAAATTGAAGGATACGAGGTTTGGTTCACTCCACGTCACGCCCGATCGCTTTAAACTACAGCTCATGTCAAATAAATGCCATCTGAATGAAAGGATTGTGTGATAGATGTTCTCGTTAGAGAATGAAGCCCAGGTTAAATGCCGTCTTCTCTTCCCAAAGGCTGCATAAAAAGCCTACTTGCCACTAGCTGCCCGCTAATTGGCTCGTAACTCGTCCGCCTATTTAGCTGACCAATCAGGAGCTGAAAAGCGCTGCAGGTAGTTTAATAAGGGGAAAAAGGCGAAAGAAACTGTAATTGATTATAAAGTTGACTGAGAAAGTGGATAAGTTTATGATTTTTTGTTTTTTCTTGGTATTTACATTATTGCGAATACATAAATTCTAGGGTCGGCGGACTTAACCACATAAGTCCTATAGAAATTGTATAGGACTTATGTGGTTAAGTCCGCCGACCCTAGAATTATAATATCACATCGTTTTAATAGACTCGCCACCTGGTACTAGTTTTAACATGTATTATGTAAACCTTATCACTGTAAGGCATCTCTTTATATACCTATATAGTAAAGTTATGGCTTGTTTTTCGGCGTCCGAGTGGGGAGTGTGGGTTGAGGTGCCACTGGACGCTGTATAAATATCTACTACTCTACCAGACCATATTTAAATATGTAGCTTTTTTCTTGAAACACGTCATCTTTAAAATGTGCACCTTTAAAAAAACAACAACTTTTGTTTTACGACTATTTAGCTCAATACTTTTTATTTACTGAACGTTTCTTATCCTTCAAAAGTTTGCATTTGTTTTTACCATTTCAGCGTTGCCTTTCGTGCCCCTCAACTATCTACCACCTTTTTAGCATCTTCTGCTCCTATTATTACCTAATATGCACAAAATATAAAATAATTTTTTTTTGAAAAATATAAAATATTTGAAAACATAATGTCGCGCTTTTACCAAAGTCGTCGAACAAAAGTTGCTGGAAATCACGTTTTAAAGTTGACGTGTTTCAGGAATAAAGCTATTTAAAAATTGCCCTGTATCCCTAGATGCAATGGCCTAAGTTTGTTATTTCGATTACAATATTGAATCAGTTATGCATATCAAACTCCTTTAAAGATTGTCCCCACCTGGCTGAAGCCTAAGCTCATTATTAAACGCTCACCTTGCGCATAGAATAGACAATCTAATTAAATGCTAAAGCGTAAATACATATATTTTTCATATAACAAAAAAAATATATTAGAGGCAATTCACACTCGTATCGCGAGCCGTGATCGCTGGCACCTGTCGGCGACGCGAATAAATAAATTGAGCAAAGAGGAGAAATAAAAACGCGAAAAAGAGTCCTATTCTCGAAAGCGGTAGAGTTACAGGCAAAAAATTGTACAAGAAGAATGTTATCAAAAGTATATTATTAGGGCACAAGAAAACATCAGGAAGAATCCTAAGCTTTTATGGTCATACATTAAATCCAAAAGAAAAAATTGTACAGGTTACCCAAAATCTATGACATACGAGGGCAATGCTCTACATAGCGAATTGGAGATTTCCACTGCATTTAACTGTTTAACTGTAGAGACATATCTTCTAAAAATACTAAAAGGTCTAGACAAAAATAAGGGCCCTGGGAGCGATGGTATACCACCGATCTTTGTAGTAAACTGCGCAGAATCTATAGTAAAACCACTTACTATAATTCTCAATCGCTCTTTCCGAGAGGGTGTAGTCCCAAAAGAATGGAAAATCGCTCACATAGTTCCAGTGCACAAAAAAGGTTCCAAGCTCCCCGTAGAAAATTACAGGCCGATCTCTATACTCAACGTTTTTAGTAAGGTTATGGAACGAGTAGCGCACAACCACTTGTATGAATGCATTGCTCAGAATATACCAAGTGAACAACATGGGTTTCTAAGGGGGAGGTCTACCACCACTAACCTAGCCATATTTACAAATAGTCTCCTTAGAGGAATGGACAACGGTGGTCAAATCGACGTAATTTACACTGATTTCGAGAAAGCCTTTGACCGCGTCGACCATCAAATTTTGCTTCGAACACTCGAAAAACTTGGTATCAAAGGCGATCTTCTGCGGTGGACCAAATCTTATATAAAAATCAGAAGTCAAGCTGTCGTCATCGGTGGGCATAAATCCAATTTTGTTGAGGTTCCCTCAGGCGTACCCCAAGGCTCTATTCTTGGACCACTTTTTTATGTGGCTTACCTTTATGACATTGGAATCTGTTTTCAGCACGCCAAGTTCCTTCTGTATGCCGATGACAAGAAAATTTACTTAAAAATTAACAAAATTTTTGACTGTGAGCGATTGCAAGAAGACCTTAATCGTCTCGTTATTTATTATGATCAAAACCGCATCAACGTGAACACATCGAAGTGTAGCCATGTCACTTTTACTCGCAGTACCAAGCCCATAATTTTTGCATACCACTTTGGGAGTAACTTGATAAACAAAGCTGTCACGATACGTGACCTAGGGGTTTTACTTGACTCCAAGCTAATGTTCATCGAGCATATTGAGGCTATGACTAACAAAGCATTTAAAAACTTGGGCTTTGTTCTGAGAGTAAGCAAACCCTTTACAGATATCGGATGTGTGCGGATGTTGTATTATTCCTACGTAAGAAGCATTCTCGAATACTGTAGCTGTGTATGGAACCCACATTATCTAGTACACAAAGATATGGTAGAGCGTATTCAGAGAAAATTTGTGAAAAGCCTCAATTATCGTACGAAATCACCCAACGATAACTACGAAGAGTCCTGTAAGTCTCACCGCCTTCTCAGTCTTGAAGATCGCCGTGATCTGATCGACATGATCCTGCTATCAGACATCTGCCGCGGTGACATAAATTGCCCAGACCTCGTAAATGAGATCCTCAGTCTATGTGCACCGTTGACGCGAACCAGACACACCAAACTGTTTAATGTCCCATCTGTGACAACAAACTATGCACAGGGTTCAATAAGTTGTCGCCTCCCAAATACTTATAATAAGAAATTCCCTGACATAGACATTTTTCACCTGTCTAAACTGGCATTTAGAAAGGAGCTAATTCGCTCGCTTTCCTGATGAAGAAGAAGAAAATTACTTACTAAGCATATCATCACACACAGACACCCTCACACACATACACACCCTCACTCACATACACGCACACTCACAAGTCCTCACGCCAAAGACGTATAAATATTTAAAAAAAAAATACTATCACATTTAATTTAATTTTAATTTAGTTTTTATTTTAATTTTAGTTCAGTAAAAATTTAGCTCAGTAGGTCATAGTTTAATTTAGTTTTTAGTTTAGCTTTAAAATTCTTAATCTAGCTATTTTAAGTAAACTCTACTTGCCGGTTTTTAATTTGTATGTTGAATTGTATATAAAATGAATCATTTATTGGCCTAAGATCAAAATTGTAATTTAACCTAAATACTTAACTTGTGCTGTTGATTCTGTTTAATAAATAAATAAATAAAATAAATAAAATAAATAAATAAATACACTGTCACGGCGCTCAACACACTCTTTTGAACGAGTTAGTTAGGGACTAAATCCCAATGACATAAACATAACTAAAGCCTCCTACTCTGACTGTTTCTAGAGATGCGCGGGATTCTCCTATTTTTGATTATCACTTCAGTAGATCTGGAGTTGCCTAATCAAGTAAAGCGATAGCTTTTAATTCTGGGAAGAAAATGTAGTGTGTTACATTTCTGAGAAATGGTTCCCTGAACTGCCCTGCCCGAATCAGCTCTCTCTCGCTCTAGCTAGAGTCTAGACACAAACGTTGGCGTTTTCTAGAAACGAATCGACTTCAATTTCTGATTCGTCCACCAGCCAACATAATTATAATATCAATCATAGTTAAAATTACGACAAGAGGTTAAACCTCGCATATTGTATTTTAATTCATCGACATAGCGTTTAAACTGGCCGCACGGGAAAAATAAAACAATAGATAAACAGGCGAGGACAGATCTGTCTATCTCGCGAGCCAGATGGTATTATGAATGATATAACGTGTTTTACTGTCGCCCGACTGCGCCCGAGAATAGGGGCCCTGCTCTTTCACATAAACACAGCGGGTACAGTCGAGTGAGCCGGGGTCGTAAAACAGAGCAGAGTGCGCGCGGAAATATTTGCCTTTTGCACATCCGCTAGTTCCTTGCTCGTTAATTAGGGCGCGGTGGAGGAAAAACACCCGTGGACGTTGTGTCGTTTAGGGTTAATTAATGATATGATAGCAAATGCATCCTCTTCTACAATAAATGTAAAGGGTAAGATCAAATTTTGATCTTACTCTTTTCAAAACAGAGGAAATATTTGCCTTTTGCACATCCGCTAGTTCCTTGCTCGTTAATTAGGGCGCGGTTGAGGAAAAACACCCGTGGGCGTTGTGTCAATTAGGGTTCATTTATGATGATGAGACAGCAAGTGGCCCAAGATTCTTCTCTACATTTAATTTTGATCTTACTCTATTTAAGACTTGCTCATTTATTTTGTCACCTTTTCTATCCAAGATATTCTGTCTCCATAAAGGAAGATATTATTTCGAACCATCGTTTACGAGATAATTGCGAGTATGTTGAATGATATGATGAATGTGACAAGAAAATTGTGCTCGTGAACTGAGTAGGCAGAATTGTGATCGCTTCGACAATGCTGCTTCAAGTATGGTCGCCATCTTCATCAAGCCCTTAACGTTCGAGATAACAATATAATTAAGGTTAAACGAATGTAAACAACAATTCACCTGCATATGAGAATTGCTCGAACTTCGAGTTTTTCTGGTTTGTCGACCAGAAAAACAAATCAGCTCCATAATTGTTGTTCTGTTGTTTAGAATAATGAAAAGTAATACAATTTTATTGCCGAGAAACAAAAATAGCCTAGCTTAGCTACAAAATTGAAAAACCGTGAAAAATTGAGGTTTCCCACCACACTACTTTCATTGACCCTTAAGTCCATTTAGTTATCAACACTGAAGCTCTATTGCTGTAACCCATTACCGCAGTTAGTCTATCTGATTAGCAACATTATTGCTCTACTGCAAATGGCTTCAGATCATGCTGTAACCATCACTTGCGAGATGGCTTGAGTTCGCGCCGAAATATCAGTATCTCGAGTTCAGTCATAGATTTTGTCGAAGATTGCACGAGAAACTGACATCAAGCCTTTCCCATTTCATCGTATAAGATTAGTCTTTCTGAATCTGTTGAAATGTCCTGGGTATTAAGGCTGACCCAGTCTTAAGAAGAGATATATCCTCCACGAGAGTAGTAAAGTAATACTGGCTGATTCCTATACTGACGACCATAAAAAGCTCTCCAAACATCATCTGAGCTCGTGTCTTTTGGCGGCTGGCCAGCGATCCTAGCACGAGTTTGCCGTAAGATTATTACTGTTTGAAAACCAAAGCCTCAGTCAATAAAACGGTGTTGCATTAAAGTTGTGAGAAAAAACATTATTTAATTGCACGCACTTGAAAATATACGCATTTTTATGTAATTGTAAAGTCTGACTCGTGATTAGAGTACCTTATTTCGGTGGAATAACAAAACAACTGAAATCATAAAGTTGACCGCTCAACCTATCATCATGGTTTGCATGGAGTCGAGCCATTCATGCGTCAGAAAATTGTAGAAAATTGTAGAAAAAAATATAGCTCATCTCATCACCATAAACGCCTGCACTTGTGCAAGAGTACATTTAGGATTATCCTGAAATCATTTTAGATGAAAATCTATGTCGGTAAAGTAATGAAACGTTTTCTTATATTTTCCAACGGAAACAATGGTCCTTCTAAGTTTATTTGATCTTATTACGTTTGTTATAGGTAAGTAATGAAATGAAAAGTTCTTGCATTCTAGGACCCTTTCGGGCGAGTGCTTTCGAGATGTACGGCTGCAGTATTTATTTAGCGACCTCGAAGTGCATTCGTTACGCGGATCAACAAGGCAGGCGTTAATTGGTGACGAAACGTGAAGTATAGTTGAAGCAATTAGCCCCACGACCAGGAAACTTGACCGACAAGTCCTGTAGGATTATCTCAAGGCGGAAGGTCAGACTTTAATGGTTTTGTATCGACGAACGAAAGCTGTATAAAAGCTCTACATCAGCATCAATAGCACCTGCCGATGGCACGGCCGCGAATCGAAATAAACGAACGGAATTGAAAATAAAAAGTTAAAAACTAAAACCCGACTACTAAAAGGCTTAAAACAAGACCTGCTTATCCTTAAAACAGACTCATAGATAATTAATCGTAGTCGGAGGCCATCGGTTTATCAAATGCGAATGTGGTGTCCTCCGACTACGATTAATTATCTATGAGTCTGTTTTAAGGATAAGCAGGTCTTGTTTTAAGCCTTTTAGTAGTCGGGTTTTAGTTTTTAACTTTTTTTTTTTTTGGGCTTTTTAGTAAGTCATTTGGACTATCACCCAGAATAGAACCAAGAAGGAAAAAAAAAAAACACATTTTGGAATTTTTTGTTCTATTTGTTATGTTGTCGCTACATGTGTTATACATTTTTGAAAAGGTCTTTTAAAGCCCTTTCATTTGATACCCATGACGATGGTATCCGATAATTTTTATTTTTAGGTCTACCACTTTAGGGCGCAGCACAGCCGCCATCTTGGTTTTTTTCAAAATTAAACTATCCTATGTTACCTGGGTGATTAAGACGAATCCAACGACACCTCATTTGTTGAAATCGGCCGAGTAGTTTAGGCTCTGCGAGGGAACAGATGAACACACAAACATACATACATACATACATACATACATACATACATACATACGCTGCTAAAATCATAACCCTCCTTTTTGCTTCGCGTAGTCGGGTAAAAACGGAGCAGAGGGTGAAATAAAAATATGACAGGTACAGCTTTGGTCATTCATGGGTTGTGTGGCCTGAAATGTGAGCTTGGCATCTATTTGAATTGCAAAGGTGTGTGTGTGTCTAACGTCTATAATATGATCTGGGGGCACGGCAGTGCCCCCGCCAGGTCGAGCGCGAAGCAAACACTGCCGTACCATCCTTTACTGGAACCATTTCGCCGCATTTTCAGGCCCCTATTTGAGAACCTCTGGATAAGACCAGAACGCAGAAATTTTCGTCATCTAGTAAGCTATAATCACATACTTAAAATCCAAAATTTCAAGTCTGTAGGTCATTTAGTTCCGAAGTTAAGCGAAAGCAAAGTTTCGCATTTATGACACACACTCACTCACTCACTCACTCACTCACTCATGATCATCATAATAGAACTAGTACTTCCCATAAACTCAGAGAGCTGAAATTTGGTACAGAGTTATGGTTGAATGGCCACATAAAGGGAAAACTAGAAAAACTAGGATAATCGAAGATCTGGAGTACCTGGTGGCCCTGATTAGAAAACACAAGAGCCCTAATAGAACTAGTACTTCCCATAAACTCAGAGAGCTGAAATTTGGTACAGAGTTAGGGTTTAATGGGCACATAAAGGGAAAACTATAAAAACTAGGATAATCGAAGATCTGGAGTACCTGGTGACCCTGATTAGAAAACACAAGAGCCCTAATAGAACTAGTAATTCCCATAAACTCAGAGAGCTGAAATTTGGTACAGAGTTAGGGTTTAATGGCCACATAAAGGGAAAACTATAAAAACTAGGATAATCGAAGATCTGGAGTACCTGGTGACCCTGATTAGAAAACACAAGAGCCCTAATAGAACTAGTAATTCCCATAAACTCAGAGAGCTGAAATTTGGTACAGAGTTGGGTTTAATGGCCACATAAAGGGAAAACTATAAAAACTAGGATAATCGAAGATCTGGAGTACCTGGTGACCCTGATTAGAAAACACAAGAGCCCTAATAGAACTAGTACTTCCCATAAACTCAGAGAGCTGAAATTTGGTGCAGAGTTAGGGTTTAATGGCCACATAAAGGGAAAACTATAAAAACTAGGATAATCGAAGATCTGGAGTACATGGTGACCCTGATTAGAAAACACAAGAGCCCTAATAGAACTAGTACTTCCCATAAACTCAGAGAGCTGAAATTTGGTACAGAGTTAGGGTTGAATGGCCACATAAAGGGAAAACTATAAAAACTAGGATAATCGAAGATCTGGAGTACCTGATGACCCTGATTAGAAAACACAAGAGCCCAACCAAACTATTATAGATCGACATATACCGCCCTTACAAAAAAATATTCAACTTGGTGGGCCGCTTCATTTGATGTCAAAAATCTAAGGTCTGAAGTATCTGATAAAGAACCCTCAGCTGGTATCAGCTTTATTAGAGATATTATGGTAATGCCCCTTCTCTATTGGTACATAAAAAAATCGACTGTCATAGCAAAAATCCAGCGTAGTGGGACACATCTTCATTTAATCTAGCCTATAGCGTCCCACGAGTGGTTCGCTCCGAACTATGAACTCGCGACCTCAGTTACAGATGTATAACTTTGCTTACGCCATTCGCGCAGGCGCGCGCGCGCTTTGCATTTAAACTATACAACCCCATATCTCGGCAACCCATCGACCGATTTGGCTCATGTTCGAATTAAAAAATTATTTTAATTTAGTTTACCCGCCTATCAAATTTCATAACGATCCGACCAAATTTACTCAAGTTATCGTCGAACAAACATTCATACATACATACATACAAACGCCGGATTGTTCCAGCAAACTCGGAGGACTTCGCTCGCTTCGCTCGCTCGTTCAACAAGAAATAGTCGGACGATTAACTTTATTCTACTCGAACATTACACAAATTTAAAAACTGTGTCAAATAAGAAAATCTAATAAAATTAATCAATATGCTCTCGTTTCTACAAAAAGAAGTGAAATCCCACCAAAAACATTCTGTAAAAACTAGCCAGGTCTCGATGGATCTGCTTGTTTATTTCTAAAAAAGTAATGAAATCTAGACAAAGTCGTGCCAAGTCTAAGGTTCCTTACTGCGATTTCTTTATTATTATAGTTAATGTTGTGAGACTTGGCTGTTGAAGGGTACACAAGGGTACAAAACCAGGTGCTCCATGACACCATTGCACCAATCTGTCGCCAGAACCGCTTGTGTACCCTTCAACGGCCAAGTCTCACAACATTAACTATAATAATAAAGAAATCGCAGTAAGGAACCTTAGACTTGGCACGACTTTGTCTAGATTTCATTACTTTTTTAGAAATAAACAAGCAGATCCATCGAGACCTGGCTAGTTTTTACAGAATGTTTTTGGTGGGATTTAGTTTTCTAGATCTAGTTTTGACCCAAGCACTCAAAAATATCAACCATTCCGTGCTAATGATAATGTAAAGTTCAGAATCTAGCATGCGGCGATTCACGCTGGTCTAGGATTCTATGACACGTGGTTATCAACAATGATAAATTTCTATAAAAATTAGGTACACAAAATATCTGCTTCCTCAGTTTGGTGTGATTGGGTAACAGACGACCAGACCAGTAAGTTTATTCTGTAAAAAAAACCCATAGTTGCTAGTCATCAAACCGTCAAGTTTATTTGTGGGAAAATAGATCTTATCGAATTAAACACCCTTTTTTTTTAAACGTTTTATTTGTGGAAAACAGATTTTTATTTATGTTTTCCTGCTAATAAACCGGTTTTGAGCATTAGCAACTGTGCGGTATTTTTTTTACAGAATAAGCACACAGACCTAGGTAACGATAATAGGATTTCATGATGTAAAATTTTTTCTCAGCACAAATCCATAGTCGATCGATCTGGTAAATTGCAATCCTATATCGCATGTTGCCCGCGCTGTTTTTTTAAATCTATTTGTGAGGCTACGGATAGGGTTCTGTCTATGACATAGATAGAGGCATGCCTCGGGAATTCGATTTGTCCGGTTATCCAGTTCAAAAGTGTCGGTTTGCTCTAGCAGCTTCCTTTTGCCGTAGCAATATCATTCGCTAACCGCGAAATAAAACAGCGCTGCGAGGTGTTCTCTGCCAAGCGCAAGGACGTATCATCATCATTATCATGTCTATCTACCTATACATTCATCCACTTCGCTTACGCATTGAGAAGGGATGTTAAGGCTTTAATAAGGGCTAACTAGCGCCACCAATGATAAAAAAATCATGGCTTTTTTAATAACCCCCTTTTTGAAAAAGTTAAACAACAGAGTTTTCTATATCACTAATAGCAATTTTTAGAACCTACAACCTGCAATCTAGGAACAACAACCTAGGCTACAATTTCGTATATGCCAAAAACGGCCGTTTCTGCCAAAAGTTAAATTGTAGCCTGGATTACTAGGTCTCGGCTCTGGGCTGATGGTTCTAAAAATTGCTGTTAGTAATATAGAAAACTCTGTTGTTTAACTTTTTCAAAAAGGGTGTTACAAAAAAGCCATGATTTTTTTTATCATTGGTGGCGCTAGAAAGCCTTAACGCTTCTTCCTATCCCACAGATTATATTCCAAACGGGAAATAGAGAAAAAAAGATTGCCAGGATTTATATATCTGTGGCTCGTCATATTTCATCTTCTTGTAGTGCCGTCTGCTATCGGAGGTTGGCAATCAGTACGGCTATTTCTTCCCTAAACTCTATTTTTTTAATCGAGTCCACGGAATGACAGTTGCTAGTATGCTACTGTCAGATAAAGCCTTTGTAGCAACTGTCATTGCGTGGACAAGATTTAAAAATTAGAGTTTAGAGGCTGTCAAACGGAACAATGTGCTCCTGGATTGTTGGAATCAATGGCGTAAGTTCTCAAGCCATGATATCTTGGGTCTTCCAGGTCTCGTCCTGCCGGGAATCATTTGGATGATAAGTTGAAGTCCATACTTGGTGTGGCGCATTATATGGGCAAAATACTCAAGTTTTCGTTTCTTGATGGTCTTCATTATCTCTCAAGTTTTTTCTCATCCTCTGGAGTACCTACGGTGGTATTGCGGACTTTTTGGACCCAGGAGATATTTCATACATTCCACTTAATTAAAATAATGTAAATTAACTGTCATTTTTTTATCTCTTACTCCTTGGGCGTAGTTAGCAAAATGGTTTTAAGTTTTTGAGGCATTGCAAGAAGTTTTTGCGCGATGACTGCTCATACGTAATCAAGGCATCGGTTATTGATTACATGTCAAGTCATCGGGGACGTATAACACAGTATACTGGTTTTTTATACGTTACGCCTAGCTACCAATAAAAAAAAATAATTAACATCGCGTGGCCTTTAACCAATAAATTATTTTCGGCACCGAGAGCATTTTCGTGGAAACCTTCAGTTTGTTTGTATTCAATAAAAGTTTCACGATTTATCTTCCAGCCGAAGCGTTGAAATCCCTACCAGTTTCCAAGACCCGCTTCTTACTGCTGCTTTTAACGATATGTGTCTATAATAGTCCACGCGTGGCAGGTCATGGTAAAGTGGTGCGCCTGCTGTATGAATATCTGCAATTATGCGATGATGTATTTATTTCGTTGTGACTCAGATGATCAATGTGTAATTCACTAAACTGCATCATCGTGATGTTCATGATCTCATTATGAGAGAAGAAAGGCTTACACCTTGCCCACATAACCATGCATAACTCGATTGAATTGGGGTTTCCTCACGATGTTTTCCAATGCTCGTTTGAGTCTATCTTTTACTCTCTTGGCTTATTTATTTTTATTTCTTACTCCTTTGCCGAGAGGTTTTGTGAGAGGTCGTCTTAACGTTACTTCTTTGATTAGTTTTTCTTTTATAGCCGAGGTTTGGTCATGTTTTGTGTAATAGCTTCAATCTAGGATTGTCTGGGGCTTTCTGTTTTATTATTCGAAAGGATATTCGGCAATTTATTATAGCGGTGGAAGCTCGCTGGGTAAACGGTTTGTCTCTCAAGCAAAGTGACCCGGTTCAAACCCCGGTAGTGGTTTGTAGACATAAACTTGTGAGTTCGTGCAGTTGTTTTTACACATATCACTTATGTCGGGTAGATGACATCAAAAAGGCGGCTGGAAAGCAGTGGATAAGACTAGCAAAGGACCGGGGTTAGCGTGACGAAGAAGAGGCCTATGCCCAACAGTGGGTGTCATTCATGGACTGGATGGATAGAGAGATAGACAGACGGTGAAGGAAAACATCGTGAGCGCTACTAATCAATGTGGCATAGACTTATTGAAATTGACTTTCCTGTGGACTAGGCTACTGGAACAAAATATGTCCCAGTCACTGCATGATTAGTCACTTCTCTAGTGTCAGCGAACGAATGAAACAATTAATGGATTCCAATATAATCCCATAGGAACCCATATGAATCATCTACAATCTAGGCGTTAATGCCTAAGTTATTTCGTCATCTTATTTGACATAAATCGATGGCTCCTACGTAAACTACCGTATGTTCAAAAAGCTAACTTTCCAGGAGAGCCATTTAAAGATGTTTTCTTTAACCGTTCTTTTGATTTTAAAGCTTTTGGTTTGTAATTTTTACCATAATTAGGTTATTTTGGGCTCGATTTTTATGTGCTAAAGTAAAAGCTGTATTTTGAATACTTTTGGAGATATTGTTGTTACGATTCTTTACGACGGGGTAACGAAGTAAGAAAATATCGTATGTTAATCTTACCATTTTTTACGGCGTGGATGAGGTGACTGAAAATATCGTATGTTTCACATACCATGTTTTACATGGATAAATCGCAGGTAAAATGACATGTATGTGGCACTTACAGTTTTTTACTTTGTAAATCACATGAAAAATAGTATGGTATGTAACATTAATTTAGTAAATACATTGGGAAATATTAAAATTTTAAATGGGACCAGAGGTTTATCTAAGTGATAATTAATATTTACTTCATTCATTACATTTAGTAGAACCTAAACCTAAATTATAAATAAACATTTATATGAAATAACTTTTTATACTTCCTTATGTTTCCATTCCACTAATCAATTTGTATATTTCCTATTTTCCCAACTGTCCCCTTCGGAACTGCCACTGGGGTGGGGACTTGGGTAAAATTAGTGGCGTTTACCACCCTGGAAAATAGTAAATTTATTTTCAACAGTTTCCTTGAAGCTCACGACCGAATCAACTATTTATTCTTTCCGACTTCAAGATATTTCATGAAAAAGTACTAGACTTAAATAAAGTAGGAGTAGCCCATTGTAGACTCTCTGCCTCAGTGCTTTTATCATTACTTGGTTTTTTTTTAAAGGCTTGCATAAACTCTAAAGAGGCCTACTTTAGGCTTACCAACCCCGATATTATCCGTTGAGCTCGAAAAGGACGGTTGGGAAATAAAATTCCTATTTGCCACTGAGGTGTTAAACACAGCAATTTTTTTCTCAAACACCATCCGGTTACAGTTTTGAAGAGAACAGTTGGAAATAAAGACTGTAAATTAGTAAGATATGAAGAATATTAAGATTTCATGTAAATTTTAACGAATCTGTATTGGAAATTCGTATTTGGAAATTTAGGATGATGTTTTCACATAGTTATTCTTTAGTGCCGGGTTTCGGGATAACTTGTATCAGCCATTTTCCTATTCTTACTCAGGACATGCAAAACAGGAGCATTTCAGGAGCTAAACTTTACCTAAACTTTCAAGCTTAGGAGCCCATGATAGTTATCCCAAGAAGACTGCAGCAGTCACTCAGACTCAGACCTGTATTTTCTCTGGCGTAGATTGACAGATAGAATACTCTTTGGTTGTGGTTGGTTACTTTGTGAAAGATGAGTCAGACATTTCACCTATTAGTATATAGACTTAATCAAAGAAGCCAAGCCAAACACAGTGTACCTTAGGCACCAATGAAAGTTTTGGAATATACAATACATCACGCAGATCGGAGTTTCAGTTTGGCTTACTATTGTGTTCATACTTAGAAGCGTTCATATACTGTCTATATAAAGGCCACTGATCCATTAACATCTTCTCGTTACCATGCACATGAACACCGCGTGTCTAGGAATTAGACCAAATGAAATTAATGGTTACGGCTGAGCTTGTCAAGCATACAGACACAGTTCTCAACAAGTCTTGAGTCCATCCAACTGGCCAAAAGAATTAATTTAAAATTAATACAGATTAATCTATGATTTTAATAATTGAATTTATTAACTTATTGGCTATGAACAGATTTGCAGTTTAAAAGTCTGCTGCAAACTACCCCAAAATTGGGCCTTTTTAAATCCTTAGGATCTAAGTTTGTGAGTATTTGATGAACCAAATGAGGATCTCTTAATCTTTGTTTTGAAGCTTCTTTGTGGAGTGTTTGTATCTTCAGTAAAAAATATATTTTATAAATGAATTTCTTGTTACCTTCATGTGTTTGGTGTTCAGCTTCTATTGGTATTGATTTGCCTACGCCAAGTCGAGTCTCGGAAATTTATAACCCTGAAATTTCATCGTCAACCAAAGCGTATCTCAAGGATGCATACAAAAACGGTTGGTCAGTCTATAAGAAACCACATCCGTGTTTAATTTCAAATCCTTGTTAAAAATAACTCTAGTGAAAGTGAAGGTCCCAAACAGTAGTGTGTAATTTACCATCATGAAGTAAGTATATTTGTTTTCCACCATACGATACACAAAGCGGAAACTTTTATGTTATGGTTTTGTTTTGATTTTTAGTTTAATCCATCCGTTTAATAAGAAGTCGATTTCAGTGATGGCTTTGTATTAAAAATATTTTTCTACGATAAAAAAGATGTTATTATTAATCAAATCTGCTTTAAGTGGTATAAACAATTTGAATTATTTGAATATTTGAATAAAAAATCTTTTTTTTTTTGTTCAACCTCCATGCAAACTATCGTATCTGTAAGATATTGTCATAAGCTAAGCCTAATATTGCAACGTAAATCAGTCTAAGTGACACATACAATAGTTAACAGGTTCATATAAACCAAGTAAATAATCGTACGTGTTACATACGATACAACATCACTTTTTATCGACGTCGTAAAAAATGGTATGTGTAACATACCGTAGCATACCCCCTCGAAAAATCAACGTACGTAATCGTATGTGTTACATACTATAGTTTTGAACAAGATTGATAGAATACGCAGTAAAACTAACAAAACTGAATACTTAACATGTTCAGTAAAAACATGCTTCATCACAAAACACAAGCTCAGATCTATATACTTCCCACGTAGAGAATGGTAAGATATACTTACGATAGGCGTAGCATGCAATGTGTCCCACGTAAACTACCGCAAGAGGTCGATACGATAGTTTACGGCGCGCCCGTGATCAACATACGATAGTTTACGTCTGAAAAAATCTTCATTTTTGAATATTATTAAGTTTTTGTTTTTGGGATACATGCGAAATAATCATCTAATGACAAAAAACGAAAAACATGAAAATCGCCATTTTGTGGGATACGGTAGTTTACGTAGGAGCCATCGAAATATTGTATTTGTTTGTCCAATTACTTCTAAGTCCCGCGTGGCGAAGTCGCTCGCGTGAAATTAATTCCAATCACAAACTTTGGCGAGTTTCCGCGAAGTTCTTTTAATTTGCATAATTCAACGGTCTACTCGAGCTGAAATTTCCAAAAAAATATTAATATTGGAAAAGCCAATGGAATCTCATCACATTGGGAAATCTCAGTAGCATTTTTACATCTATCTAGGTAAGTAAGCAATGCATGTTGTCACTTTTTCCTCGTTTCGCCAATGTTCTGCTGATAAGCGCGAACTTGACTTGTGGAAAAACGTTGGTATAGGTACGGACATGGCTTATCTACTCGTTAGAGTGCTGTAACAAAATTTGTTCAGAATCAGCAGTTGTCTGACATGAAAAGCTAAAAAATTAAAAGAGTACAATTATTTACTAACTATTCCGAATGCATCCTCACCTCTATTTTATGCCCAACTATATCACAGCGCGTCTACACCCTCTTTGTAGGACTGGCCCATCCACATATCCACTCGGATCCTTTTTGAGTTATGTCTGGGGTTCAGCGTTGATACATAAATCAGGGTATCGGGGTGAAGTGTAGCCACGTTTATGAGAGATTTATTCCTATGTTGCCAGTGCTGTGCAAATCTAATTCCATTTGTGTGATTAAAAGCGGAAGCTTTGTAGTGGCAAATATGGAGCTTAATAAATGGACGCCTGTTCTTTGATATCTACGGATCCGGAACGTTATTTTTCAGCTAATAATATATTATAATACAATATGGCTATATTATTGTAAGTCTATGCCATGAGTAGACCCAAATATCCCACAATGTAGCTCTCGACTGGAAGCCTATCCTAATGCAGGTTCTTCGACTCGGAAGACCGACTTATTCGGTCTTTGCTGGGGAGAAAAAGTAGAAACATGGCCAGATTTACCCTGTCCGGAAAAAGAAACGGGTCAAATCGGGGTTGTGGTGGGTTTCGCAATAAGTCCTATAAAATATGCACTGCACATTTTGTATTTAGTGTATGTCGGTATAGCCGACATAAATACAAGTAAGTAAAGTGAAAAGATGACTAAATACTAAAAGTCATATGTGACTATCGTGAGTCACAGAAGTCACTCGGCATCGTTGTCGTCCGCGGTAAAAATTGTAGCTACTATTTTACCTAAATTAAAACCACAGTAATTTATATTCCTCTCTAACTAAATATCAGTGTCACTTTCAGGAACTCAAAGGAGCAAACTTGACATACGAGAAATCCCGAACGAGTTCGTTCAAATTGACACAGGGGAAATGTTTATCCCGTATTTCCCAAGATCAAATGGCAACCTTACCTAGATCCCGGTTAGCTCAATAATACTCGTATAAGTTTCCTTTGATGATCAAATCATTACAACTGCATGCAGGTACAAAGTTTCTGCCTATTGCCACATGTTTATTAGTATAAAATTTAATTGAGTCATGATCAAATTTCGAAGTCCCTAACTTTCATTAGAGTTTATTCCGGTACAAGGTACTGTACTGTAGAAACTTTTACTCTGTTAGGAAATAAGAAAAATATTTGGGAAAATGTGAGTATACACTCAAAAGTTTAAGATTAATCAAGCTGGTCAAGCTTACTTAATCTTTCTTACCATGCTCCAGGAACTAAAACGTCTACAGAAGAAAACTTACATAAGAGTGGTGTAAAACTTTCTGGAACCTCGCTAAAAGCACACTTTGTATGCAACGAAAAAGCCTTACCAAATACGCGCTTGAGTGATGTAACGTGGCGTAATGTAATTCTCAGCCAGATACGACAACGCCTTGCACAGATTCTGAAACTGAACTGCCTTGATACAATGAACTGGCACCGATTCAAGTCTTCGCTCCTAACGAAGTGATAAAATGAAAAGCTACCAGCATCTCTTGTACGGAGTTGCAAGACTAATTTTTGGTGCTTCACTTTGTCATTTTACGCTTTTGAGCATTTTCATAATGCAGATTTGATTGTGTTTGTCTCTCTAGGGAAGTTATATTTTTGTCAGGACATCTGTGAAATTAAAGTTTGCTGCCAAGTCAAGTGGAAATATTTTGCCGACAGACTTAATATTACTACCGACACAGTCATATCCCGAAGGTGTTAGCAGAAGTAACCTTTTCTTTTTAACCGACTTCAAGAAAGGAGGTACTCAATTCGACCCACAGACAAAAGTCTGTTATTCGACCCGTTTTTTAAAAAAATGTTTGTTAGCTCAGAACTTACTACGTGAAACGATTTTAATTATTCTTTTTTTGTTTGAAAGGGTATACTTCCCACGTGGTCCCATAAAAAATGGTGAAGATCTGATGAAGAACTTCGGAGATGGAGAACGGAACTCCTCAACGGACAGCAGCAAATGACTCAGAAACAGTGCAATAGCTTAATAACAGTGTAGCTTTTCACCAGTGAAGTTTGATGTCGGGATAACAGACTACTTTCAGTGATTAATTGGAAGCCTTGTTGAGGGAGAGCCGGATAATACTTCGTAATGAAGTGTTTCGACGTCAACGAAAGAAACATAAAATGTGCAGTGCTTAGCTTACGAAAGTTTAACTTCAAAAATTGCCTTTTCCACCTTCATACAACATGCTTTAAATTTTAAAAAGTGAGCTCAATAGCGTAGAGAAATCCGAAGACTTGGAGAACGTTAAGTTATTAATCGCAGTTAAGTTCTACCGTTCGCCTCCTGGCGAGGAAACTTTTCGTTTGAACAACCTCAGGATTATATTCTCCGAGTTCGACATTCAATCCGCCTTCATTCCTTGCAACACGTAACAATAAATAGATATTTGTATGTATGTATAAAAACAAATAAATGTACTACATCCTCGAAGAGGTGAGACTGAACTCTTTTGCGTAACTGTGAAAATACAAGCCACACTCGAACCGGGTGCTTCGAGTTTGAGAAGCACAACTGTCCTACCTACAGGACTAACATTTCCTAGCTAAATGATAGTAAGACGTCGTGAGGAAATCTTCGATTAAGTTGGGTCCTTTCTTTCCTGTGGATTAGCCTAACTAAGCTAATAGATGGTTGGCAAGCCTACTCCATCTAAGTCCAAGGGATCAGCAGCGTCCGTGTGGTCACTTCAACCAGCTAGTATACCCATACTGGACTCTGGTGGTGGTGTTACTGGACTCTGTATAAATTATCTAATTTAGATGTAAAGGACAACACAGCATCGGCAGTTACTTGGCTCGATAGCTCAATTGGTAGAGCGCCTGACGGTATGCAAGAGGTTGCGGGTTCAAGTCCTGTCCCGAGCGAATTTTTTTATGTAAAGACCTAAGTTATACCAGGAATGAAGCATGATAAAGACCGCGTTAGATCCCCCCCCTGAAAATATTATCGACGGCGCGCCTGAACTCATTCGAAACCCTGTTTTCTTTGTCAACTTTTCAGTCGCCATCAACAATTTTACGGGTGGATATTTTAATTAATCTAATTGGAGAAGTTTCCCTCTTGTTACATTATATTGGATGTTTAATTTGGCCTGATTTGATGGAATATGGATTGTATGTGTGTGTGCTAACTTTTCCATCTACTAAATTATTGCGCACAATTTCAGAGACTCTTTCATTATAATTTTCGTGACCCAGGGCGACTAACATGATATACAATAATTAAGACCTCATTTTAGTGTTGAAATTCCTGCTTCAATGTAATAATTTGATAAATTTACAATTCCATCAACGTAGAGTAGGTAAATCACTACTTTAACCACTTTTATGGAATTCATCTATTGAAATATATTTTCCACTTACATTTTTCAATAAGAACGAAGAGGAACTCTATATTAAAATGGCTGCTGCGTTTCACGTTCTGCTACTGAAGAATGAGATGTTAAGGCATGGAAGCTAAAATAGAGTATTCCATTCTTACATCTTTCTGTACGGTTCACTGATTTTAGTTTGGGCACCCACCGATTAAAATACATACGTACTACCTTTGGCACTACATACAACTCTTTGTGGGTCTTGGCTTCCTCCACATTGATATTTCCGGCGCTTGTCTTCAATTGTAAGTATTTGTTGATAAACCCTCACTTTTTAGTCCTGACCCTCAATATCAATATCTTCTGATATTATATGCTTCCACCCACCCACCTTACTATCTTTGAATTTAAGGGTAGACGATAGCAAGGTGGCGGGAAATTCAAATTTTTCACAGTTTTTTACATTTTGTAGCTAAACTGAGCTATTTTTGTTCAGCGATTTTTCGTTCGCGAGAATAAAACCGTATTCTTTTCATTATTGTAAACAACAGAACAACAATAATTCAGCCGATTATGTGTTCTGGTCTACGAAGCAGTGGTACTGCCCAAAAAACTTGTCGTAGACCAGAACACATAATCGGCTGAATTATTGTTGTTCTGTTGTTTACAATAAAAAACTGTGAAAATTTTGAATTTGACGCCACACTACTATCTTCCAGCCTTAAACCAAGATTCTTGAAATCTTCTGCCCACATCGGATAGATTGATAGAGAACACTTTAGTTATTGTACACAAAAAGGTAAATGTTCATAAGGAGAAAGGGGGAATCTTTAGCTATGCACTGGCACGGAACAACAATAATTGTTGCACAAAAAAAAAAAAAAAAAGCGGTGCAAAGAGATGTATGACAAAAAAATTTCGCTTTCAGTCGAGAATACCTCGTTTATATCTTTATGCTATATTGTAAGAGGACAGGGCAGTATTTGCAGTGCGATCGCCAACTTGCGCCGCATCGGGAGTCGAGACACTGGTCGAGATTGAACGACTTTCAAACCTCATACTTTTGTTCGCTAGACGACGGATACACAGCTTTCGTTTTAGCATGTCCATCTACATACCCACACAAACATAAACTAACAGCTGCATTCTCGAAAAGGAGTAGTCAGAACATAGTATTGTTCCTAGCTTCTTAGTAATTTTTCTATAACAGTTTTAGATATACCTACCTAGGCATCCCATAGAACACAGAACGTGGTGTGTCTCGATTTGATAATTACAAATAAGAAATTGTTTGTAGAAGAAAAAACTAGCAGATCTAAACGTTGTACAGAGTGAAGTTTCCAGACGTACCAGACGTTCCAGACGTGATCAAAGCATCAGTACTGTGATAAAAACACATACTTACATAAAAAATCTCGCCTGTATCCAAGAGACTATCGTTTTACGCTTGCCTATTTACACACCCCTCCAGCTTCATCGAAATTCATAAATCACTAAATAGGATAGAGGCTGAAGAATTTGTAACAGTAGTCAGACATAAACGTGAAAGTAATTAATATCCCGAACAAAACGGACGCAGGGAATCCTTTTGAAACAAAGGCTGAGAGATCTAACAACGACGTAGTGAAAAGCGACGCCCGAAAAGCTACCAGCGTTTAACACATGAATGCTAAAACTAAACAAACTTACCAGACAACGGTACAATGAAGTGTCGAAACGTGCCTAATGTAACAATACTCCGAAACTAATCACCTTGTCTATACGGTTAATTACGTAGCTGCAACCCATATGCAAATAATATGAGGCTCTCCGCCTCCAATATGCCAATTACACCTCTGAGCGCCACCTAGCGACCTACATTGGAACTGCTATCCCGTCTCGTCGAATCCGCTGGTATGTTTACATCCCTTTCTGCCGCGTGTAAAACGAAAGGGGCGGTAGAGCAAGACGATGAAGCGGCGTCGAATCGCGAATTCCTGAAGGGGGCGCTTCCCCTTACCCGTTTCCCCTAACCACCCGCATCCCCGGCCGTGACAGACATACTACGTAGCGTACGCCGGTATACGTACGCTCGCGTAGATTGTGCTGCTATTTCGAGAACCACTAGTTTACGATTCCCGTTAGCGACCGCATATTGATGTGCGCGATTTGCTTGCAGCAGGTCAATGGAGTTGCGATGCAGATAGCCGATGCAATTGTCGCTTTGAGCGGGCGGAAATTGCGCATAAGGGTCTTCGAGATTGCAACTCCGCTAGAGTTTCTACCTATACCACTTATGTAGGGCCTAGGCACTGCAGCGTATTTTGAGTGGTTAGCCAGGTCTTAAATCTGGGTGGACCATAGACTTATTATTACCTATCGTAGGTGTCCTAATTCTATGGGGTGGACAAACTACAGTGCAGAAAATTGGGGCAGATGTTAATCTGGCACAAATGCAGTGTTAACATTCATGCTGATAGCAGAACTTACGGAAAATCGCCAATTTTATTTACGTTATGTCAGAATTTGGTTAAGAGTGCTCCTGAAAGATCATAGAAAGAAAGTTGAGGCAGCTTAGTTTGTAAAGCACCATACCACATTGCTTTACCGGCGATCATCGTAGGTTGCAGTCCCGCCAATGTTATATTCCGAATCTGGTTCGACTGTTTATGAATCGCATGAACTTCAGGTCAGGGCCACGAGGCACACGCCATGTCCTAGAACTCCTTTAAGGCGCTGGGCATAGTGAATTAGCCCGCGCGCAAAAAATGCACAAAATCGATTCCTGTATCAAATACACTAAAAAAATCGAAAATGTTCACATATCAGACCCTAGAATTAGGTGAGACCTATCTAACAAACCCAGTTTCATGTTGATATCCATAATAACAGATTGCAAGATATTTTGCTTGAAAAAAAGTGCGCCGCCTAATTTTTTTTTTCAAGCAAAATAGCTTCAAAACGTTTATGAATGTCAACACGAAACTGGCTGTTTTAGATAGGTCTCACCTAATTCTAGGGTTTGATATGTGAACATTTTCAATTTGTTTAGTGTATTTGATACAGGAATCGATTTTCTGCATTTTTCCTTGCGCGCGGGCGATTCACTATGCACGGCGCCTTATACTCCGTGCAATTTTAGTGGTTTTAAAGCCGAAGGTATTTTGTTGCACTGGTGATTCTGAGCCAAATTCCAAAATTTTACTTCAAAACGAGCGAAAAAAAAAAACACTTCCCAATACAAACGGCT
This sequence comes from Zelleria hepariella, assembly GCA_949319315.1. NCBI lineage: Eukaryota > Metazoa > Arthropoda > Insecta > Lepidoptera > Yponomeutidae > Zelleria > Zelleria hepariella. The sequence continues at coordinate 5,863,712 of OX439380.1, read as the reverse complement.
ATCGCCAATCGAGACCATTTGTATGGAGAAGTGAATTTTTTTTTCGCGTGTTTTGAAATGAAATTTTGTAATTTGGCTCATAATCACCAGTGCAACAAAATACCTTCGGCTTTGAAACCACTAAAATTGCACGGAGTAGATAGACCCACTAACAAACTCGAGCAGGGTGTTAATCACAATCAACGCCCGACCTCCAGACAAAGGCATCGCCAAGAAGTGATGGAAAGAAATTAGCGCCCCACGAGTCAGTTAATCGTTTCTCACTCGGGGAATTATTTAATCCGCATTAAATCCGGCCCGGGTGGGTCCGTAAACTTTCGGGAGAAGAGATTAAACTCGCACCACTAGACTGACGCGGCAGAAGGACTGACTTTGGCTCCGTTTGACTTACAAATATGTAGTCCTGTCGTACTAGCAACCGAAGTAACTCAGCTGTAGTCCCAGCTTGCTGCAGATATGACATCCTAAGACACCATGCCACTAGATGGCGCTAATTATAATTAGTATGATCATCAGCCCATTGAAATCCACTGCTGACTTCAGGCAACTTTATTAATTTTGCAAGGACCTATTAGTCCATCCTAACTTCTCAACCACTGTTATTTTACCACTGTTTTACTGCTAATTTTGAGGACATCCCTTTGGACGATTCATTCAACACCAAATCTGCAAAATTGTCCTAGAAGAGCTTCCGGGAAAATGTTTGCATCTGTATTAATCAGCCATTATTGTTTTATTTGGTGAGCATCCGAAATTATCTGAGAATTACCACGATAGCTTCAAAATTTTCATCTATTGTGTTGTTTCACCTTCTTACTGCGAGAATACTGAGATTCTCACGAGCGAGCATGTCGGAGCTGTATTTCCGTTACAATACAATGATTATGTGCTCGTACACTCGGAAAACGGGCGCCGGTGCCAAGAACAATCCGACATGGGTGGAGACTGCGTCCGCGATATACTGGCTAGTTGTTGTTTTAATTTGTTTTGGAAACTCCCGGGAAGAATTTGGGCAGTTTGCATGTGATTTTGTACAATGTAACTTCATCTTTTCATGGCTGGGTTTTACTCACTTACAAGTTACAATGTGTCTGGTAATCTGGTTAGCTACACTATTACGCTAATTATAGTAATCATGAAAGTGGATACCTGTAGGGATTCTTATCATAATATTGACGTCAGGTGCGTTATGCGTAGATTAGTCATACGTACGAATACCTACGTACCATCTAGCTAGGGGGTATGTTAGGATTGCAATTTGGCGTGATTTGACGATCGAAGTGAGATGCACTCCATTGGGAACTAAACCTACTTAGCCACCACACCACAAATTAGGTAGTAAAATTTCATGCATTGCCGAAAAACATAGAAGCAAAATAATTATAAACTTCAGCCATTCCTGAATATACCGTGTAAACAAAAAAAAGTGGATGTGTAACATTAAAAACGGTCGAGAGGCGAATGTTCCGATTGAACTCGAAGAGTATAAACCTCAATAAGGGTAGTGGTGATCAATGTTATTCTCATCTCTCTCTATCATTCTATTCCATTTCCAACTCGCGGTTCGCATCCGTCAAAAACAAAAGCCAAAAACCCAGTCTCGGGCACACAAAGGCGAAGTTAAAAGTGGTTTTATTGGTATATTCGCGTCCTAAATAGGATTCCGCGGTAGATACGGGAGCGCGCGCATTAGTATGCGGGTCTTGCAGGCCACCCGAGGACAAGACATGGATGGAACATGTAGGGCTGCCATCGTACGAACCAAAAATCTGGGACTAGATTTTGGGGCTTACACCTTATACTTGGGTGATTTGATATTTGTATTCTATACAAGGTGTTACAAAAGTACCTAACTCTTTTTACAGGGTGTAACCTACTGGTCAAATGTGTAAAAAAAAGTTGAAAAAAACAATTTTTATTTTATAACTTCAAAATTGAAAATTTTTCATAACTTTTTTGCTTTTGTTGTTTGTGCGTGTAGGTGCATTTACATAGCTTTGAGTTGTTAAAACATTGTGAAAGTCAATGAAAACAATATTTAAAAAATACTTTTCTCCCGCCACATCGTTCATATTTTATTAATTTAAAAATTAAAGGACCTTCATAGAGCAAAACAAATATTAAGGTTGTAATTCCTATCACCTGGTGCTATTACCCTGTAAAAAGAGTTAGGTACTTTTGTAACACCTTGTATTGTTATCTGCCGGGCTACTAAATGTTGTCTACATTTTCATACATTTATCTCTACAGCAACCGTAGATAAAGGTTGATTCTACGGATGCTATGTGAGAGCTTCTGAAACGAAGAGAGGACCCCCTAAAACTATCTGACGAAGATCAGTCCAACATGAAGAAAAACTGTCAGCTTGAGCTGAAGGCGCAAAGTCGGCCAGAATGGAAAATTGTTTTGAGAGCCATTTGTTCCTTATGAAGGATGAAAGGAAGGAACAACTGATGATGATGATCTTGTTATCTAGCCCATCCATGTTGAATGCTTTTAGATGAGAATAGTTTGAAATTGGCTCTCGAGCGTCGACGTTACTATCCCGGACGTCCTTCAAAATAGACAAATCCTGGGAAATCTGGACTTAAGGCAACCCTACATGGAGCAAGAGGCTCTAGGGCTGCCACCGCCGCCGCTCCAGGGTTATCGCACTCAATTTTTATGTAACACCCAAGGGGTGGAAATCGACTGCGAAATTTTAACACTTCGCATTCTACGCTCGCTTCGCGCAATTTTTTCACCCATTTATAGTGTTATTGCTTTGCGAATTATTATGCCTCAGAAACATAGTTGGCGACGGTGTCAATATTTAACATCGGTATTTATTTAAAATTTGTATTTGCTTCCTTTCTTTGACAGGAAATGGCTGATGTGTATAGAATTGCTGATTAAGATGAGAGGAAACAATCTCATATCTGCACGCTTTTCTTTGTCCCATTTCCCGTAAGCTTTCGATGTGAAAGACTACGTCGCAAGGGTGCAATTCCTCCGGCCACTTAAAGTTTAAAACATCACAAGGATCTGCCATCTACAAATCAATTTACACTCTCGCACCGCATCACAAAGGCCACATTTCAATAGCATAATCGCCCATAAAGTATTCAGTTGGGTATAAACGTGTGATTGTCTCAAGCGAATTTGAACCCAGCCGGGCTGGTACCAGGTTTTATTTCGCATTAAAACCGGATGGCCGGTGTTGCGGAATATTCCCCAAGTTAATATCGGATGAAATAATGGCGTCTGAAAGCTGAAGGCACGACGTCGCAGTTTCCGCTTCCGGGTTGAGAGGAGAGCGGTTTTTTTTGTAGCAAGTTTGTCGCTTCGAGTTTTTTTTAGGTTGTTTTCGGCAGCGGTTTTGGTCGGCTTTAAACGGCACGCTTTCGGCTTTTAAAAGATTTCTTTGACACTGGCCGGATTTAAAATTTAATAGGTTGCCGTCGCAACTAGGCGGTTCGCTGTAAGACATTTTGTTTTCCCTTTGCGATCATTAATGTCTTTGCTGCTAGCGAAACGGTGATGAGAAAAATTTTGAGGCAACCCAGGCATGCAAATTGTGTCCGGGAAACCACGAATGGCTGGTCCATTGGGACGAAATACCTGGAAAGTGTGTGGACGCAATTAAATAATTTGGCGCCCCTGTTTAACCTTTCGGTGCCATTAGCGAATTTCCTTGCTGTTCTGCTATTACGAATAAAATTGTATCCCTCGTCCTAGATCACCGTCATAATATCCCATATCTTGTATTTTATGTGCTGTTGTTGACGTCTATGTGTGGTCGGTGCTTGTGTGTAAGGTTCAAGCGGGCCCAACTTGTTTACTGATACCCCAGTGATTTATGACCCGGCCCAAGGTTGGCAGCCACTGACCTCGCACCTTCCTCCGCCTTTTCAGGGAGGATTTTCAACCCTCTCGCCGGCTCCGGTGAAAAATTACACAGATAACTTACCAACTTTCGTGTTTTAGCTAATTTCGGTATTGATTATGTTGGGCTGTTAGGGATAATGCTTTCTCACGCTGTTGGCGCCCCTCTTTTTATTATCACGGCCTGTTCAGTCGATAAATTGTTCTTCTAACTTAGGGTTGAGTCTGGTAGCGTCTATGACCTCGCTGCGTCCCCTTCTGTTTGAAATGAAGGGTGCTGCTAACTCATGTTTGACTTTTTATTTTATTTTAACCTATCTTGCCCGGTTTCAAGCAGACCTGTTGCCGAATTTGGACTGTACAATGCTGCAGACTTTGGTAACCCGTTGAGGTTATGAATACCACAAGGGACTCTAACAATGTAGAGTAGCTTCTTGATTCGTATGGATTAAACATAAATTACTCAAACAACGGCCATCCAATTAACAACCATGAGGGGAACATCGCTAACTGACCAATTTGAATGGTCATGCTATCCCAGTGCTTCCTTACTTCCCGACGTCGGATTACAATCGACGGGGTATCGAAATAGGGGTCATCGATAACGCGATGAAATTAAATACCCCCCTAAGTGGCGATGGTTTGTGGGCGAAAGCGGACTTTCTAATTTGGCTGGGTGGTTTGCGAGTTAGTGGGGGTCGACTACCCTTAGTTATTCGGTGTGGATGTCAGTATTGATGTGGATTTGCCCATTATTTGACCGTCTCCTTTCAGCTATTATTTGAAAGGTCAACATTAAATATTACCGCAGCATAATATTAGATTTTATTGCAGCAATCATTTGTGATGAAGATACTTACAAATATGCTTTGAGGTAATGTGAACGAATACGTGTTGATACAGGCAAATACTTTAATGATCCAATTGGACCTTAGGTACGTACTTTGATTTTAGTTTTCTATAACCAGATTCAATAGTTTATTCAAAGCAACTGCGTTATAAAAAAAAGTTGTCTATAATGATGTACCTACTACTTCAGCGATAGTTTCTTTCATTCAAACTTATGAGGCTACTTTTCACCATACCGCTTCCGTATTGCGACCTTTCTAGCTAGAATAAGCGTGGGTGGGCACGGGGTGGCATTGTTCAAAGTGGCTACCTTTCAAGCGCTTGTGTGTGACTGAAGGAAAACATCGCGAGGAAACCCATGGGTTTCTTCACTCGGCACGTTTTATAGACTAGGCCCTGGGAGCTTGGTGAACCGATTTAAAAGCCTCTACAGCGTCACGGTGGTCACTTTAACGATCTTTTGTGGCTGAAAATGCTAATTGGCGCACAGATTTAAATATTTAGTATTTTCGTAGCGGTGGTAGCTCAGTTGTAGAGCAGTCACTTTCCGAATGTGAGTTTCCTGCTAGCGGTACCACTAAATATGGCGAATAAAGTTTTAAGTTTGCAGAAAATGAGACGCCATCTATCGTACGACTGACTCTACCGATGCAGCGCTTAGAAAATCTGAACTGAAAATTGTTGGGAAACTTCTAGCGCTTCGTGATCGAGCAGAGGTGTTAGACGCGGATCGTATACGGTCTCTTCTCTACTCAGAACTTCGGTCGGCGGCGGGTTTCGAGAAAATTGTGTATTTTTCAGCGGAAACTTCCTGCTGTTATTATTTTTGTTTCGCTAATGTATTTTGCCGGTTTTTGTGACTTGACGGCTTCCGCGGAAGTCTGTCGCTAAGCGTATTGGAATATTTGGAATTTGTACAACGTTGCTTAGTTCAATTTACGATAAAAATTGCCACGTGTAAGTTATTTAAGATATCTTACGTGAATTGGTGCCTTTATACCATTTTGGGAGAAAGAGGCGTGTCGGTATTTTAGGTTGTTTTGTTTATGGTCCATTTGTTTTTGTTAATTCAGAAAATCAACTGGTAATGTCCATACAAAAATAGCCTAATTTAGATTTAGTACGTATCTAACTCAACCCGAAATGACACCTTGTCAATATTTTAATTTCCATCGTAGCATTTCAAGGAGTGATTAAATTAGCCTGTTGATTGATTTATAAAACGAAAAGGTCCATCCTGTTAACTCTGACCTTTTGAATTTGATATTGATCTTTCAACCGTCCAAGTGGACAATCCTAAATCAATTTAATAGAAACCGAGAGGTTGTATGTTTGGGCCGACCTAGGGGTTGCTCTTATTACACACTTACTCGAGTTTTATCAGTCTAACTTTACTGTAGATTTGGCAAGAAGATGCCCTCAGCTTGCTTTATATGTATTATGCAAGTACTATGCAAGTACTATGTAGTCTTTGAAAAAGAGTGTGGTCAACGCTTTTCAATAGGCAATAAAGATTTTTGGGAGCTACTGGTCTATCCTTCTCTCATAAAAGTATGACTGACAAATTACCTTAGGTACTATCTTTTACGAAAATTGCCAATCCGCAGTGGGCACTCTCTTTCTCTCTCTCTCTCTCTCTCTCTCTCTCTCTCTCTCACACTCTCTCTCTCTCTCTCTCTCTCGGAGAAGGCCTTTGCCCAGCTAGTGGGACAGGTACAATTGTACAGGCTACATCTTTTACTATCTTTCACTGATCATCAAACCTGCTGAAGTTGTTAATGACAGTTCGAAGTGCCTCTGAAACCGCACTTAAAGGCACGCAAGGGGATTATTCTAGTAACAGCATGGCGCAGGAATGAGTCGGACGACGGAAATAGATCCCCGTCTGTGCATTCATAGAATCCGCCCCGAGTAGGGTAACCATTAAGAAATTTCAAAAGTCCTGATAGAATGCCGGACACGTGCAATGTAACAAATAAAAATGAAAATCCCACCTCGTATGAGTTATAAATTGAATTATATTTCTGAAAATTGCCACCCTACATAACTCAAAAATAATCTTGCCTCCTTAGCATGGTCGAGATACGATGTAGTCAACGCTGAAAAGTCGGTTTCTCGAGTTCAACTTCAGTCCTAGAATTCTAGCCAATATGTATTCTAGCTGGGATTCTTGATTTCTGAAATTCAGTATTATTTGTTGTGGGCTGCAATAATACCTTGTGTGATTATGATGTCTAATCTGTAAGACATATTATTATGTCCGGATAAATCTTGACAGATGGTAACCCTAGAGCGGCGGCGCGGGCGCAGCTTGTGGTTGAGATGTTTAATCGTGGTGACGTCACACGACAATGCACCTCATTGGATATTATTGTCAGGATGAGTGTGAATGATCCTGTTTCTATTTCATAGTCGTTAAAAGCTATAAATGGAATTTTAAAATGTCCTTTCAATTCGCAAAATGATCGGGAGAGACTAGCGTTTTTTTTTACCTCGGAAGAAAAAAAACATGAGCTGAGGAAAATTCTTAAAATTAAATCACGTTATGGAAACCACGTGAACTTTGTAGTATGTTAATAACCGTAATTAGCTTCCATCCAATCTTAAGTCTCTATTCTTTTGTCGCATGTGGTCCTCTACCATCACATTTTTTTCCGTGACGAAACCCTATGTTTAACTTACAGTTTTCCCCTACGTTTTCTATTCAACTTATTTACCAGACGGTTTTCCTTAATCATTGGTTACATCTGTCTCAGAGAGGCCTTTATGAAACCGATTTTCCCTTAAAACCTGTTGCAGGAAAATGGAAAGATCCTGTTTCGGTGTAGTAGGCAGTATTTCGTATTGAACAGCAATTTTGCATGCGATCTACTAATAAACTAAGAATAAACCTGACTATAACGTAGGTAGGGTAATCAACTGATAATTTCTTCGCAATTTCAGGTTTAGGTCATTCACTGCCTTAAATCAAATCGATGCAAAACACCCGAATCTACAAATGACCCAACACATTTTGAAACTTTTGTTCGTATATCATGGCTATAAGACCACACTTGACCATGGCGCTTGAAATGGTACCGAAATATCGGATGCTCAATGAAGAAACAGGCGTCCTGTTTTCTTACAGTAATGTTCCCATAATGTGAATCAAAGGGCGTATCCACACCAGCCCATCCCGATGCACATTGCGTTGCGCGTCCCTCCTATTCCGAAAGGGCGTTCGAAATTCAAAACAAACTCAGAAACCCGGTCAGTACACTCGGCAGGGCCGGCGCAACCCGACGTCTGCGCAGTGCGTCTCTAGCAATAGTAACGTTTCATAACTACCCACGCGTGTAAACGTACCACGTGGCTGTGTAAACAAACTGTGGCGTGGGTGGTGAAGAAGCGGTATAAAGTCACCCTTATTGTGGTCGAGTTAGATTCTGGAGTGAGCTGTGTTTGTTTGTATAAACGAAGCAGTAGGGAGTGAAGCGGAGGTTAATGTGAAATGTGACGTAGAATGGTAGAAAAATGGGAGGGAGTAAAAGAGTTTAAGGCGATTACGCACTTTTCATAGGGTTTTTTGGAACTAAATAATAAGTTTCTACACTGTAATCTTGTGTTTATGATTATTCTTACACGGTGAATTGATTAATTATTAATTAATTCATTTGATTCATTAATTATTTCTATTTTAGATTGTACAACTTTGTACACGATGAAATTCGTTTTAAACAGTCCGTGGAAGGTGATAACACTAAAGACCGTTCTCCGATAGTAATTTATTTGAGATATCGCTTTTATTAAGTGACATACAATCGTTGCGGCATCACAAATCTGATCGGAGCCTATTCGCTGAAACTTTTGTCTGTTTTCTTTGAATTTCGGGTTTCCCGCTCGCAATCTTACGCAATCTTACTCAAGACTATTCTCGAAGAATAATCCACAGACCGCCGAACGCCTACGTTTATCGCGTTTATTGATAGAAGGGCTAGGGCTAGAGTAGCGCAGGTTCGAGAATAAAACTCCCGTTCCGTGACGTCACACGACGCGGCGTCTACCGGGCAACAAAATCGATGGCGGACACTTGTATGTGCAAATAATCGCGACCCCCGATTAATAATAATAAAGCTAGACGGCGCGCGTGCTGCAGCCCACGTAGGTACTTGCTACTCCACAACCAAAGTATTTGAAGACCTCGCGTCGAACAAATTGCTCCCGGCGAGATCTCAAGTAGTTTTGGTCAGGCTGCATGCATGCGTGCACTCACACGAACGCACCCTGTTGATGGAAATCGAATGGGGAGATGTGGAAGGGCTGCCTCTGGTTGACTTGAATTTAATGGGCTGTTTGGCGGAGGAGTCAATGCGCTTCTAAAACATAGCTTTGTATGGAAATTCGATGCGCTGTGTGTTAAGCGACGTCACAAATTTTCAGTTTTTGCGCTTTTAATGGTCGCTAAGTGAAAAATTGATGGTTTCGATTTTAAAGACGTATACTTATCTACTGTTACTGTCAATTTGCGTATTAGGTACGCACCTGCCCATAGTGCGACATTGGCTAATTTGGTAAGAGCTTAGGCTTTCATTCAATTAATCCTGGTACGATATCCGGTTGCGTCTTGTCCTTCTGTAATGTATGCCTCCATCGCAGCCACTTCGCTCAAGCTCTCAAACTAATTCTATGCAACGGGAGGTCAAGCTATTTTGGCTGGCGCTCAGTACTGTGTTTTGTTTTCACATGCAATGCGTCATTTGGGCGGGTGTTTCCTGTTCGATCTAAATTTGGAAAATTATTGCACCTGCCCTTTGGAGCTACGATTTTTAAAGGAGATATGCCCATTTTTTCCGAAGGGGTGAAGTGGGAATCCAAGTTACTTATTGTTTTTTTTTTTGTTTTTCTAAACTCTCTCTTAGAGAAGGCCTTTGCCCAGCTAGTGGGTCACGTACAGGCTACATTTAAATAATATATTTGCTAAATAAATTGAAGTACTTACAGTTAGTTTATTTTCGTTCCCTAAGACCGCTATTTAAAACACTGTCGGTTCTAGACGAGTATGACTATAGAGGATCCCAATGGGTTTCTCTGAAAGGAATCTAAGCGCCTATTCACCATGTAAAAATAAACATAAAACTTATAGATGCATCTACCCCAGTCAATTAAATGGCGTTTCAAAAGGTGCACTTCTTAAACATTCTGTGCTCGTGGATCGAAATGTCTAAGTTCAACATTCAAAAAATAAAAAAAAATACAAGCAATTTCAATTTGACACCTAAAAGATACTGAAAAACTTTATACCGCATTTGTATGACACAAGCTGTGTGATCGTTAATAAATCGATTTGTAGTAATTTACTTAGAAAACTTAGATGATTATAAAATTCTGATCACAAATATTATCTATCACCAATATCACCATACCTTTGAAAATGAATCGTCATAGAGGTTGAAGTAACACAATTAAGCCCCGGCTCGACTCGCAGTGGGGATAAAGACGAGGGTAGATTCACCACCTGTCTCGGCTGTTGTAACGCAATAGTTTTCGGAAGACGTCCGGTTCTTCAAGACGCGCGTTCTGTGCGTGCATCAGCCGCTCGTCTTTCGCGCCAAAACATGCGAAATCCACCCTTCTAGTCCTTCCCACGTTATGGAATGTATTGAAGTCCTGCAAGAGTGCGTCATATTATAAAACATTCGAAGTTTAAAAAACTTGTGATTGTGATAGTTTGTTTCGAATGACAAATGAAGATCACCTACCTATTTAGAACGTTCGAAATTTAAAAGTTTTCAACCAAAACAAGTGCAGATCGTGTTTAAATTAACTTTACATCAGTGTCAATTTGAACCATGGATAGCCAAAAGTTATAGCCACAACTTCAAATGTGCAGTGTGATACAGTGCGATGAAAACAGCAAGATGTTGGGATTTCTGACGTCGGATTTCGGATACCAGAATCGATTGACGCTGCTGCAACAGCTGATCGAGTGTGGTGATGTGCTTCTGGGACAGCCTTACACTTATGGTATGTGTGAGTTTTATTCCTTTCTCTGAGATATATAGCCCATGGTACACTCTCAAATACCTCGATTAATAATCTCATTTGGAACTCACCCTATAGTTTGAGATCCACCACCTGTCTCCAGTCCTGATAACAATAGAATAACTCCATTGAATCTCCAAAGGGTGGTCTAAACAAAATTCAGTTTTGCTTATTTCCTTTTGTTTTTACTTTGCTCCGCATTAGTTATGCATAAGAAACACGGGCGAATCCATGGGCCTAAATCATTCCTTGACCAGCGAAAACTCTGGCGAGCTACGTTTTCGAACTGTTTAGTTAGTAGCTGAGGTCACCATCAGAGTCCTCTGCCAATAAAAGCAAGCCGTGACACCTGCACTGCGCACGAGTCGATGCGATAACATCCGCGGCACCACATATACACACACACACACACACACACATGCAGCTGATTTATTGTTTCGAACGTGCGCCGGCCATTGTCTTTGGCTTACCGTAAATATGGTAGGAGAGGGGTTTTTAATTAGACCCTGATCGATGGCGGCTTAGTTGAACCAATTGATAATTGGCAACAAAACAATCAACATATTTTTCGAATAAAAATAACCGGAATCGACCCGTTTCGGACGAAATGAAGACCTATAGCGACTCACTCGTAATGTCTTCTTGCTAACTGTGTTAGTCTCAAGTATTCAAAGCAGACAAATTTTCAATAAGCTGTGGATTGTTTAACAGACGAATAATTTCTTACTCAACTTCCTATTTCCTATCAGTTATTTTAAGAAATTTAATTCTCATTCAAGGCAAATTATAGAAACAAGAAAAGAACTGCTGGAGTGATTGATGTTCCAGTGTTTTGGAATGTCTTATGTCATACGTGTCTTTGAAATAATCACAGCTCCGGTCTGGGAACCGAACTCGTGACCCCGAGTTCAAGAGCCCTGCGCCATGCAACCTCGGTTCCTGTGTCTCGTCTCATTATAATTTTGTCCCATAGAATGTCGCTCCATACAATTATACCTGCATACAATGGATTTACGGTAACGGGCCATATGTCTGTTCCTTTGTCGAGTCAACGTGTCGTCAGTATAAAAAACGTATCTTGAGACAGCTGCGAGCGGAAGACACGTGTGGACTGGGCTTTTTAAGAATCGCGCCGGTAAGCTCGAAAAGCTCTCAAGTCAAGTCAAGTCAAAGTGTTTTATTCAATATGCCATATATAAATTATTTACATTGAACGTCAAAATATTATCAAAAGAAAAAAAGTATATAAATCAAATACTTATTACTGTATAATACTAACTATCTAGCTACTTTTTATTCTCCAGCTTCACTCGTTCTTGGAGAAGAAGCATGGTAAAGAAACTCCAAGGATCTCAGAAGCATTTAACAACTTACTAGCGCCCCGGCTTCGGCTTAAAAAAAAAATAAACATACCTTAATAAAATATCCTTCTATTATACGTATATGTAAACTTCCCGGAAGAAATTATCTAAATAATAATGAAAATCGCATCAAAATCCGAAGCATAGTTATAAAGATCTTAGCTAGGGAGGGACGTACGCGGGATTCGCGGGAAGCGACTTACTGCCGATTTCTGAATTGAGAAATTCTGTCCCTCTAGATTTCTCACAAGGGAACGAGACAGAACGATGAGTATTTAGTTAGTAAAATTCGCAATTTTAAAACGCCTGATTTTAGCCCTAAGAAGCGCTTTAATATTTTAAGAGAGAAAGACTTATATTTATTCGTGCATTCATTGTGGATACCAAGAGCTCACCCAGCGTCTAACCGAATTAAGGCGCTGTACATAGTGAATTAGCCCGCGCGCAAAAAAAATGCACTAAACCGATTCCTGTATCAAATACATTAAAAAAATCGAAAATTTTCACATATCAAACCCTAGAATTAGGTGAGAGCTATCTAAAACAGCCAGTTTTGTGTTGATACCCATAACAGATTGCAAGATATTTTGTTTGAAAAAAAGTGCGCCGCCTATTTTTTTTCATCAAAAATATCTTCAAAACGTTTATGAATGTCAACACGAAACTGGCTGTTTTAGATAGCTCTCACCTAATTCTAGGGTTTGATATGTGAACATTTTCGATTTTTTTAGTGTATTTGATACAGGAATCGTTTTTGTGCATTATTTTGGCGCGCGGGCTAATTCACTATGTACAGCGCCTTAATATTGAAATTATCTGTCTTGTAACATAAACAAACTATCCGGGGGTTATCAATAAATCCACAATTTGACCCCCACTGTCATAATAATAAACTTCGTTTCCTACGAACCGCGAAAAATAGAGGGCAACGGTTACATAGGTCCTCATTATCAGAAGTGACGTCTGAGAACTAACGGGGCCTGATTTTTAAGGCTTTTAAGGTAACCTTTTGTGGCGGGCCCTTGCAAACAATGTCCCAACTGCGGCCGCGCGAGACAAACGACCATTAGGAGCTCGGAAAAATATCCGAGCCTAAAGGGTTGCTCCTAAATCGTGCAAATTTTTTGTTTCCTGATATGATCTTGTTCGTATGATCGAAGATGGGCCAGTTGGAAGGCAGACGGGCGAGAGGCAGAACACCAATGCGCTGGTCCGTTGCCTTATAAAGGGAAGCAGGGTGCACCATCCAGCACGCATCCCATCGCTTTATGGTTACGATCTTCAGAATTGGGGGACCGATTTAGAAGAAGAAAGAGAAATGTGATCGAAATACATTGTTAGATTTGACTAAATTTGCCCTTTTCGATATGTCCTTTGACAGTATCGACATTTATATTCGAGAAGCTGAGAAATAATTTGAGGGAATTGCTATCTGTGTTTCAGTGGGAAATGGCAAACATTTGAAACTAATGTCTGATCAGACATTTTAAGGCATCCGAATGTAAGACTATTGGATCGTCTGGGAACAACCCCAGCCGTAAGACCAAAAATAATTAGCCTCCAAACGACTTTTTCTTACTAACAATTTGTTTACCGAAATTTCTTCGCAGAATGGTTCATTTTAAAGGGCCTATGAAAGGGGTCTATTGTGCAATAAATAACATAAGTTTAAACAATACCCCCTGTACTGCTTTTTTGTTTGTTTCGAAGAATACGGACCGAACGGGATTTTGCTACCAACAAGGCCACATTTTTTTTATTTTCGTCGTAAAGTGACATTTGAGTTACATTTCAATCGCCTCTACATCTGGTAGCAGTGTTATTTGTTTGCTTTTTATGACATGCTCTTTTGAGCAAATGAGAAGAAGGAAAACGTACCTAATAAAGGACTTGAACTGGAAGCCATTATTACAGCTCCATTACCAGATCCTTTTATTTGAGAAGCTGCCCAAGAAACTATACGACTCATTCGTAGACACCGCATTACTCGAAATTAAAGAACACTCTGTGACCAATCGGAACAAAACTGTAATGTTGTTTTTTTTTTTCAACGAATTACGCCTCGTCTAAGGCTCGCCTGCGCTTGGGTAAAATCGTGATTAGGCCCAATTTTCATCGCTTCCCGAGACTGGATCGTGCTCTCTCGTCTTAGTAACTAATTCGTAACACAACTGGGCAATTTCAATTCCATTGCGTCACAGCATCGGTACAGCCAAAAGGACGGTAGGTACCTTCTTTTTAGGTGGTTTTTGTTGGTGACCTAGATGCGTCATAGTAGGTCGTCTAAAAAGTAAGATGTAGCCTGTACAAATGTACGTCCCACTAGCTGGGCAAAGGCCTTCTCCCAGAGAGAGAGTTCGAGCTTAATCACCACGCGTGCTCAATGCGGGTTGGCGATTTTTGCGTTGAGGCTATAATGCCTCAAACGCTCAGGTTTTCCTCACGATGTTTTCCTTCACGGTCAGCGAGTGATATTGCTACTACAAATTCACAAATGTACGTAACTTTGAAATTAAACAAAGTCATAGATACATGCCCGCACCGGGAATCGAACCGAGGAGGTCGTCTATTCGCAAAAAATCCTCTTAATGTTAACTGTCTAAATAAAATAATATAAAATATAATAAAATATGGAAATATGGAAAATAGTTGAATAGTGGAAAACAGAAAATTGAAAGCAATAATCATCTTTTTACGGTTGATAATGGGTAGATCTACTCGGTGGATTTGTAGCTAGTGTAGAGCTTTCGAAACGCTGAAATTTTACAGAGTGATAGCTACACAGTATTTGCATCATTATACAATGTGAAAGAGCCGCGCAAGTACTTCTGTTGTGTGTGCCTCGAATAAAGTTCGCTTCACACAATTTTATTCACACTTTGGTACTGGCTAGAAACATGGGTCTGGCTGGAAAACAAATGAATCACGCGCGCAAAACACGTGGCTCGCGCTCGCGTCGCGACAAAATTAAGAAAACAAAACAGCGTTATCGATCATTTGAATTTTGAATGCGATGTTTACGGTTAGTTATTTATTATTAGTTAGGTACCAACTTATTTCAGTGTGAATGTTTTGATTTGCATCATCATCATAATCGCCTGTGTTTTGTTAACAAAGAAACTCAAAACAACAGTAACTATGTTTCGCTTTTAAGTAAGTAACAATTTACTTTGAAATTCTATTCAGAAATCTGAATTGGGTGCCTCTGGGTTCATTACTTAGGTAGGTAGGTACTTACTTCGAATTCCTAAATCAATGAAAACTATAATTTTCTTTTTGCTATTGTTCAAAGCCAGTCTCGAATCTTCTTTCACTGGTATTAAGCATCTAACAAACTGTAAGCAAGCATTGATAGATCCATAGTAGCTAAACCTACTCCATCTAAAAACAATATTATGTCCCACACACTGCAGCGTCCCTTCACACATCTAGTGTGAGTGAAGGAAGTTGCCACTGGACGCTGCTGTATACTTAAATCATCTCATTACGCAAGTAGATGCAAAGGCCTAATTATTATTCAAATTCACAAATGGCCATAGATAGAAGAACCGGAATAAGGCTGTAAAATTTCGCTTACTTAGCAAATATTAATTTTGACAGCCGTATTCAGCTTCAGGCCATAGAAGGCCACGCCTGTAGGCAAACTATGAAATGCTTTGTGAATTTGTGCCGAAAACGGCTCGTTCTGAAACTTTTCGAATACCTACTTATTCTTCTAAAAAACCTTATTATTAAGGTTCCGTAGTCAACAAGTTTTAGTTTTTAGAAGCGAAACCAATGCTCCGGTTGCATTATTATGTCGTGCACAGAGCGTGGGTGGTCATTACCGAGCGTCTCGCCTAACCGACCGCGGCGAATCAAAAGTGTTGCGCCTTTTATTGTTATTGCCCACGGAAATGTGATGGTACGCACTTGGTACCTTGTCGGTGCGTTTAACATTCGACGGCTTACATTTTGTTGGGCATAAACGTATGCTTTATGGAGGTTAAATGGGCTTAATGTGTTTACTTATTCGACAAAGTATGGAAGATCACGTCTGTTTCGTAGTTATAGGGTTAGCCACCTTTTGACTTGCCTATTTTTTTTATATCCTCAGAATTATAAGTCGCCACTTTTACTGTGGTTTATATGAAGTAACTATGTAATCAGATCTTTAAAAAAAAAACAACAATTCGATAATTTTTTTACGGAATTTGATGTAAGTTCATCATCTTTTACGCATTCTTCAAAAACATAAGCATAACGATTAAGGTTTGAACAATCTCCTTGCTTTTATTGTTCCGTACCCGAAGGGTGCCAAAGGGGGACCCTATTACTCTGCCTACGCTGTCTGTCTGTCCGTCTGTTGGACCTTTTTACATTCGTGATGGGGAAACAAAATTAAGAGGATCGCTGCGTGTCCTTCTTGTAGTAATTCACCTATGGCCAGACATTTAAGCGGTTAAAACCCCGAGTCTGACTAAACTAATGAGAATCTCTCGGAAAGCAATTAAAAGTGGTCTAAAAGGTACCTAAGGCCGTCGCTAATGTGCGGTCGATTCGCTCAATAATTAACAAGTGACGTGCCCGTGGCTGAGCGTACAATGGCGCCTCGCTATAAGTCTGGCCAGGAGTGGACGGTGCGCTGATTCGTGGCCTTTCGATATTAGGACTTGCGTCGAGAATAGATTGTTATACGCGCCATGAACGCACTGACGCGAGGAGAAGACATCATAAAGCTCACAGCCGTTGAACACCCACCGTTTTGTCTTAGAATCCGATGCAAAAAACCTTAATTATTGAAATTCATTTGCGAATCTTAAAATTAAAATGAAATTAAAAACGTTTACATTGAACTTTACCAATGGCTACACTGACTCATATATCAATTAAAATAATTATAATTGAATTTTCAATCCAAAGTTTATTATTTGTCCAATTAAACCTAAACCACGCAGATCCTGTAATTTGGGCATGAGATATTTTGCAAAGGTACAAATCAAACATTCAGTGGGGTACCTACCTATAAATAGACAATCGCCAAGGTCACGAGGCGCGAGGCGATATAATAATTTCTGCAGTACTCGCGGTCCCAGTCCACTACCGTAGGTTTCTTAGCCAGGATTCTTGGCCGCTGTTATAATGACATGCAGTTTCGAAGTTCCCAAATTTTTCTCAGCACTGAATCGGGGTTGGGACGTGACTCCGGCCGGAGGTCATCGCCCTGCGCTGTGGCAACATCGCTGGGTAAACACTGGACTATGGGCCCCGCACAGTGGTCGATTTGTACGATTTAGGCGGCCAAAACTATTTTATGCTTTATTTCAGTAATAAATACGACAACAAATGCTAATCTGGTATTTTAGAGTGAATATATATGTTTATCCCTATTTGTTTCATTGAAAGCGTATTTTTCTATACAAAAAAACATTTCTGTGAAAATATTTTTGTAAATAGCGCCAATGTTTTTAAATTTTCTTTAAATCTCCCTTTGGTGTAAAATATATATTTTGAGTTCATTTGAATTATCGAAATCGGCTTAGTAGTTTTTGATATTTGGGTTAAGAATTATCACAATTTGTTAAGTAAAAGACGGCCGTACATAAAAAAAAATGTTTATTCTCTACAGTCTGCATGCCTATTTAAATTGAAAATAAAATATGGATGACAAAAAAATACAGTATACACTAAAATTAAATGGTCAACAGTTATTACCACATTATTATACTAAATGTTACTTACAATGTTAGGTACCGAATCATAAACAATAAGACAATATTTTATGAAAGTTTAACATACAAATTGTTATGTTACTCTTTAAAAGACAATTCTTCCTCACCGTCACTTTCCATGCATTTATCACAAGTGCCTTTTGTATTTGGCTCTGCAGGAAGCAAAAGCTCCAAAGTTTCCTGCAAAAATGGTTTTGATCGGATCTTCTTTTTTTTTCTCATTGAACTGATGAGCGGATCTGATGTCAAGAGTAACCTGTGATAAATATCAAGGTTACAGTCTTCGCGTGAAAACTTTCGAGCAAAGTTTAGACGGTATGAGCGAAAGTGCTTATTACGAGCTTCTGCAGCTTCCTCCGAATGTTGACCAATAGGCACTAGAAAATTTTCTATAACTTTTCCACCATGTACCAACATTTTATGCATGGTAGGAGTCATAGAATGCCAACCATATAACTCTACATACAGTTTTGCTGTCTCCATGGCGTATTCATCCAATTTCGGGACATCTATTTTGTGACCGCTTGATATGGCTTCCAAAATAACTTTAATTCTATAAATAAAAATAAAGTCTATTCCCGTTATTTCAGCAGCCAGATGTGGGTTTTCAAAAAATCTTCTACTAGTATTGCCGTCATTTGTGTTACCAAAATTACATTTTGGCATATCTACCAAGATACCTACTTCTTCTCTGAATCTTTGCTGAATCTCTTTTTTTTTTTGTTGTTCTAGCATCTTTTCTGCTTTGGTTCTTTTTTCACGGTATTTCCCAACGGGCAATTTATAAGCTAAATGTAAAATACTCTCGAATAATCGAATTCTGGCATGTAAAGTTGATAGGCCAAATTCAAGCGATTCTGGGTGAATTTCGTTTTTTTTACTTAAGTCATTAAAGTTTTTTGAAGTGGCTCCGCATATGTAGCATCTACTCGTTGATTTGGTGTCAGTCGCCGCATTGCAAACTTTGCCGTCCACCATGGTCATTTTAAGACTGTGGCTAACCGAGAATTTTTGCCCATTCAGTTCCAATTCCGTGGCTTTTAGGGACTTCACACTGCCCCGAACGTAATTTATTTCATCTTTTGTAATGTCTGTAGACTCTTTTATAAATCTGAATCGTATCGGGCGGCAATATCGTGGTGAAGAAGGAGTCGGGTTTTGCCAAACCATTTTTGTTTTGTCTTCGCCGCAAACAATTTGTAGAGGCACGAATGAGCTCAAAAATATATTTGCATCCGAGTCGGCGTCATTCATTAACTTTTGTTTGTATTGAGCTTGTTGTGAACCATCACAACCCCATTTGCAGATAATCTGCAAGGAATTTCTCTCAGTTTCTGTAAGAGTCATTAGTACTTCTTCGAGGAAAATTGATAATCGCGTGACGGTGTGATCTAACAAAGATTGTAGATCACTTTCAGCACAGGAAGCGGTCACTCGTAGCGTCTCTTTGGGTGGGTAACATTCCTGTTTAGCCTTCAACACTAATTCGTAGCACGGGTAAAAGCTTCTGTTGGTTGCCCGCACAATTTCATATTGACTTCGTGTCAAATCAGCGTCCACGCACATTCGCAGTGCCTCCCGAGGCGTAAGGGGATCTTGTGCCTTTGATTTGGAATGTCTTTTTTTACATTCGTTTGCGGCTGCAGGCGAATTTGTAATATCTTTTAGGACTTGCGAGGCGTTTCTTTTTCCTTCTTTTTGTAAAATTACTTGCGCTGCGTGAACTATCACTTCTTTGCCTACAGAGGAGCGAACTTCTTCTGTTTTCCTCCTTTTAGTTCTTTCACTACATTCACTGAATGTTTTGCTAGGTCGTCCTGACTTATTATGCGTTTTTATGGGCATCTCGAACGTTCCTGCTAACCATGCATCATTGCTTATAAGAATTTTTTCTAGCGTGTTGCGTGCTTTGGACCATCTCTTTTTTATTTCTGTTTTAAAATATGAAAATTTATGATTTATATACTTTTTGTCTTCGTCGGAGTCCCCGTAAGACATTAACAAATAATTTTGTAAGTATTCCAATTTGTCGTTTATTGATGGAGAGTTTTCCTCAATCATCTTATCAAAAAGATATCTGCGAGTTACTACCTCCATGCCCGAGTAACTTGATGAACCTAGAACAACGAAAAGGAATTTTAACGCAAAAGAAACAAAAAATGAATTTTTCTCACTTTCTGCCTAAGTTAATGAATTATTATTTTTCTCGCGAAGTGGTCAAAGGTGGTGGCTATTTTTTTTGTGGTTATCTGCTCAAAGAGCTATACTATTAGAAACCATAAGGAATTTAACTCGGACGGTCTCGGAAGTACAACATTTTTACTATTGAAAATAAAAAAATGATAATATTTTCTATGAAAAAGGGCGATCTTTGATACGTTGTAACTGCACTAAATATTGATATTCCTTATCTTAATTTAAATTATATTTGAAGGAGCTTACCTGAATTTTCGACTTCCATCACTTTCACTGAATAATATCCAATGAAATATTCACTTTAGAATATCGGTTGCGCTAAGAGTGTCGAGAACGAACGCGTACAGCTTGCGCGACGATCAAGTTCCGACTACCTGTGGGGGCGCGCACGCAGTTCTAGGAACTGGGGAGGGGTGGGGTTTGGGCAGTCGGGGTGTCTATTTTTCCGGGAATCAATTTGTTTTGTTATAAGTTAACTTTGAGAAATGGACTTTTGGCCGCCTAAATCGTACAAATCGACCACTGTGCCCCGTTTATTAGGGGTCACCGGGCCTAAGCGTAAAGCACTTTGACTTCGCTTATTCAGTAGGTATTCTGCTCTAGTTAACGTCGGGGAACTCCTTTAGATTTTACTTTCGAATTCTTACCTTGATTACTTACTGATCGAGCTTCCTTAAGGACTTACTAGATTTTTATTAGATGCCCCGAGTTTTTCGACTCTGCCTATTCAGTACAAGTCATTTTGTATACCTAGGGTATTCTGCGCTAGATAACGTTGGGATCCTTCAGGTTTTCCTTGAGAATTCTTACCTGGATTTAAAGCTTACAAAGTTTTGATTGCGTGGAATAAGGTCTGATCATCTAGTCCGGAATAAATAACACATTTTGCCTGACTATTTTTGGCCTGAGAATTCGCACCTATTTGTTGGACATAAGAGCACAACTTAATTCTGAACAGAATAAGATGAAACGTTGCTTGGCTTAGATACCTCGACCCGAAATGTGCTTAAAGTCTTATTTGCCTTCTTCTTCTTGCCTTTCCCACATACTTTTCCCAGAAATCTACCTGCCTATTCACTAGGGGGGCCTAAATTACAGTTATTGACTAATTTATGTGCTAGGAGTTTTATTCAGACTGTATGTCGTGATAAGTTAAGAAATAAACATACGACCCATCACGTTTAAAGTGTGTGTTAGTAGGTGTGAAGAAACAGCTTCTCCATAAGCTAGAAATCACTGCCAGACTGCTTCTAATCGATATGGAGACAATAAAGCCTTTCGATGACAATTTACAATCCGAGACGAATCTAAACAGAAATGTAATTTAACTCTTGGAAACCTCGGAGCGTTTAAAGAGTTAGCAACTTCTCTCAACACCAATTTAACGTCTTTGATCGCGAATTACTCAAGGATTAGGATTTAGGGACAATTGTTTTTTTTTTGGGCTATTCTGAAGAATAAGGTTCAGGGGAAGTTTTAATTCATCACGATGTAGACCCCGGCTATATTTATGTTTTATTCAGCTGAAGTAAAACAAATAAAAGAAAAAAATATTTGTAAGAGTACAATGGCTAAAAGTATTCCGTTGTTTCGGGTAGGTCTTGGTTTTCGTCTTGTTTTTGTTTCGGTTAGGTCTTGGTTTTGGCAATCTACCTCACCATGTATAAGAGATAAAAGCAAAGACCACGTAAAACAATCAATATTGAGGCCAGCAATAGATTCAATTAATTCAAAAGTTGAGTACAATATATTATTCAGAGGCGATAACACTGAAATAACTTTTAAGTAAGCAGTTGAAAATTACACAACTTTGAGTGACTATTTAATTAACTTTGCTTGTTATTTTGTCCGCAGGTTTAGACAACCGGATAGCGAACCCCAGGCGCTCTGTATCGCCGTAAGTATTGTCCTATGTCTTATACCTTTAGGCTAACCTTTTAGGCTAATGAGTGGTACTCGTAGTTTCCCTTTTTGGTCTCCTTGATATTGCTGTGCTATATACAGGGTGTTAAAAGACCGCCGACAGACCCGCAAGGCATGCATAATAGGCACCAAAACAAAGTCCTTGAAAGTCAGAGAGAGAGAGGTACATTGTCTTCCCGTTGTCTTACGTAGATTCATCGAGCCTTTGGTATAAAAACTGAATTTGGACCCATTTTGTGCCACCACTCCGTGGCTTGCTGCTGGTTAAAGGCCATCGGGCTGCTGGTGTTCCTAATGGACGTCTATTATTTTTATTTTATTTCTTCGACAGTGATGTGGTAGTCCCCAAAGAGGTGCCACTTTCGGAGAGCGACGATGAGGCAGCCGCCGCCGCCACCCGGCTACCCTCGTAAGTTTCACAGACATTAAGGTCCAACGAAAACAGCTTGGTGGAGCTTGGCGATTTTTTCAGTTTTTATTTTATTTGATTACTAAGGGGCCCGACACACACAAGAGACGTGGGACGAAGACGCGATGCGGACGTGACGTTTTGAAGCTGCCCTGGGGCCTAATTCTCGGGAATTGCGAGATTCATGTCATGTCACGAAAAATGTCATGCCATTTCGATCTTGACTGCTCCCGACCAGTCGAGTTGATGTCGAGCGTAAAATCTCGCAGAAATGTCATGCCTTAGTTATTTCTGTATTTCTTTATTTCTTTCTTTATTTTGTTATTATTTGGATTATTTATTGATTAATTATTTTAATTAATTATTTTGATTTTGATTGATTTTAATTTTAATTTTTTTATATCATTTAATTTATATTAATTTAATGTAATTCAATTCAATTCAATTAAATTCAACTCAATTCAATCAAATTTAATTTAATTTAATTTATTTATGATTTTGTGACCATAGATGTGACATTTGCAGCAAACTGAGATTTTTCCTTCGAGATGCAAGATTCCCTAGAATTTGCCCCATGACATGAGACTTTTTTTTCGAGATGTGTCTAACGCGAGATGCCCGAGAATTAGGCCCCAGATGTTTTTGCTTTGTCCGCGCCCCGTCTCTTCTGTGTGTCTTGCGTCGCGTCGCTTCTATACATTTTGTACGACAGTGACGTGGCGTCCACGCCCCGCGTCTTCTTCCCATATCTTTTATGTGTGTCTGGCCCTTAGTAGTCAGCGCATTTCCTTGCTTCTGGTTGCCAACCAGTGGTTGGACACGAGAAAAATCTTGTGGATTAAGATGGACACATAAAATGAAAACAGTTTTATTATCCTCCAGCGGTAGGTACGTATCGTGAGAGTACATTATTTCACCTTCAAATAGTTTACAGACTCGAGGGAATCTGATAATTTTACGAGGCCAAGTGCTTTCGTTTAATGGTCTATTAATACACGTAGCTCTGGGTTTTCGAAGGACGTCCAGTGGGGTTCATGCAACTGCAGTACGTCCTTGGTACGTTTACGACTCTTTGTGTCTGATCTGTTTTATTTAACACATAAATGGTTAAATATAATTCTACAGATTCAAACGCATCAGGTGGTGTCTTAGCGGCAGAGCGTTTGACCCCTAGACGAAAAGCCACATAAGTGGCGGTATCTATTCAATATAATAATCTGTATTGTAAAAAAAAGGACAACCATAAATAACTAATAATGCATCGTTCAAGTGACGGCCTTATAACTGATAACAATTTCTTCCGAAAGAAACATTGCTGAAGAGTGGACGGTTAGTCAGTACAATCGTGGCGAGAGTGTTGTTTTGGTTAGAGACACCCGACTCAGGAACGATTGTTTTAGTAACGCTTAAAACTAAAAATAAGTAGTTTTTTTATTTTTTTGATTTCCGAATTGCCTTGTTCAATTTGTTATCATTTTTGGGTATTTTTCACAGATTTTTTTTGCTTCAGTGTTGTTTAAATGATCACCCCTGAGTCGGGAGTCACTTTACAAAACAACACCTTGTATAATTCTATAAGGGTATGATTTAAGCTATCATCAATTTATTATGTTTTGAATGTTTTAAATAATAAGGTTTGTCCGCAAAATAATAGATCTGTCATCAAAGTGTAGTCGCCAAACAATATAAAAACAATTTTATAATAAATCACATATAATCATCGGGATATTTTATCAAGTATCAAATAAATAGGTTTGTACTTATTTTAATAGGTTTGTCCTAATAACTGTATAATCAAATTAAGGAAAAACGGTCATCAACAAAATGAAATATGTAACTTAAAAAAATCATAAAGATCCAGAAAAATAATGTTTTTGTATCTATGAATTTAACTACTATCTTACATTAGGTACTTGTATACTGGTTGTACACACGACAGCACGTCAGACAGTACATTTTTGTTGCAAAGTCACCAAAGTAAGTGAATAGAGTGCACGCGTGTAAGGGTCGACGTGCTGTCGTGTGTACCTATTGTTGTACCGGCACTTTCTCCACTAGTGATTTCTCAACGAGCTATGATAACATTATTGGAGGAGTTGCATCATCTTCACCACAACTTGATGCCATGATAATATAAAGAAACTATTGGGAAATCAATTAAAACCAAAAACCCTAACGCAACCGAGAAGAGTGCTAGCGTGTAAAGGTCGACGTGCTGTCGTGTGTACGACCCATCGCTGCGCATGATTGGTAAATTTTCATAGCGCGCCAATTTGGCTCCGCCCCTTTGATCATTTTTTAATAAAATTTATGAACTGAACTATTAAATTGGTAACGAATAGTATTATTTGGAGAATTGAACGAAATAATTTGTAACTACTGTACTGATGACAAAATGACAAATAAAAACAAGTCGCAATCTGCGGACGATAATCAATTTATTTGATGACAGATCTACTATTCTGAATACGGAGCTGTTATTTTGGGAATAAACCTATTATTCTGAGAACAAAGTTTTTATTCAATGGATGCACTACAATTATATAGATAATCCATCTCTTTTTCTGCGAACAAATTGACATTAATTTGGTAATTTATACCTGGCGACACTTTTTATTTTTCTGAGAATGAAAATATTTCGTGGTGATAGATCTATTAATTTGATGATACAAGTTGATGACAAATATAAACTTTGATGACACAAAATATAGTTCCCATTCTATAATAACGTAAATGCAAAGGCCTAAGTTAAATCATCATCTTCAGCCCCTCGCGCCACCTAACAAACATAAACATCCAAAGACGACATCTACATCTCTCTCTTCAACCATTCCAGCATCCTCTCGCCGCTCGGCTCCGGCGGCTCCTCAAGCTCGGACAGCGAGTCCTCCCGCTCGGACTCCGAGTCCGAGTCGTCCTCGACCGAGTCCTCGACTGCGCCCGCGCCGCCGCCGGCCGCGCCCGCGCCCGCGCCGCAGCCCGCGCAGCGCCTCTCCTGGTCGCTGCTGAACTTCGCCCAGCCGCCCGCGCAGCCGCCCGAGCAGAGCTATGAGGCGGGGAAGGAGCTCGCGCATGCGCTGGCCGACGTCAAAGGGAAACCGGTAAGTGTCAGTAAGATATAATCCGTGCGGGATCAGAATGGGATAATACCTTTTGGAACTGAGACGCTCGCGGTCCTGTAGCGTCAGCATTTCGGCAAACTCTAGTTGTCTATGGCAAACTCGCGTCGAAACTTGCTTGTGTTTTCTGTGCGCGTGGGTGTCTGCTAGAGTTTTATCACGTTTTATTCAATTAATGCAATAACATTGAATCCTTTTAGATTACAAATATTAAACATTTTTGTGTATTTCCAATTTCATAACCCTATGATAGAACGTAGAACTAAAAATTTTTTTTACTGACGCTTGTCGAGAACTGTCATTTTCGATTCAGTTCCAAAAGGTATTATCCCATTCTGATTCCGCACGGATTATAACTACTAAATTATATCCTACCTATCTATCTATCCAGCCCATAAATAAAACCCACAGCTGGGCATAGCCGTCTTCCTTTTCACGCCAACCCCCTCGGTCTAATGCGAATCTCGTCCATTGTTCTTCCGCTGTTTTGACAATGTCATCGACCCATCGAGCTTTCGGTCTACCCACTGACCTTCGACACATTCTAGGCCACCATTCCGTGACTGCCCTAGTCTACCGTCCGTCCTCCCGCCAAGCCAGATGCCCTGAGCCCTCCTCCTCCTCCTTGCATCGGTATCCTCATCACTGAGGGTCGTGGTCATTCGATCGGAGCAATCCTTGTCGCACGATGCGACGCCAGTTGTTCCTGTCTGCGGCTATATGTATGGCATCGTATACTGTGGTGTTGAGTGTGGAGCGGACTTGGTCGGTCCACCGTGTCGGGCATCTGCCTCTTGGTCGTTTCCCATCGATTTTGCCAGTGAGTATCAGTTTTTCTAAGTTGTCGCTGTCTTTCCTGGCAATGTGACCAAAGTATTCGAGGATCCTACGTGTGCAGATGGTGGAGAGTCGCGTTTTTATCTTAAGCTCATCCAATATTGACACGTTGGTGCGGTGTGCTGTCCAATGTATGTCCAGCATCTTCCTCCAGCACCACATCTCAAAGGCGTTTATGCGTTCGTGGTCAGCCTTTTTTAGTGTCTATGTTTCTGAGCCCATCTCCACTTTAATCTTAAAATTCGCGCGCCCACATCTTCGACTAAATGAAAAATGTTAAATTCCCCCGAAATTTTAGCTTTAAATTAGCATATCTCATAAACGGCTTAACCGTTTTTGATGAAACATATCTAAGAAAAATCGCTAGAAAACCTGCTTTCAAATACCGCATCCGAATTGGTGCACCCGTTTAAGAGCTACTGTGCCACAGACAGACACAGACACATAGCCCTCTTTTTTTATCGGGGGTTTAAAACAGGCAAACAGTGAGATTTTAGGAGGCGGTAGATGATATAAGGGCTATTGCTATACTTATACTTAGGCCGTCTTGCACCACTTTCTTTGATGAGGTTTCAACAGCATTTAACTAAAATCTTCATACAAAAGTCGATTTAAATGGCGACTTTGAGTGGCATTTGAGAGATGGTGCAGGACGGCCTTAGCCTTAGTGTTAGCCTTAGTCTTAGTCTTAGTTTTAGTTTTAGTTATAGTTATAGTTTTAGTCTTAGTTTTAGTTTTTACTTTTAAAAATGGGAGAGGTTGTGGCAGAATAACAGCGCTACGGGCAACCGTAGCATTATGCTGAGCCACAACCTTTTTACGGCCATTGCCTTCTGTACATATGCTAATTTTATTATCTGTATGTTGTGTGTGCCGTAAATAAAACTTTTTCTATTCTATTCTATTCTTCTATTGCCCGAGCGTATTTTTGGTCCGGGACCGAAGGCATGCATCCGCACGCGCCGGGCAGCCTCCTGCCTGAAGGCATGGACCAGCCTGCGCCGCGCGGCCTCGTGTCCCGTCACAATAGTAGTGAGAGCCCTGCGCGTACGACGTATTATCTTTGATTCTATTGCCTAATTATTGGTTGTAGCTAGTATTACAATTATTATTATAGGTCGCTATACTGAAATATAGGTTGATATGGAGTTTTTCTAGCCGATTTTGTTATTTTTTGCAAGTGTCGTATTTGATTCTTGTGACAAGTTTTCTAGAATGCACTGATATCAGGGTTTTTTTGCACTACTCGTTCTCAGTACACCTACCTAACTACATGCGGCGTAAAAGGACTGCGAATTCAATACAAACTCCTACACGCACACACTTACACACACAAACACAACTGAAGCGCCATAGCGATCCGTCGTTCTCACGACGCTGCAACTTCCATAAAAGAAAGCTCATCCGATTCTATCGAAAGCCAAACGTATTCAGTTACATAATGATAAACAACTTCTCCGAATGCAATTTCAGTGCATCGCGATACATTGTTACCGACGCCGTGTCTTTAAAACCTTTTTTTTGTTGCTTAAAAAATATTTCAAGTAGTATTATTTTATTCTTTGCCTGTGCTAAAGTCAATGCATATAAAACAATATTCTTGTTGAACTTTCAAGTTTCAACACGCATCGTCTTTTTCCATCGTTTGTCACTCCACCACAATCTAAAGCGTAAAGACAGGATATGGTCATGGACCAAAGCATGGAAGTCCAGACCCTAAACGACCTGATCCTCATACTCCACCGTGCGATAGACTGGTCTCGCCACAACGCCCAACAACGCTGGGTCCAACTGGCCCTCCTCAAGACCAGCCTACGAAGAGCCGTGACCGCGTTCGAGACCAGTATCCGACATATTGCACCTGGGGGTCACCGGGAGGGGATTCTGGATGAATTCGGCAAGTTCAAGGACTTGCTGTGGCAAGCTGTTGGCGCGGTGCATGGAGAGATTTGTTCTGTTGAGGTTCGTGTGAAGTTAGTGATGGTTTTCGTTTGTTTAACTCCATTGGGGAATATCTTGCTGAAAGTTGCAGATGGTTCATGCAGCATAAAAATTATGGTTACCTTCCATATCTGTAGTTGGTTCGTTAGCTCATCACGCTGATTCCAAATCTGTACCGAAAATGTAGAAAACTATGAAATCCGTTTCTTTTTCTTGATTTGTCTCTCCTCTAAAGGAGATCGGTCAGCTCGCCAAACTCTTTATTATTTTCCAAGAGTCCATTTCCTGATGTTTCCGAACCATGGTTTACTTTTTCTTTTAACTCGCCTTATTTCCTCAATGTAGCATCATAATAAATTGAAGCAGTGTAGAGTTAAACATAACTTACTTATCTTCTTATTTTTATGGTCAACATTAGTTCTCATTCTCAGGATTGCCGCATGGTAGGACGTCCACTTTTGGTAACAATACACATCTCGAATCACCTCACCTCCTGCCGATCTTTGTATTGGTTGTCTCGACACAAGTGAGGTACCCATATTAATCCTCAACATTTCTCCTCATTCCAGAGTCCAATCTCCGAGCTCTCTGACTCTGAAGCGTCATCACCTTCATCCGGCTCGGCGCGGCGACGTCGCTCGATAGCCAAGCAGCAGTCTTCGGCTTCCAGCGATGACGAACGCCCGAGGACGAATCAGAACACGGTATGTTTACTTTCCGCATTTCATTACTTACTTTCTTCTTCGTTTTACTCTTGACAGAGCGGTCTTCATGTAGCACCATACTTTGAAGACTGCGGCTGATGGACGCAGCTTACCTTGTCATTATTCTAGATCAGAAGTTACCCGGGTGCACTTATGAGTGCATATAACAGTTCTCTGCCCACAGTTTGATACAGAGTTTATTGAAGCACCCCCACTAGCTAGATAAAGGTGAAGTGTTCACCCCGACGCTGTAGTGTAAGACAGGCAGTTGATTTTCTATAATTTCGAAGTCATAAGAAAAACTGCTGTTTTCATTGCATGAGACATTTTAAGTCTGCATCAATTTTATTATCACTGTCATCAGTGTAATCTAGTTGGTTAAGTGCTACTTGTACACTGAATGTAATTAAATGAAAATCACCATTGTTGGTCGGCCGAATTCAGAGGAAAGTCAAGGGCAATACGTGCGGAGTCAACTAACCTGGCTATATTTATTTATGTCAATTAATAACACCTCCATCTCCTCTCCAGCCATCGCCGCGCGTGCAAGCGCTAGCGCCCACCGCGCCCAAGCGCGGCCGCCCGCCCAAGCCGCGCGTTGAGGAGCGCCCCGCGAAGAAGAAGCGCGGCCGCCCGCCCAAGGTGCGGCCGGCGTCCCCGCCCGCGCCCCCGCCCTCGCCGCCGCCCTCGCCCAGCGAGAGCGAGGCGGAGCCCGAACCACCGCCGCCGCCGCCGCCGCCGCAGCCGCAGCCCCTACTCGACACTAAAAACCAGATCTTTAAGAGGGTATGTCAAGTAAAAGTGCCAACCTGCTACGGATCCATCATCTAGGCTCCACCGTTGCGGCTGTCACAGGCGGAGTCGCCGGAAATGCCGTAATCGCAACAGCAGCCGCAGTGGCTGGCGCAGCCGCATCCGCACCCGCTGCCGCATCCGCACCCGCAGCCGCAGTTGCAGCTGAAACCGCAGCCGCAGTTGCAGCCGAAATCTCAGCCGCAGCCACAGCCGCAGCAGCTGTAACTTTGGATAAACATAATCTGAGAATGCAATGTTGAGCTCTTAGGACAAAGCTAGCAGTAGCTAATGCATATTGCAATCTAAGTTTCATTAAAGCGCTGGGCATAGTGAATTAGCCCGCGCGCAAAAAAAATGCACTAAAACGATTCCTGTATCAAATACACAAAAAAAATCGAAAATGTTCACATATCAAACCCTAGAATTAGGTGAGAGCTATCTAAAACAGCCAATTTTGTGTTGATACCCATAACAGATTGCAAGATATTTTGTTTGAAAAAAAAAAGTGCGCCGCCTATTTTTTTTCATCAAAAATATCTTCAAAACGTTTATGAATGTCAACACGAAACTGGCTGTTTTAGATAGGTCTCACCTAATTCTTGGGTTTGATATGTGAAAATTTTCGATTTTTTTTGTGTAATTGATACAGGACTCGATTTTGTGCATTTTTCTTGGCGCGCGGGCTATTCACTATGTACAGCGCCTTAACTGCACGCTGCACTCTGTAATCTGCAGAATGATGTTAATTTACACAGCTTTAATTTATTTTTCTAAACTTTTCCTGTGCTATTGAGAATTTTAAATATTTTTGATGTGGTGGTGTCAGAGGTTGCGGGTTCAAGTCCTGTGCCAAGCGACTTTTATAACCTTACAATGAATCTTTAAATCATACAAGTTTCTCCTCTCCCCGCAGGTATTCACGCCGCGCAAGGGCGACGAGGGGGGCGGCAAGGGCGGCAAGGGGGGCAAGGGGAAGGGCGGCAAGGGCAAGGGTCAGGTGACGATAATCGCGCCCGAGTCGTTGGACGACGACGAGCGCCGGCGCAGGGACCGCTCCGACGAGCGACGCCGGAACGACGAGGCGATCGCCGCGCGACTGTCGCCGCAGCCCGAGAGCGATTCTGCTAGGCGACGCGACCGCGCCTCGCATAATAGGATACAGGTTAGTTTACAGAGATAGTAAGATATTAGATAGCTCATGTTCTGCGTGACACTAAATAGCCAGTTTAAGACGCCATACGTCTCACAACTAGCGCCGCCAATGGAAAAAAAATCATATCTTTTTTTTGGATGCGGTTTTAGCAAAAAACGCTCCTGCGATTTCTCAACGCTTCGATTTCTCAATTGGATTTCCTAGGAATGCAATAGATTCTCGCCAAAAGTCGCCACTTTTGGTTGCATTCTTAAGTTCTAGGATCTGGAATGCAAACCTGAGGTCCTAAAAATAGTTGAGACTCGCGTTGAGAAATCGAAGGAGCGTTTTTTTGCTAAAAACGCATCCAAAAAAAAGATATGTTTTTTTTTCATTGGCGGCGCTAGTTGTGAGACGTATTTCATCTTAAAGTGCAGGCAGAGCTTTAACTAATATTAAGAGGGCGTAAGAGGCCACGCGGCACGGGCGGGCACCCTTCGTTCCTTTAAACTCGAGCAAGCGGAGTGGCGCAGTAAAAGTGCGCGCCCCATTTTCTACCGCCGGCTTCTAAACTCCAACCGAGGGATGTTAGCGTTGAATCCTACATGCTTACAGTTGCGGAAATCAGTTCGTTGGATTATCGAAAATCGAAATATATTCGACCATCGGTTCATGTTTACCACATTCATGGATGAGCTAGGGGATTTTGCAGACGCATCAAATAGTGCATATGCCGCATGTGTAATCAAAACTATTTTAAATATTTTCCGTGTACGCTGCTTACCTCATTGCGATTTTAATTGCCGTCATTTAAACTCAAACTTACCGTGTCTTTTACCAGGAGCGTAGATCGGCGGAGCGCACCGACCGCCCCACTAGCGAGAAGAGCCAAGAGCGAGTGGAGAGACCCACCGACCGGCCTTCCACTGAACGGACCTCTAATGACCGGATACCGGCCACGGACCGGATACCGGGCGAACGGCTGACTGCTGACCGGATACCGGGCGACCGATTGACTACTGGTTAGTTGATTTTTTATTATTTTTTTATATATTTTTAACGCGACAAGAGCGAGTGGAGAGACCCACCGACCGGCCTTCCACTGAACGGACCTCGAATGACCGGATACCGGCCACGGATCGGATACCGGGCAACCGGATGACCGCTGACCATCCGACTGGCCGACTGACTGATGGCTGATATCCACCGGGCGGCCGGCTGACTGCAGACCGGTTACCGGTCGACCGGTTGACTACAGGTTAGTTGAATATTTTAACTAAATTTAGCTTGCGTCTTCGTCCGTGCAGACTTTATCACACACACGTTTCGATTTATCAGTGCAGTTTAAACCTGGTAGTCTTTTAAATAAAAATGCTAAAATACTCCCATTTGGTTACAATCAATTATTTTTGAGTGATTGCATTCGTGGCAACTAAATATCTTCTAATTATAATCCCACAGACCGGATACCAAGTGACCGGCTGACTGCAGACCGGATACCGAATGACCGGAGTGACCGGTTGATTCCTGACAGACTGTCAAGCGACCGGCTTACCGCTGACAGGTTGTCAAGTGACCGGTTGACGGCTGACCGCCTCCCGAGCGAGCGGATTTCCAGCGACCGGCTGACGAGTGATCGATTGACCTCTGACCGCCTGTCGAGTGATCGGTTGACTTCAGATCGCCTGTCGAGTGACCGGCTGGCCGCAGATAGACTGTCGAGCGACCGGCTGACCTCTGACCGACTGTCGAGCGACCGGCTGTCTTCGGATCGCCTGTCTAGCGACCGACTCTCTGGTGATAAGGTGAGAAAACAGTTTTGTACGTGCAAAATACTGAAGAAACTTGGCTCCTTTTGGATAACGCCTGATTTAAAATTCACTTTTACTTCCGTCTTTGACGTGCTAGTGAATAAAAGCATCCCATAAAATTGCACTCTTTTTATCTTCACTTGGTACATACGAGTACCTTTGTGAATTTGCAGTAGAAATAAAAATGGCTTTCTTCAAAGCAAAACATTGTAAGGAAACTTGGTCGCGACTTAGTTTTCTGTGGATCTTTGCTATGTACAAAGCTGACTAAACGGAAATGATGATCTGAAAACACAATAAGTAGAAGACATGCGTCTGAAAGTCTGAAAGTCTGGGGAATCACGACAACTATCCTAATTTTTTCCCCTACTTCTAGCTGTCCATTGAGAGGCTGTCAGTGGAGCGTCGGTCGGCGGACCGCGTAGACCGGTACATGAAGGCGGAGGCGGACGTGGGATCCGGACTGGTCAAGTCTGAACGGGGCTCGGAGCGGCTCTCCGAGGCCTCGTCTAATGGTGAGAACATTTTTTTAGCCCCCGCCTATCATCTTAGAGGGAAAGGAGGTATCTGAAAACCAGCGCTCCCCGGGGTCACAATGAGGTTCCGGGGCAGCAAAAGCTGAGACACCTCCTTTTGCCCCACTCAACTGATCTCATTAGTCTTAAGTTTCTTCCTACAGTATAATTTTTTGAGGCAATAAACACCTTTTTATCTTTATCTTTCATCTTTAACATTGTTTAGTCTCTTTTCTTTGGCAATGGGCATTGATCAGATCAGTGAGGCATCGGTTGTCTTAAATTGAAAACCATTTCGAGGAATAGGGATACTGATTTCTATTAGGGGTTTAAATAAGTAAAATTAAAACGGATTATGAATATTTATCGCCAAAAATGTTTACTTCATTTTTCTTTCGATGACGTCATCATAGCCTCTAATGCGGTTGTTCCATTGCCTACAAATATTTAAAAAAATACATTCGTCAACAACAACTGTCAAAAGTGTCAAATAACTGAGAAAATAACCTTCTTGTTGACTTGACACTGACATTTGTCAAACGTCAACATATTTTTATTTTTTAACAGCATGAATGAATGCAATTTATGCAATGAACTTAGTACACAATGCCAGTGGTGACGTCATACACAAAACTTTTAGAAACTTTAAATATTTATTAAAAAAATATTAACATAAAAAATTAAGAAAATATTCAAATTAGTTTCTTACATTTGTCTATATTTTCGATTTATAGAATAAAAAATAGGATTTGACGATGCCCATTGGTATAGATGTGTCCTCGCTAATGAACGAGTATCGCCCCTAATGATAAAGATGGTCGTGCGATCGTGCGTTACCTGTAGCCCCGTGGTACGGTCGGCCACAGTCTAGAATACCACATACCGTAGCTCTTACAGCGCGCGGCATAAGGGCGTTAAGCGAACAAAAAGGGGTATCCTAGCGTGTGGCCGACGAGTTGCGCCATCTAGATTGTTGTTGTAAAATAAAACAAGATGGCGCTACTCAATAGCGGGATAGAAATTTTTGTCGTGGTGTTGTGCCGCCGTGGCTGGATAAGTCATAGATAATTTTTTTTCTTAATTATTTAATTCGACCTGCGAAGCTATTAAAAACTTTTGGCTTTTGGCCGATCTCTTCCCAGGCTCACTTTTAAATTCACAAACTCAATGGTCTACCGATCCCTTCCCAGGCTCACTTTTAATTCACAAACTCAACTGTCTACCGACCTCTTCCCAGGCTCACTATTAATTTCACAAACTCAACTGACTACCGATCTCTTCCCAGGCTCACTTAATTCACAAGCTCAACTGTCTACCGATCCCTTCCCAGACTCACTTTTAATTCACAAACTCAACTGTCTACCGATCTGTTCCAAGGCTCACTTTTTTTTTCACAGTGGAGCGTCGGTCGGCGGACCGCGTAGACCGGTACGTGAAGGCGGAGGCGGACGTGGGATCCGGACTGGTCAAGTCTGAACGGGGCTCGGAGCGGCTCTCTGAGGCCTCGTCTAATGGTGAGAACATTGTTTAGTCTTTCCTTTTCGCTCGCAAGTGGTATAGATGTGTCTTCGCTAATGAATGAGTATTGCCCCTAATGATAAAGATGGTCGTGGGAAAGATTACCTGCAGCCCCGTGGTACGGTCGGCCAGTCTAAAATACCCCATAGCAACCGTTACCGCGCGCGGCATAAGGGCGCCAATCGAACAAAAAAGGGTATCCTAGTGTCCGACGAGTTGCGTCA
Organism: Zelleria hepariella; assembly: GCA_949319315.1. Lineage (NCBI taxonomy): Eukaryota > Metazoa > Arthropoda > Insecta > Lepidoptera > Yponomeutidae > Zelleria > Zelleria hepariella. The sequence continues at coordinate 5,828,782 of OX439380.1, read as the reverse complement.
TCTAGCTTGTCGTAGTGAAATAAAACAAGATGGCGCTTGTCAATAGCGGGATAGAAAATTTTGTAGTAGTGTTGTGCCGCCGTGGCTGGATAAGTCTTATATTTTCCAATTTAAACTTAATTATTTAATGCGACCTGTGAAGCTGTTACAAACTTTTGGCTGTTGTCAGTTGCCGGAAAATTTTAATGTCAAAAACCCTTACACGAATAAAACACTATTAATTCACATTTAAATTCACGAACTCCACTGTCTACTGATCTATTCCCAGGCTCACTTTTAAATTCACAAACTCAATTGTATGCCGATCTCTTCCCAGGCTCACTTTTAAATTCACAAACTCAACAGTCTACCGATCTCTTCCTAGGCTCTCTTTTAAATTCACAAACTCAACTATCTACCGATCTCTTCCCAGGCTCACTTTTAAATTCACAAACTCAACTGTCTACCAATCCTTTCCCAGGCTCACTTTTAAATTCACAAACTCAACTATCTACCGATCTTTTCCCAGGCTCACATTTAGATTCACAAACTCAACTGCCAACCGATCTCTTCCCAGGCTCACTTTTAAATTCACAAACTCAACTGCCTACCGATATCTTCCCAGGCTCACTTTTAAATTCACAAACTCAACTGTCTACCGATCTCTTCCCAGGCATACTTTTAAATACACAAACTCAACTGTCTACCGATCTTTTCCCAGGCTCACGTTTAGATTCACAAACTCAACTGTCTACCGATCTCTTCCTAGGCTCACGTTTAAATTCACAAACTCAACTGTCTACCGATCTCTTACCAAGCTCCAGGCTCAATTTTAAATTCACGAACTCAGCTGTCAACCGATCTCTTCCCAGGTTCGGAGCGTCGCAGCAGACAGTGCGGCCGGGTGATGGTGCGCGTGCCCTTGTCGCGGCTCCGTGCCGAGACGGTCCGCGCACTGCACCGCGCGCCCGCCAAGCGCGCCGCCGTGCCGCCCGCCAGACCCGCCACCCCGCCCAATGACCAGGTACATACAGGCCCTTGTCGCGGCTCCGTGCCGAGACGGTCCGCTCGCTGACCAGGTACAAACAAGCCATTGTGGCGCCGCCGTGCCGAGACGGTCCGCTCGCTGACCAGGTACAAACAAGCCATTGTGGCGCCGCCGTGCCGAGACGGTCCGCTCGCTGACCAGGTACAAACAAGCCATTGTGGCGCCGCCGTGCCGAGACGGTCCGCTCGCTGACCAGGTACAAACAAGCCATTGTGGCGCCGCCGTGCCGAGACGGTCCGCTCGCTGACCAGGTACAAACAAGCCATTGTGGCGCCGCCGTGCCGAGACGGTCCGCTCGCTGACCAGGTACAAACAAGCCATTGTGGCGCCGCCGTGCCGAGACGGTCCGCTCGCTGACCAGGTACAAACAAGCCATTGTGGCGCCGCCGTGCCGAGACGGTCCGCTCGCTGACCAGGTACAAACAAGCCATTGTGGCGCCGCCGTGCCGAGACGGTCCGCTCGCTGACCAGGTACAAACAAGCCATTGTGGCGCCGCCGTGCCGAGACGGTCCGCTCGCTGACCAGGTACAAACAAGCCATTGTGGCGCCGCCGTGCCGAGACGGTCCGCTCGCTGACCAGGTACAAACAAGCCATTGTGGCGCCGCCGTGCCGAGACGGTCCGCTCGCTGACCAGGTACAAACAAGCCATTGTGGCGCCGCCGTGCCGAGACGGTCCGCTCGCTGACCAGGTACAAACAAGCCATTGTGGCGCCGCCGTGCCGAGACGGTCCGCTCGCTGACCAGGTACAAACAAGCCATTGTGGCGCCGCCGTGCCGAGACGGTCCGCTCGCTGACCAGGTACAAACAAGCCATTGTGGCGCCGCCGTGCCGAGACGGTCCGCTCGCTGACCAGGTACAAACAAGCCATTGTGGCGCCGCCGTGCCGAGACGGTCCGCTCGCTGACCAGGTACAAACAAGCCATTGTGGCGCCGCCGTGCCGAGACGGTCCGCTCGCTGACCAGGTACAAACAAGCCATTGTGGCGCCGCCTGGCGAGGCGGTCCGCTCGCTGACCAGGTACAAACAAGCCATTGTGGCGCCGCCGTGCCGAGACGGTCCGCTCGCTGACCAGGTACAAACAAGCCATTGTGGCGCCGCCGTGCCGAGACGGTCCGCTCGCTGACCAGGTACAAACAAGCCATTGTGGCGCCGCCGTGCCGAGACGGTCCGCTCGCTGACCAGGTACAAACAAGCCATTGTGGCGCCGCCGTGCCGAGACGGTCCGCTCGCTGACCAGGTACAAACAAGCCATTGTGGCGCCGCCGTGCCGAGACGGTCCGCTCGCTGACCAGGTACAAACAAGCCATTGTGGCGCCGCCGTGCCGAGACGGTCCGCTCGCTGACCAGGTACAAACAAGCCATTGTGGCGCCGCCTGGCGAGGCGGTCCGCTCGCTGACCAGGTACAAACAAGCCATTGTGGCGCCGCCGTGCCGAGACGGTCCGCTCGCTGACCAGGTACAAACAAGCCATTGTGGCGCCGCCGTGCCGAGACGGTCCGCTCGCTGACCAGGTACAAACAAGCCATTGTGGCGCCGCCGTGCCGAGACGGTCCGCTCGCTGACCAGGTACAAACAAGCCATTGTGGCGCCGCCGTGCCGAGACGGTCCGCTCGCTGACCAGGTACAAACAAGCCATTGTGGCGCCGCCGTGCCGAGACGGTCCGCTCGCTGACCAGGTACAAACAAGCCATTGTGGCGCCGCCGTGCCGAGACGGTCCGCTCGCTGACCAGGTACAAACAAGCCATTGTGGCGCCGCCGTGCCGAGACGGTCCGCTCGCTGACCAGGTACAAACAAGCCATTGTGGCGCCGCCGTGCCGAGACGGTCCGCTCGCTGACCAGGTACAAACAAGCCATTGTGGCGCCGCCGTGCCGAGACGGTCCGCTCGCTGACCAGGTACAAACAAGCCATTGTGGCGCCGCCGTGCCGAGACGGTCCGCTCGCTGACCAGGTACAAACAAGCCATTGTGGCGCCGCCGTGCCGAGACGGTCCGCTCGCTGACCAGGTACAAACAAGCCATTGTGGCGCCGCCGTGCCGAGACGGTCCGCTCGCTGACCAGGTACAAACAAGCCATTGTGGCGCCGCCGTGCCGAGACGGTCCGCTCGCTGACCAGGTACATACAAGCACTTGTCGCGGCTCCCAACGAACCCGTACGTAGAATAAACTAGGTGGCTATGCCTCCTAGATGGATGAATTTGAATTTGAATTTGAAAAACATTTATTTACATAAACCACACACACACACCACCACTTGGACGCTGCAGTGCCTGGGATATTGATTCCATCTAGTGTAAGTTAAGGTGCCACTCCACGCCGTATCCAAATCATCTCATTCTATCCATTCAGTCGTTCCCTTAATGCTGAGGATCGTGACCATCATTGAAAGTGGCGGGGAGTAGAGTTCTCCATTGCGCTCTACCACTCGCGATGAGAATCAGTCCGTGCAGGTGTTTTTGCGTGGCTTTGGTCATAATATCCGTCCATCTAGCGGATGGTCTGCCTCGTGCTCTCTTGCCCTCCACCTTTCCTGTCATAATCTCATTATGCAGATGAAAAAGCCTAAGGTTTTAGTTTTATACCCACTGCATGCTAACCGTGCTAGCTCGTGATGGTTGCAGTGGCGGATTTAAAGATTTGCCGCCAGTAGGGTTTTCAAATTTTGCCGCCCCTACCAACCGACCAATTCGACTAATTCCTAACCTTTTCACTCTTGTCCCTCTTTGAAAAGCTAACTTTGCCCCCCTTCAAAATATATTTAAAACAACTCATTGTTCATAAATATTTTTCTTACATCTGTATAAACTAGTCTAATTCAATCTTGATCCAAGCCTTTTCTTTCTACATATAAGCAAATAATATGCATATTTTTCTTTTATGTAAGCTCTAAAAAGATGCCCCAAACCTGCCGCCCCTAAAATCTGCCGCCCTAGGCTTCAGCCTACCCAGCCTATTGGTAAATCCACCACAGGATGGTTGGGGTGTTTGTTGGGAGCGTCGAGCTTCGGTCTATGAGGGTCTCGGCATTTGGCCTCGCTTACATACATACGGATCCGGCCTTCGGCCCCTGATCTTGAAAAAGGACTAGTCTCTTCTGGTATAGGTGCTGGGCAAGCCTACTCCATCAAAAAAATGTCCCAGGCACCGCAGCGCTGAGTGGTCTCTTCACCCATCTAGTGTGAGTGAAGGTGCCATTGGACGCTGTATAAATCATCTCATTGCGTAGTGGTTTTTATTGATAAATGCTTGTTACTGAGCTTGATTTGTTTGAAGTTGTTTATGTATCTCAAGAACTTGACCTCAAGTATATCTCCTACTTTGTTTCACGGTCATTGTAACCAAGTTGTTTTTTCGTTTCCCAGGGAGGCGAAGTGGCCGCGACGAACCACGAGCGGACAGGCGAGGGGCAGACGCCTATCTACTACTCGTACTTCGAAAGACTGCCGCCGGACCCGCTCTCTGAAGAGAAGAGACACCATGAGTAAGTCCTATTTTCAAGTCTTCAATCTTTGTTTTACCTTTATCATTTGTAAGTCTCCTCTCTAATCCAACTCCAACTTCCATTCCGGAACCTTCAGGGCCTCAGGACCTTTGATTGCTCGAAAAGGGCAAAGACATTATTAGTTTGTAATCTACTTACTTCTTAAAAAAGAACAACCTTCCTTACATATTTAAAGCCCAGTTAGGGGAGCACAAGGTCACGATAAAAGTTTTATCCCATTTTCGGCTACTATATTATTAGGAACTTAGAAATCGGCCGTGTCCTCCTTTTACTCCTCCTCCGTGTTGTAACACTGGCCCGGTTTCCGAATTGATAATTTTACTAAGTAAATACTTAAGTATCGTTTTGTCACGCTCTTTTGTGAGAAATCTGCAGAGACAGAACGATACTTACGTATTTGCTTAGTGAATTTCTCAATTCAGAAACCGGGCCTTAGTCTTATTTATCCTCCACAGACACTACTTAAGCGAAGCCAAGCGCTTGCGCACAACCGCCGAGCGCGAACAAGAGCCGCTCCAACGCGTGATGCTCTACCTCGAGTCAGTCCTCTGCTTCGTGCTGACCGGACGAGTACTGGAGGACGAAAGGGACACCAAGCGAGCGTTCACCATATACCGGGAGACCATCGAGTACATCCGCAGTATACACTCCATGCCGCAGCGGTTCAGGGCCGAGCCGCACGCCACCTTCAACAAGCTGGATATACTCAGGTGATTTACTTACTTAAGCCTCCTCCTCTTCGGTCGTTCCAGGGGTCGATTTTATGCCTCGTTGAATAATAATAATTTATTTATTTAACAGACAACAATGGTCCAAAACAGTTAGATGCTTATCCTATGTTAGTTGAAGGGAATTTAGGCTTTTTAGATTTTTTATTTTAGAGGGTCTTCACAGCGCAGCACCACCAGTATCTAGGAACACTCGTCCAAAATTATGTAGTTGCGCAACGGCAGTCATTTTCACTAAGAGCGCATTTTACCCTGGCCAAGAGTGCCTTTTACCCTGGCTAATAGTGCCTTTTACCTTGGCTATGAGAGCCTTTTACCCTGGCTAAGAGTGCCTTTTACCCTGGCTAAGAGTGCCCTTTACCCTGGCTAATAGTGCCCTTTACCCTGGCTAAGAGTGCCCTTTACCCTGGCTAAGAGTGCCCTTTACCCTGGCTAAGAGTGCCACCCTGTCTAAGACGGCATTCAACCAGTAGTCAAGCTGGATATACTTAGGTTAGACGCCGTTATTTACTTAGCTAATAGGTAGATAGCTATACGCCTTCTCTTCGCAAGCCAAAAACCGGTCGTTGCGAGCTCCAAACTTCGCTCGCCGCGGGACTCGACCTTCGACCTCGTTAAAGGAAGCTCTTATTTAGGCCTCGTCAAACGGAACTCGGCCGTCGGCTTCCGCCAGTTATCTCCTTCTATCTTATTATTTTCTTCTATCGCCTTCTATAGTCGATCACGTTAGATGCCTGATAATGCGAGTGTTATTTCATTCCAATGTTTCTTCCCTATCACACTAGGTAACACACCTACCTTTTTCTTTATCTATCTTTTCGTGGCACCACGATTTGATCCCAGAATTGGGCCACGAAAGAGAACAATTTCTCAAGGAATCAGTAGGTTGTCTTTCGTGGGAACGAGAACACAATCAGTTTCTCATGGACAACATCTTAAACTACTAAAAGAAAGATGTACTAGGTACAGATGTTTTATCTCACGAAGGCGGATGAGCCATACTTGTGTGTGTAAATGTACATGCACATTGTCTTTGCGTGTGTCTTTGAATTTAGATTTTTTGAGTTAAGCACACAAGAGCGTGCGTCTATACGCATTACAACTACAAGTATGGCTCATCCGCCTTCGTGAGATATAATAACTGTACCACAATAAATAACGTATGTAGCGGTATCTTCGACAAGTTTGAAATTAACGTTCTGTGTTATTTGGTTTCAGTCTCCGAGTGCAATCCTTGCTGTATCTCCGCATGTTCAAGATGTACAATCTGGAAGTGAAGGAGTACCACAAGATTGTGCAGGAGTACCAACAAAAGGTAGGTAGCAAAGTACGTAGACTGATTTTTTGTTTTTTTTTCCTGCTTTGCGAACTGCGTCTAGATATAAACCTGTCGCCACCCAGTTTTTGTCCACGTTTGTGTTTAAGGTCTACATACCTACATTCAAGGTTTTTTTCAATGCGCGACATTTCTTAGGGCTTTCCTCATCCAGTATTTTCCTGACACTTTGGTAGCCACGTTAGCTTATGCTACATAGTCGAAGTCGCCGCGAAAGAAGTCGCTTTGCGCATCATAGGCGGGCTGGTCGTCAGTCGTCTTCTTGGAGTCCTTCAGTGTCTTTTAAAAGGTATTTAAAATAACAAATGACATTAAGGCGCTGTACATAGTGAATAGCCGACGCGCCAAGAAAAATACACAAAATCGAGTCCTGTATCAAATACACTAAAAAAATCGATTCTGCCCAGCGCCTTAAAGACTACTCTGTCATCTCAGTCTACCGCGACCACAAACCTAACAAAGGTCTTGAATCGTTGGAAAAATTAAAAAAGTTGATGAAACTAAAGTGTATTGTCCATTTCACTAAAGAGTTCCTTTGACAAAACTCTTATAACAACAGTAACAATATTTTTTCAAGGGAACTCTTTCGTGAAACGCAGTCTAGTTTAATTTCTTTTCAAAGCTGTTACGTGACTCGCATCAATTTGAACCCCCTCTTTTCCCCCCAGCCTGCTAGCGCGGAGTCCGTCTCCCCGCTCTCACCGACCCCCTCGCCGGCCGGCTCGGTGGGCTCGGTGGGCTCGGGCTCGGCCTCGAGCGGCTACTGCTCGCTAGTGCACTCCGTCCCGGCCAACGCGCATAACGCTCTGCTGCAGCTCACCAAGTACTACACCTTCCTCTACGTGGCGCACGACCTGTGGGAACACGCCGAGACGCTCTGTCGGCAGCCGCACAACCAAGGTGAGGGATAGAGAGAGATATAGATAGAGAGAGAGACACAATACAGCTCACAACCTGTGGGAACACGCCGAGACGCTCTGTCGGCAGCCGCACAACCAAGGTGAGGGATAGAGAGAGATATAGATAGAGAGAGAGACACAATACAGCTCACAACCTGTGGGAACACGCCGAGACGCTCTGTCGGCAGCCGCACAACCAAGGTGAGGGATAGAGAGAGATATAGATAGAGAGAGAGACACAATACAGCTCACAACCTGTGGGAACACGCCGAGACGCTCTGTCGGCAGCCGCACAACCAAGGTGAGGGATAGAGAGAGATATAGATAGAGAGAGAGACACAATACAGCTCACAACCTGTGGGAACACGCCGAGACGCTCTGTCGGCAGCCGCACAACCAAGGTGAGGGATAGAGAGAGATATAGATAGAGAGAGAGACACAATACAGCTCACAACCTGTGGGAACACGCCGAGACGCTCTGTCGGCAGCCGCACAACCAAGGTGATACTCTAGGGCTAAGAATTTAGTGTAAGGTACAAGATTTACTAAAGGTAGCGATAAAACTAGACGAAAACAGCTAGCTACAGAGATATCGACCAAACTAGGCAGAAATTGAAACAAAAACGGCGACTAAACACTAAACTACACAAAACCAGAGACAGAGACAAAGACAGCGACAAACCTAGACAAAAACAACGACAAACACAGAGACAAATCAGCGCCGAAACTAGACAAAAAAAAGCAACAAACTAGACTGCAGCGAAGCCAATATTGCGCTGTTTCTAGTTTCTATACTGCAGCGACGCCAATACTGAGCTGTTTCTAGTCTCATAGGGCCAGCGAAGTCAATCCCATGGCCGTGAGTTAGGTCTAGTCCCTCCCGCTCCCCCCACCCCCTCAGTGGGCTCGGGTTCGGCCTCGAGCGGCTACTGCTCGCTAGTGCACTCCGTCCCGGCCAACGCGCATAACGCTCTGCTGCAGCTCACCAAGTACTACACCTTCCTCTACGTGGCGCACGACCTGTGGGAACACGCCGAGACGCTCTGTCGGCAGCCGCACAACCAAGGTGATACTCTAGGGCTGAGAATCTAGTGTAAGGTACAAGAGTTACTAACAAAACAACGATAAATGCATCGATAAAACGAGACGAAAACAGCTAGCCACAAAGGCAGCGACAAAACCAGGCAGAAATAGAAACTGAAACAGCGACTAAACTAGACAAAACCATAGACAAAGATAACGACAAAACTAGACAAAAACAGCTACAAACCCGGAGACAAATCAGCGACGAAACTAGTCAAAAACAGCGACGAACTACATCGAAGCAAATATTGCGCTGTTTCTAGTCTCAAAGGGCCAGCGAAGTCAATCCCACGGTCGTGAGTTAGGGCTACTGATAAAGCTAGCGACCAACACTGACAAAGCAAGCGACAAAACCGTGACTAAAGCAGCGACAAAATAGCGTAAAAAACGGCGGCAAGTACAGCGACGGCAATAGAAACACTCGGACTCGTTGTCCAGCGTTCTTTTAGTTTTAATGCACCAGATAACCCAACGCGCCAGAATACCCCATCATAGCCCTTATCGCGTGCGGCATAGGTGCGTCATCATCATTATAATATTTAAGAGTTATCCTCTTACTTACTTACTTACTCTTGTCGATGCAGCATTTACCATGAACTTCGATCACAGGCCAGTTCCTATGCAGCCTGGGACGTCACAACGTCATACAAAAAGAGTAACTTAGCGTGTAACTGAGTTTTTTTGGTCGTAATATGACGTATTCTCACGGAACTGTATTAACCTTACCACCCTCGTCTCTTCCCCAGATCTTTTCATCGCTGTCGATCGCAAGTGCGGCCCGCTGACGCTCTTCTCGACGTTCCTCCACCTCGTGCGGTACGTCCGATACGCCATCTCGCTCCTCAAGCAAGCACCGCGCGAGTGAGCGGACCCAAGCGGTCGCAAGCGGGCTCGAGCGGTCGCAAGCGGGCTCGAGCGGTCGCAAGCGGGCTCGAGCGGTCGCAAGCGGGCTCGAGCGGTCGCAAGCGGGCTCGAGCGGTTGCAAGCGGGCTCGAGCGGTCGCAAGCGGGCTCGAGCGGTCGCAAGCGGGCTCGAGCGGTCGCAAGCGGGCTCGAGCGGTCGCAAGCGGGCTCGAGCGGTCGCAAGCGGGCTCGAGCGGTCGGAAGCGGGCTCGAGCGGTCGCAAGCGGGCTCGAGCGGTCGGAAGCGGGCTCGAGCGGTCGCAAGCGGGCTCGAGCGCTCCCATGCGTGCCTGAGCGGGCCTGAAAACGCAAGAGCAACGGCGGAGACGCACGGCGAAAAAGGAAAAGCGCGGGCTGTATGTATTCGGCTGACCTCTATTGCGATAAAGATTGGTAAAGATTTGCTAAAAATCCTCTCCCGTTTTCAACTGTCAAAGGATATTTTTTGCTGGAAAATATATTTTGTCATTGAAAGCAATAATCAGATTTTGTCACTTCATAACAGGTTTTTTTGCGTATAGTGGCACGGGGTCTCGAGTCCGTAAAACAGTGCAATTTTTATTGCCCACCGTTAAAAATTAAAGCATTTTTTTTGGTAGAATTACAGTTGAATATCATCGGTCATAAGTGCTATACGCTATGCATTGGAAAGAGATTTTGAATAACTTTCATTGAACACATTACGGAATTGAGACCTAGTTGCTTAGTTGTTGTCCAAGACCTGGCGCAAAATGGCCTAAATCAATTTGCTGTGTAATTCTGTTGTGATAGAGGTCAGTGTTGGTTATCTGCATGTTGTTGAGATGTTGTACAGTGTTACGGTTAAGTCTATGGCTAAGCGGTGTCAGGTGCGTCTCTGGTCTGTAACCGACCCCAAAAAGGGTCTAGATTTGTGTCTTACTGCGTAATGTGATCTTGACTGTTTAGTAAACTCGCGTCAGACAGCGCGACGTCTTTGTTCACTAAGCAATAAGGTTGTTTGTCGCTTGTTCAATGTGATTTTGCCGATCAGTTAATCATGTTTGAATGTTTTTGGAAGTCACTTTTTGAGACTACAGGGTAATTTTATAAATAGCTTTATTCCTGAAACGCGTCAACTTCTTAAGACGCCATACGTCTCACAACTAGCGCCGCCAATGGAAAAAAAATCATATCTTTTTTTTGGATGCGTTTTTAGCAAAAAACGCTCCTGCGATTCCTCAACGCGAGGCTTAACTATTTTTAGGACCTAAGGTTTGGATTCCAGGATTGGATTTCCTACGAATGCAATCGATTCTCGCCAAAAGTGACCACAGTTAGGTCCTAAAAATTGTTAAGCCTCGCGTTGAGGAATCGCAGGAGCGTTTTTTGATAAAAACGCATCCAAAAAAAAGATATGATTTTTTTTCCATTGGCGGCGCTAGTTGTGAGACGTATTTCACCTTAATGTGATTTCCAACAACTTATGTTCTACAACTTTGGTAAAAGCAAAATTTGAATTTTTTTTTGTGGCATAATTTGCGGCGCGGGGTAACAATTAGGTGAAGGAGAGGCTGAAAAGGTGGTAGTGAGTGGGGCACCAAAGCGCGACGCGCAGGCAGTGCTGAAATGGTACAAATACAAACTTTTAAAGAAGAAACGTTCCATAAGTAAAAAATATCGAGCTATTCGAAAAGCAGTAGAACAAAAGTGGTTGGAAAAGTAGACGTGTTTCAGAAATAAACTATTTAAAATTTGCCTGTATAGCGTATTACTTTGGTGTCAATGGATAATACATACGCAACGTTCGAAAACACGGTTCCAATAGGCGTTTGAATGACAAAAACAACTTAAATTGACAAATTAAAATGACATTTTCGACTTTTCTACACAACCATCTACGTTTGTAAACGTATACGTATATTTTTGTATGACAAATGAAATTAGCAATGAACTCGACGGAATTAAAAAGAAGTTAAAGTAAGAATTAATCTAAATTAAGTTCCGCGAAGAGTATTTAGCATAAAAAGATGGTTTGGCATAAATTACTTTTCAGAAACAATAAACAGAATAATGCAATAAGTAGCCAATTTGATTTGGGTGGACTATGGACTATGACTATTTACTTCATCTCTAACCCTAAATCTACCTAAGTCTACGAACTCCCGCGAAAATGTTTTTAAATAAAAAATCATACTAGCAAAAGATAAACCCAATCATAAACAATGATGTTGTCTTGTGATGTGATGACACCCGATCGTACTTAGGTTTTAAATAAACTATTCTGTGGCTCTAAAAAAATTATAAGTTTTTGGTATATATTTTTACAATATTATTAAGTGATTCTATCATATCCTTTTAGTGTGAGGTCAGTTTGTTTTTTTAATTAAAATTTATAAATTAGTTTTACAAGTGAAATCGAGTAATATTTGGGAACATGTAATACGAATTGCTTGAATTAGTGAATATATGAAGTTATACGAGTTGATTTACGCGTCGAGGGCCAAAGTGATTTATATAATATCACAATAAACACTTAAACCATGGGATCACGTCAAATAAAGCGCAATACATTTATTAAGCGGTCGAAATTGCTAAAATATCGTATCTGCCAACTTTTTTTACACAATGTAGCGTGTTGAATAATAATATTATGAGCGTTATTCCTATAAGGTTTTGCTATACTTTGTTCCAGTCAAATCCTAAGCTTCCTAGATTGAAAAATTGTTGCTTAATTATTTTTTTCGAATTTATATTAGCAGCTAAAAAGACACAAAAAACAAAAGTGAAACAACAAAAATTTTTTATTAGTTCCTGAACAATCGCAAAAAATAAAGAACAATGATTGAGCAAAATCAAATTAGTACCGACAAAAAACAATTGATCATATTTTTCCTATACATATCAGAGTACTTTCTGCACCGACAGCGGATCCAGAAGTATTACTTTAAATTAGATTTTTCAAATGTTATCATCATAAAGTCCGAAGATTAAAACACTCTCAAAGACAATAAGTAAGATAGGTAACCACATTTTTTGAGTTCCAGAAACTTAAAACACCGTAAAACTGACAAGTGCACATTAAAGTAAATGATAATAAATAAATAATAAACAATTTTCATTAAGTTGATTGACCTGATCAATATTTTTAATTGCTTAATGATAATTATATTTTGTAATGTCTTCTGTAAAAGGATCGGAAATTAAATGTTCAATATAGAGACAGTAGGCGGTAACGGAGTGATTTCGATTTATCTCGGTTGTTAAAAACAAATTTATGTTGTGATGTACATAATATTACAATATAATTATGTATACATTTTGTAAGGGATATACATGTTAGTGCCAGATTATATAAGGTTTGTATTTGAGAGTCGTGTTTGGCTAATAGGGACTCTTACCTTATGACGACTTGTTAGGCCCACGGGTCTCGCATAATGGACAAACAAAATACAAAACTTATTACGATTAAGTACCGACAAGAGATGCCTTGTACATAATTAGTTTTTAATATGAAAAATGTAAGAAATGTGTAGTTTTCAATCTATGTTTTAATTTAAATTGTAAACCTAATTTTAAGTGGATGAGGAAAACATAACATAATAAAAGTTTGAATTAGTGTTGCGCATGAGTGTATGGCCTGACGTGAGCTTGTGTGTGTGCGTGTACGTAGTTTTCTTTAATTTTTATTGAGAGAAAAATAAATGAAACTGTATATTTTTAAATGTGGATATTGTAAAGAGCGTAAGAGCTTGCAGCGTTCGGTTCTAAGTGTTTACTGTTAAGTGTAAATTTGTCTTGGGCGTCCCAATTCGTGTCTTGCACTCGCTATCGCAATGGCTATGCCCGAAGATGGGGCCGAGTGTGTGTTGTCTATCGCGGTCCCTGTAATTTTACCTAACGCTAGTTACCTGCTTACAATTAGGTGTTTTAACGGGCTAAACAACGAATTCGCGGCTACCCGTAGAAACACGTTTTCATTTTGGTTTCAACTGTTTCTAGTTTTCTACCCGTTAGACTCATAATAATTATTTGGGCGGGAAATTCCTGGTTGGCTTTGGATGAAGCGGTGTTTGTTTATTTACGTTTGTTTTGAGCTATCTTTAGATTGATTTTTTGTTTGTAGTTTTTCTGTTAAATTTAGATAAAATTCTTAATTTAATGTGGATTCAACCGTTTGGAAATCAAAGTTGTATTTGCTGGATGGTACTTACCTACTTATTATTGTCGCACAAATTATTTTGTTCTATTTCAAGTTGCGTTCAAGTACTTTATCATTTATCAATGAAATATTTTGCAGCGAATGTTACTTACTTAAGTTACGAAGTATTTTATCGTGTGAGGCCTGATGCTTATTTTGATTTCTTTCGATTTGGAATCTGACCTTAAAATTATTTAAATTATTTTTATTTATTTGAAAATCTCTGAGGAACTGCTCGCAATTCCACCTCTTTACGAATGTTTCATTGGAAATCTTTTGTAAATATAATTTTATTATTTATACTAGTTAATTTTATGTATAATCTGCATCTCCTTCGGAAACTCGCATTAATTTTGTAACTATTGTTTATTATATTTTTTGTTATTGTTCCTTTGTAAACCAACATTTTTTAAACACAATTGTTTACTTTCCTGTTGCTTTTGTTCTATCAAAATTATTCATTACATATTTTGTTCATCATCTTAATTTTACAATAACAATCACATTTTACAAAATAATATTTCAATATTTGTTTAACATTTTGATTTGCTTTCGAATCAGATAGATGATATTGCAAAGTTCCATTTATGATTTTTGTAAAATCTCAATGATCAAAATGAGCCCTAAAATTGAAGCCAAATGATTGACATTTTTACTTATTTAGGGTGAAGAAGAAGTGTTCACGCTGCCGTAGGTGGTAAACGTTAGATGATTTTTAATGTAGGAATTGTAAAAAGAGAAAAAGCTTTCTTTTTTTTTTCACGTATCATCTTTGTGTTGATAGCATGTATGATTTGTTTTTATTTTTATTTTATATGTTCGCGTTGAGAATATGTATAAATTTGTTTTCCTCTAATTTTATTATTTGTGTAAACATACCTTATGTTATTGATGATAGAATACATTAAATTTTATGTATGGATTTATTTTTGTTTCTTTTATGTTCTTGTTTATGATTTCGCAGACTGCGTTTTCGTGAGCCTTATATTATTATCGTAGTCAATATGTTAACAAAGAACTGCTAAAATGCCAGATCATGGTAAGTATTACTGTATTACCTGCAAGCTGAAATTGGATCGAAAACGGTACACCAAAATACAGTGATACAACGATTCGAAGTCGACTTTTTACACTAATATACATACAAACGTATATTAAAGTAGGTACATAGTAGATAATGTGCAGTTGATTTGTTGCATTTTGAGCTCTGTGCGAAATGTAATACGACTGCTGAGATAGCAAGGGTTTGCCTTAGTAGTAGCAAGTGTCTTGTCAGCTGCCAATTTAGATTTAATTGTAAAAGTAATTTAAACAATAACAAAATACCAAGTGACATTATGAATTTCTTACTGCGGTGTTCCAAGCTAGTCCAAGCGAAGTAAGTTGTTTCTTCGCTCCTCGCGGGCATGGTGTTAGTATTTTTTTAGGGCACATTGGATTAAAAAACAGTTTCATTCTTAGTCATCGATTTAATTCTTGGCCCATCGATGAATTTTTTCAGCCCAGAATGTGGAGCAAATTACAAAGACACTAATAATGAAAAATACCAATGGCTTTTGTTACATTTTTGGGCGTTATCGTAGTGACCTCGAGACAAAAACACCTTTAAAATAATTTTAATAATTAAAAAACCAAAAAATTAAGATGTAGCCTGTACATGTCCCATTAGCTGTGGAGCTAGAGACAGTTTAAAAGACCTACAAACAACTCACAAACTAGCTAGGTAGTAAAAGATTCACAATGTCCTACACGAGGACACCATAACGCAAGCGGTATCAATTATACAAGTAGATTTTTATCAAAACAGTACTTACTAATTAAAATAGCTTCGTCTATGTTTGTTGTGGTTCGATGTTGTTTGACCGCTGCTGCAAGCTCGAGGTGGTAGTCTAAGGACCAGCTAGGGGAGGACAATGTCACGATATTTTTTTTTATTTCATCATCGGCTAGTGCCATCTTGCTTTATTTCATCGCTTGAAGCGAATTGCCGCTACCCGACAGTGGGATAAAACTTTTATATTGAAGTTGTGCTTCCCTAGCTGGAACTCTTATAACAGTCGAGATAGGTAGCAATTAACATAGCAAGGCTGAGAAAGAATAAAAAAATACCAAAGTAGCCCTGAGGCACGACGCGTAGAGAAAAGTTTTAAGCCTACGCCATCTTACTTTTTATCTATCCAATCAATTTTTACACTTAAACTTTCGAAAGCACTGCAGATTTTGTATATATATATATACGTCCTGTGTATATATATATATACTAGGTGGCTACGCCCCCTGCACGCTACGCGTGCCAACCCCCGGCTCGGCTTCGCTTCGCTTCGCCGAGCAAGAGCGACCGCTCGGCCTTCGGCCTCGCGGGGGGGTTGGGCGATGCGTGGGAGAGTAGTCCTGCCGCTCCGAGCTTCGCTCTACGCGGGGCTCGGCCGTTGGCCTCGCTCGACTCGGCTCGGCCTTCGGCCTCGCAGTAAGTTTCTGCGGCGAGGCCTTCGGCCTCGCGGGTTTGACCTTCTGGTGGGAGAGTTGTGCCCGCTCCGAGCTTCGCTCTTCGCGGGACTCGGCCTGCGGCCTCGTTGAACGGAGCTCGGCCTTCGGCCTCGCAAAGTTTCATACGGCGTCGGCCTTCGGCCTCCGCCTCTGAACCCAAGAATAAAGCGTTTTTTACCTTCGGTCGGGTAGAAAAGGCACATTTCTCATGCGGTTCCGACTAAAAGGCGTCGCTTTCATACGTTTTGTATAGGGGCGGATTTTCATACAAAATTGGTCAACTTTTGACAGCTATATCTCGGCCGCCATCTTGAAAATCATGGCGTGCTATTTAATTTAGATAGATTGGTATCTCATCTCTTTATCGACGCTATATCGGTAGCGCTATCTCTTTTCCCCACGGCCTGCCAATTCTTTTGCCAGAGGCTGTTTTCCCATACAAACGGTTTTTTCCAAATTTTGTTCAGAGAAATTTCAAATTTCAAACAAATCTCCCAATAATGTGAAGGTAGAAGCAAAGATACGTGTCTGTTCCAAATTTGAACCAAATCGGCCGGTAAACAAAAAAGTTAAAAATGGCGGCTGGCCTTCCAAATTTGAAATTTAAAAATCTAATTCATAGGATGGCGGTAATTCGATACTTCTCTAAATTTCTCTCATACAAAATTTCTCTCTAACTCTTACCGTTTCCAAGAAAACGTATCTATCGTTAATCAGTCAGTCACCGGATTGTAGCTTTATATAATATTACTAGGTGGCTACGCCCCCTGCACGCTACGCGTGCCAACCCCCGGCTCGGCTTCGCTTCGCTTCGCCGAGCAAGAGCGACCGCTCGGCCTTCGGCCTCGCGGGGGGGTTGGACGATGCGTGGGAGAATAGTCCTGCCGCTCCGAGCTTCGCTCTACGCGGGGCTCGGCCGTTGGCCTCGCTCGACTCGGCTCGGCCTTCGGCCTCGCAATAAATTTGTGCGGCGAGGCCTTCGGCCTCGCGGATAGGACCGTCGGGCTTGAGAGTTGGGCCCGCTCCGAGCTTCGCTCTCCGCGGGACTCGGCCTGCGGCCTCGTTAAACGGAGCTCGGCCTTCGGCCTCGCAAAGTTTCATACGGCGTCGGCCTTCGGCCTCCGCCTCTGAACCCAAGAATAAAGCGTTTTTTACCTTCGGTCGGGTAGAAAAGGCACATTTCTCATGCGGTTCCGACTACAAAGCGTCGCTTTCATACGTTTTGTATAGGGGCGGATTTTCATACAAAATTTGACAACTTTTGACAGCTATATCTCGGCCGCCATCTTGAAATGTCATGAGGTGTAGGTTATTTCTTGTAGAGGCGTATCTCGACTCTTTATCGCCGCTATATCGGTAGCGCTATCTCTTTCCCTCATGGCTGGGGACTTTTTTTCCCAGAGGCTGTTTTCCCATACAAACGGTTTTTTCCAAATTTTGTTTAAAGAAATTTCAAATTTCGAAAAAATCTCCTAATAATATGAAAGTAGAAGCAATAAAGCGTGTCTATTCCAAATTTGAACCAAATCGGCCGGTAAACAAAAAAGTTAAAAATGGCGGCTGGCCTTCCAAATTTGAAATTTAAAAATCTAATTCATAGGATGGCGGTAATTCGATACTTCTCTAAATTTCTCTCATACAAAATTTCTCTCTAAATCTTACCGTTTCCAAGAAAACGTATCTATCGTTAATCAACCAGTCACCGTTATGTAGCTTTATATAGTATAACTAGGTGGCTACGCCCCCTGCACGCTACGCGTGCCAACCCCCGGCTCGGCTTCGCTTCGCTTCGCCGAGCAAGAGCGACCGCTCGGCCTTCGGCCTCGCGGATTATTGAACGATGCGTGAGAGGGTAGTCGTGCCGCTCCGAGCTTCGCTCTACGCGGGGCTCGGCCGTTGGCCTCGCTCGACTCGGCTCGGCCTTCGGCCTCGCAGTAAGTTTCTACGGCGAGGCCTTCGGCCTCGCGGGTCTGACTATCGGGTAGGAGAGTTTGGCCCGCTCCGAGCTTCGCTCTCCGCGGGACTCGGCCTGCGGCCTCGTTAAACGGAGCTCGGCCTTCGGCCTCGCAAAGTTTCATACGGCGTCGGCCTTCGGCCTCCGCCTCTGAATCAAAGAATAAAGCGTTTTTTACCTTCGGTCGGGTAGAAAAGGCACATTTCTCATGCGGTTCCGACTATAAAGCGTCGCTTTCATACGTTTTGTATAGGGGCGGATTTTCATACAAAATTGGTCAACTTTTGACAGCTATATCTCGGCCGCCATCTTGAAAATCATGGCGTGCTATTTAATTTAGATAGATTGGTATCTCATCTCTTTATCGACGCTATATCGGTAGCGCTATCTCTTTTCCCCACGGCCTGCCAATTCTTTTGCCAGAGGCTGTTTTCCCATACAAACGGTTTTTTCCAAATTTTGTTAAGAGAAATTTCAAATTTCGAAAAAATCTCCCAATAATATGAAAGTAGAAGCAAAGATACGTGTCTATTCCAAATTTGAACCAAATCGGCCGGTAAACAAAAAAGTTAAAAATGGCGGCTGGCCTTCCAAATTTGAAATTCAAAAATCGAATTCATAGGATGGCGGTAATTCGATACTTGTCTACACTTTTGTAGTACATCATTTTTAGTTTAGCCTTTTAGTTTCCGAGAAAACGTATCTATCGTTAATCAGTCACCGTTATGTAGCTATATATAATATAACTAGGTGGCTACGCCCCCTGCACGCTACGCGTGCCAACCCCCGGCTCGGCTTCGCTTCGCTTCGCCGAGCAAGAGCGACCGCTCGGCCTTCGGCCTCGCGGGGGGATTGGGCGATGCGTGGGAGAGTAGTCCTGCCGCTCCGAGCTTCGCTCTACGCGGGGCTCGGCCGTTGGCCTCGCTCGACTCGGCTCGGCCTTCGGCCTCGCAGTAAGTTTCTACGGCGAGGCCTTCGGCCTCGCGGGTCTGACTGTCGGGTGGGAGAGTTTGGCCCGCTCCGAGCTTCGCTCTCCGCGGGACTCGGCCTGCGGCCTCGTTAAACGGAGCTCGGCCTTCGGCCTCGCAATGTTTCATACGGCGTCGGCCTTCGGCCTCCGCCTCTGAATCCAAGAATAAAGCGTTTTTTACCTTCGGTCGGGTAGAAAAGGCACATTTCTCATGCGGTTCCGACTCTAAAGCGTCGCTTTCATACGTTTTGTATAGGGGCGGATTTTCATACAAAATTGGTCAACTTTTGACAGCTATATCTCGGCGGCCATCTTGAAAATCTTGGCGTGCTATTTAATTTAGATATATTGGTATCTCATCTTTTTATCGACGCTATATCGGTAGCGCTATCTCTTTTCCCCACGGCCTGCCAATTCTTTTGCCAGAGGCTGTTTTCCCATACAAACGGTTTTTTCCAAATTTTGTTCAGAGAAATTTCAAATTTCGAACAAGTCTCTCCATAATAAGAAAGTAGAAGCAATAAAGCGTGTCTATTCCAAATTTGAACCAAATCGGCCGGTAAACAAAAAAGTTAAAAATGGCGGCCAACGTTCCAAATTTGAAATTTAAAAATCTAATTCATAGGATGGCGGTAATTCGATACTTCTCTAAATTTCTCTCATACAAAATTTTTCGATAAATCTTACCGTTTCCAAGAAAACGTATCTATCGTTAGTGAGTCCGTCACCGTTTTGTAGCTTTATATAATATTATTATATAATATATATATATATACAGGACGTCCCACGGCTATGCCACATGGAGGGAAAGTACCTTAAATATTGTAGATGGAACATTTTACTGAAAGAAGACATTATTTTAATTTAAAAAACAATTTAAACTGCATTCATAGATATAGAAATAATTAGATGTTTGAACCGGGAATCGAACCCGTTACACGAGAAAAATTATTACCCTGTAGTTTTATCATACCGATCGAAAGGCTTCATGATAAGGATTATTTTTTAATAAATAACATAGTGTCAGAAATAAAAGGAAGACCATGAACGGTTAAACTTAATTATATATATATATATATATACAGGGTAATAATATACATATAATTAAGTTTAACCGTTTACGAAATACAAACAATATAAAGTTCTTTTCACTTATTTTATACACACAGCGGTAAGTGGCTTTTTGGTCTAATAACAAGGCTTTTGGGTGTTAAAGGTAGTTCTTGTGGTTAAATTTCACAATTCTTGTGGTTACATTTGAATAGCACCTATTCTCGACTGTTTTCAGTTCCACTCTAGTGCTCTTCTAAACTTTTCTCAAACTGCCCTGTATTATTGACGCTGTGCTGATACTTCAAGGCTCGCTTTTGTATACGAAATATTAATATTTAAATAAATAAATGGTAATTAGATACATATATTTATGAGACTATGAAAGGGTACGCATTTATATATTTTTTCAGTTTTGTTATTAATTAATTTGTTTTCAAAGTAAAGAAAAGAAAAAGGTATGACAAATACCTACCTAATACACCTAGAAAAGGTAAATTCTTTAAAACTCACGATGTCATTTTTGATTGGTCCAATGTGAGTGGACTTAACATTATTTCCATCGTAAGTCGAAATCAGAATAGGATACACCTTAAAACGTTTGCTGTAGAGTCGCTCTTATGCTAAGCCAATAAATAGAAGCATGTGGGACGTTAACATGCCGTCGACCTTACCTCGTTCTGAGTTTCCAACGGTTTTACATGATTTGTTACTATTTTTCACTTTATAGTAGAGTTACCAGTACGTTTACCGTCGCAAAACGCTTGGACAAAAGCACTATCTTTATAGAGGCTAGATCTAAACGAAGTACCTGCGGAGGTAGCATGACTTTTATCTCGACGATGTATAACCCACTATAGACGTAAAAAATGCTGATAAACCGCCATTTTGTTGGATAAATCCGCCTCGATAAAAGTCATGCTACCTCCGCTGATCGTAGCTCGACTAAACTTTTTTTTTGTTAAGAAGATTGTTCACGGATTGTTTATACTTGTGTAGCATATAAATAAAACCAGTGGCAATAAAATACGTACACAAAATCGAGTAACGATACACCAATGGAAGGAACAGTCATTACAGTATCTAACGTCTAGTCTAGCATGACTAAACATGTCGGGCTTCATAATCAGCTGTTTGTTCCGCTCTAGAAAGATAAAAAAAGTGAAATAAAGCATGGTATCGCGCAGTTTTAAGATCGATATGGATTGTCAATGTCATGCTAGACCAGACTATCTAATAGCAATATTATTTACATTATCTACCTACTTCATAGCATAAGCTTTTACTAAATAGCAATAGAAAAAATACCTGCAGCAAATTTGGAGCACCAATTAGCATTTTAATAGTGGCTTAGTATTTTTAAACTTTTATATTCTCTGTGTCGCTTTATGACGAATGACAGAACAGACATGAATGACACATACGAACAAAATGGTTTATTCTAAACACGCAATTCATATTCTAAACTAAATAATTAGATACCTAGTGTTTACCTTATCTTTCGTAGTGGCAATATAATATTTTTGTTATATCTCAAATAATAATATGTTGCAATGGGTACAAATTGAAGGAAAATTACGGCAATTTTTTACTAGCAGTTATTGTTCTTGGGAGCATTTATAACAAATGGTAAATATTGATTAATGTTGCTAATTTCCAGTTTTTCACGTTAATATTCTCGAAACGAAATAGCATTTAGGTAAGTGTGGTCAAGTTGATAATTATAAATAATACAGACTCAGAGCGGAATTGAATTCGTCTCACGATGGAGTTCAAAATGAAAATATTAAATTGTGCCTTAGTCAAAACGTTCTGCAAACTTTTCTTTGAGCGCGAGAAAAAAAAACATTTGATTTACGGAGTTAATCTTAAATCTGACATTACAAATCCTTCACTTGTAGCACTGTATAATTATTTGCACGATCGATCGAAGACAACCCCCATCAGTTGAATAAGTAGTTGAACTAAATGCAATAATGTTTAAACAATATTTTGTTTTATTGGATGTTGTAATTGATTATTGAATATATTTACATTTATATTGATATAGAAGTAGAACAGAATGTATTTGTCGTAGCAATAAGTGTGGCAATAAGGTTAAGAGCATTTGCTTTTGTGTCTTCGAGTACCTAAAATAGAAGTAAAACTAAATGTACCTATATATCTCGGAGAACTCGTTAAAACTCAGCTGTAAACTGCTTCCCACTTGTACGTACGATAAGTTCAAACCATTTTGTCATTTTTCAATAAAAATACATATATTTTAAATACTCATACCTACTACATAATGCACGTGAATAATTAGTTAAAATATGTAGACAATGTTGTATTTTAAGCTGTGTATAATATTTCATTTTCAATACAATATGTGATTGGAAATGAAATGTTGTTTAACCTTCGTGAAATAATCTCTCATTTCTGTCTTAATTTTCCATCTATTGAGTTAAACAGTATCTGTTATTTTTTAAGCTCTTCGTCAACGGAAATACCAAAATACTAGTAAAATAAGGACAAGTGCCAAGTTCTAAATGCTCTGAAAATAAGTGCAATTCTCCTCTGACCACTCTTCTACTGTCCTATTATGTCTTGTCACCACAAATATATGAAGTACTTTTGAGCATATAGTACCTACTCTTACCTAGCTTTATTTCTGCCTAAATAAATAAAGGGCGGATTAAAAGTAAGCAGATGATGTATTAACAAAAGTACTTCGTATAATAACGTCTCAATAATGTATGTTAACTATAACTGAATATGTTAAATTAGTGAACACTACGTTATATATTGCATACATATATATTACGTTTTGTGAATGTTTTTATTAACATTTGATAACATAGTTAAAGATACGAGAAAACGGTGTCGTGATGTAGGAAACGTGTATGGTAAAATTATGATAAACGCTCAAATAATAGACTTATATTCAGAATCTATCGTGATTTGAATACAAGTTTGGAGTTTGCAGTTTAAACTTGGTTCTAAGGACGCGATAGAAAAGTAAAAACGAAAGTAATTTTGTGAAATCGCATGAAAGTTGAGTGACGTCGGGCCTTTGCTGTAAAAATTTAGCGGCCATAAGCCAAAGTGTTATAATTTTACGTTTTAATTTTTTAAAGGAAAGTAATAAGTAGAAGCGTGTACGTTAATGTGTAAGGAACAAACAAATTATAGTATAAACGTTGTTTACCAAGCGACCGACAGCGGGTCGTTAGACGAAAATATTATTTTTCTTAGATCATTATATTGTAATAAAAAAATATAAAAAATATGTACTTTATGGCGTTGTCCGCCCGGTCGCAGGCCGCCATGGAATAAAAAAAGGAATATTTTTTTACGGGCGCTGCGGCCTTTTGCGGACATTACCATAACTTGTCATATTTGTTATGTTTAAGGAGAAATATCTATTGTCTATTCCAGGGGTTGAATAACCAACACTTTTTTATATTATAATAATTATAGAAATTATTATTGAGCTTCTTGTTTTATTATCTTCGCCAAGTACACAAAGGTACATATTCTGCTGGTTTCTGTATTAAGAAATTCGCTAAGCAAGTTACTTAAATATTGTTCTGCCTCTGCGGATTTCTCACAAAAGAACGTGACATAACGATAGTTAAGTATTTACTTAGTAAAATTCTCAATTCAGAAACCGGGCCATTGTCTGTTTACTACATCAACGATAAGTAGGTTAGCTCAAACATTCTACTCTTTCTGAATAATCCTTTTTAGGATTCCGTACCCGGTGCTAAACGGGACCCTATTACTCTGCCTCCGCTGTCTGTTCGTCCGTCTTAACATTAAAGGGCTGCATCTTTGTAACCATAATAGGTAACCAGTTGAAATTTTCACAGAATATGTGTTATTATGGAGGATACAACAACAAATAATAAACAATAAATAATAAGGAGGTTCCTATACAACAATCGTGTTTTTATACTTTTTGCTCTATCGCAAAAACGGTATACATCAAACTAGGTATGATTATAGAGCTTACTTTATAGTTATAACAACAAATACTAAAAAACAGCCAAGCAGGAGTTGGACACACGCACAGAGGGTCCGTATAGCCAGATTTTTTAAAATTTTATGGCTGTACGGATCCCTCAGAGCACGAGTCCAACTCGCACTTGGCTTTTTTTTTTCTGATGAGCCAACGAAATTCTATGAAGAAGGTAAATTAAACAAGAAATACATACCTGCCAACAGTTTAATAATTCTTCTCTTACAAGCTAGAGGCATATCTACACTTTGTTCCGGACATGCTTCTTTTTCTTCTTCTTCTTGTCGGAGTGAGACTCAATAAGGTCGTCGATCTCTTTACTGTCATCGCCGAGACGCTTCTCGCCGCTGGAAATAATAATAATATAAATAAATAAAATTAACGTCCGTTCGCTTTCATAGTGTCACTTTGATATTTGCCGCCTTGGCGCGCGGCGGCTTTTCACAAAAGAAATTAAAGGTAGCCGACGCGGCGCAAACACGCCAGTGAATTTGGCTCGCCGCTCGTCAAAGAAACGTCGTATTGAGAGGTTGTGCTTGTGACTTTTGCACTTAGTATTTTGTATTGAATGTCGATCGCTGCGTGTAGATAAAATGTTTTTTCATTCGTTAGGACAGCGAGGTGCCTCTAGCTAGACGAAACTTCGAATGACCCAAAAATTAAAAGACGAAGGTTTTGTTAAACATTTAAGCAAATTCTAGTTAATGTCCATCAGCATTGTGTTGAAATGAATATGTCTGCGCCCATCACAGATACTTCAAAAATAGTTGGTATCCCAAGAACCAAGATTGCCGTCGTGTGTACCGACACTATCTAAGCGAACGGACTTTAGTTTATTTCACAATAAAACAGGAAGAATAGGAACATACAGGGTATCAGATACATGGGGGAAATGGTTCGCTTAAATAGTAGATATATTAAAACAACCGGCCAAGTGCGAGTGGGACTCGCGCACTGAGGGTTCCCTACAGAAAATGTGGAAAGGTGTACACTTATATAATAAACAACGCGATGACGCACAGACGCGTTGAAAGCCTGGCTAACGTGTATGACGCACATACGCGTTGAAAGGCACCTAGAGTACGTGTGGTCTGTTTACTATGGTCGATTATTTGTGTGCAAGGTACTCGGCGAACGTCTCGATGACGCGTTAACGCGTCAAAGCAACGAATGTGCTAAGCCGATCATAGGCTTACCTCTTTACAGACAGCATGCTCTTCTGCTTGGAGACAGCCAATGCCTGACTCCAGTCAGAGTCGTTTCCTTTAATCCGGTACTGCGCCAGATCTTCACCCATCAGACGGGATAACTCTTTGCGCTGCTTACGCTCTAACTCCTGAAAATTTCATAGATTTCTTGTGTACAGGGTAATTACGGTCGGTGGGCAGACCAGCAGCCCGATGGTCGGACGACATCGTTGTGTCGGCGGAGGGTCCATGGATGCGGATGGCGAGGGACCGTGAGAGGTGGCGTGAGGGGGAAAAGGCCTATACCCAGCAGTGGGCAGATGTGGGCTGATGATGATCATGAGGGTAATTTTTAAATAGCATTATTCCTCAAACACATCAACTTCTAAATGTGATTTTCAACAACTTTTGTTGTACGGTCGGCCACAATCATAGATACCCCAAGGCAGCTCTTACCGCGCGCGGCATAAGGACGTCAATCGAACAAAAAGGGGTATCCTAGCGTGAGGCCGACTGTACCAGCTTCTGTCTGTAAATCTTATATTTTTACCGCAGATACTAGGTTAATTAATGTTGGTTTTTATAACAGACTACAGGGTGCAAAAAATTGTATATAGGGTGTTAAAAGACCGCCAACAGACCCGAATCCACGCATTCTAGACACAAAGTACTTTTTCGATAAATCATTGCTGGGAAATGATTTTGGGTTTTTGAGGTTATAATTTTGAAAAATATTTTATCACGCAATGGACGTGTAACGCACAGAAGTCATATTGCGCAAGCGTAGGTATCAATTTATGTTACTTAAGCTTGAAGTGCCGATGTTTAGAATACATTGCGGGTTGCAATTTTTAAAGTCGTTTTTTGTAAGAAATATTCATAATTATGACATGGCTTCTTGCGAGGGTATGTTAAGAACTAGATACTGAAGGCATTTTTGCAAAAAAAAAAGTTTTGAAAAGTCCGACTTTGAACCTCATTATCTCGGAAACCGTTGATTTCTCAGACATAGTTCCTTGGGCAAAAATGTTCCTTATGATGAGGACTATACGTGGTTTCCCGCTTTGTTGGCGGTCTTTTAACACCATGTATAGGGAAAGGCCTGCGCAAACGACGGATAGTGGCGGACAAAATGTCTGCGGCGCGCTCTTATTAGTACAGTACTAAGGTTGCACTTTGTCTGCGTATACCGCCAGGTGAGACGAGGTATTGCGCGGACAAAGTGCAACCTTATTACTTTACGAATAAGAGCACGCCGCGGACATTTTGTCCGCCACTGTCCGTCGTTCGCGCAGGCTTTTATAGTTGATGATGTATTTATTTATGAGTAGAAATAACTTTTAACTAACGTATCCAAAGTTACCCTATAGTTTCGACTCCGTTCGGAAGTTTTATTTTTGGAGAAGAAACTGAGATCGCGGGTAGTGAGATGGTAAAACGACCGCTTTGGGCGTATTTGTGCTATTTAGTTCTGGCTAGTGTCTTGGCCTTAGTTTCGAGATCTTAAAAATAGCTGTGGATTGATATTTTACATTTATCATTTTACCCATTTGTATTAATTATATAGAATCGTATTAATTATTAAAAAAGATATGATTTTTTATTGTCGGTAGAGTTTAAGAGTTTATTGAATCGTCTCAAAGGCCAATAGTTGGATTAGGTTTGGTTAAAAAAAAACAACAACAAATAAAAACTAAGCCTATTTATTTCTAAGTCTCAACAAGACGACACTAGCACCAACAAAAAGTCCAACAATGATTACCTTAGCTGCCTTCGACAACTCTTCTTGGAGGCTCTCCTTCACTGGACCCAACGATGAATCCACGTCTTCAGAGACCTGTGAATAAAAAAAAAACATTTGAATCAACGTAGTAATAGAAAAATCTTTTAAGGTGATATCCTAGACACAACTAGCGCCGCCAATGGAAAAAAAAACATATCTTCTTTTTGATGCGTTTTTTGCTAAAAACTAAATAGGTTATCAACGCGAGGCATAACTATTTTTAGGACCTAAAAATATGAAATATGTTTTAGATTTCAAATCCTAGAACCTACGAATAAAATCTTTTATCGCCAAAAGTGGCCACAAAAGGCGATAAAAGCGATAAATCCAATAAGAATATATTGGCGGCGCTAGTACAGAACAACAATAATTCAGCCGATTATGTGTTCTGGTTTACGACAAGTTTTTTCGGCAGTGCCACTGCTTCGTAGACCAGAACACATAATCGGCTGAATTATTGTTGTTCTGTTGTTTACAATAATGAAAAGAATACTGTTTTATTGCCGCGAACGAAAAATCGCTGAACAAAAATAGCTCAATTTAGCTACAAATGTAAAAAACTGTGATTTTTTTAATTTCCGGCCACGCTGCTATCGTCCACCCTTAAATCTACGTTGCATGATTTATTTCTTGCCCAAAGAGGCATGGAGCGTGGACCGTATACCAAACATTGTAATAAGAAGCCGCACAAAAGTGGCAGACGTCGGAAAACACAACTTCTTTGAAGTGGAAGTGGGCAGGACACTTGGCTAGACGTACCGATGGCAGATGGACAAAGTCCATTGCGGAATGGCGACCTCGAGAGGGGAAGAGATCGGTTGGCAGATCACCAGCCAAATGGTTCGACGACATAGCCCAATTAGCCCGAAAACAGGGGTTGCTGGTATTTTTCACAGATTTTTTGATCATTCTTTTTAGCTTTGGTATCGTGTAAATAATTACCCTGAGTCGGGTGCCACTTTAAAATTGATCTTCTTGCATCCCTCGTAGAACTAGGGTGCCACTGGACGCTGTATCAGTAATCTAACATAGTAAAGGCCTAAGGAGGTACCTTATCTTCAATGCCGATCTCTTTGGCGACGGTATTTTCGAGCACCGGTTTGATGGTTGCGTTAATCTTCTTGCTTTCCTCGTAGAACTAGGGTGTCACTGGACGCTGTATCAGTAATATAACATAGTAAAGGCCTAAGGTACCTTATCATCGATGCCGATCTCTTTGGCCACGGTATTTTCGAGCACCGGTTTGATGGTTGCGTTAATCTTCTTGCTTTCCTCGTAGAACTAGAGTGCCACTGGACGCTGTATCAGTAATCTAGCATAGTAAAGGCCTAAAAAAATAAATAAAGGCCTTTGGATCTACTAATAATGAGATGATTTATACAGCGTCCAGTGGTACCTTAACTCACACTACATAGATGGGTGAAGAGACCACTCGGCGCTGCAGTGCCTGGAACATTGTTTTAGATAAAGGCCTAAGGAGGTACCTTATCATCAATGCCGATATTTTCGAGCACCGGTTTGATGGATGCGTTAATCTTCTTGCTTTCCTCGTAGAACTAGGGTGCCACTGGACGCTGTATCAGTAATCTAACATGGTAAAGGCCTAAGGTACCTTATCATCGATGCCGATCTCTTTGGCCACGGTATTTTCGAGCACCGGTTTGATGGTTGCGTTAATCTTCTTGCTTTCCTCGTAGAACTAGAGTGCCACTGGACGCTGTATCAGTAATCTAGCATAGTAAAGGCCTAAAAAAATTTATAAAGGCCTTTGCATCTACTAATAATGAGATGATTTATACAGCGTCCAGTGGTACCTTAACTCACACTACAGGGTGCACTCTAAGTCGATAGCGGAACTTTAAGTAGGCTATCTACTCATCAATACAAACAAGTTCCACTAGGTGGCTAAAAATATTGAGCGAAAAAAATATCAGCTGTTCCATACAAAAGGTCGACTCAGTACTGCGCCAAATTTATGAAACAGCAGATTTTTTTTTGCTCCATTCTTTTCGCCACCTAGTACAAGTTGTTTGTAGTGATCAATAGACAGCCTACATAAAGTTCCGCTATCGACTTAGAGTGCACCCTGTAGATGGGTGAAGAGACCACTCGGCGCTGCAGTGCCTGGGACATTGTTTTAGATAAAGGTAGGAGGTACCTTATCATCAATGCCGATCTCTTTGGCCACGGTATTTTCGAGCACCGCGTTGATGGTAGCATTGATCTTCTTGCATCCCTCGTAGAACTTGGCAAGGACCTGCGACCCTGGCAGACCCAGCTCTGAGGCTATGTCGTCGACGTCCTTCATCTGGAAACCCATCGCCACTAGCACAACCTGCGGAGGGACAGATATAGAGACAAGTAATTAGCGTACAGATGTTTTATCTCACGAAAGCGGATGAGCTTGTGTGTGCAAATGTACATGCACATTGCACATTGTCATTGCGTGCGTAAGCTCGAGAGCACCCGGTTTCGGCCGAGCGCCGGCCGAGTCACTAGTGCTCTTCGATCAAGGATAAAACTAGATACAACATAGAACTCTGAAATGTGTCTAGAAAAATAGATGCCCAAATTGTCTTTGGGAGCTTATTTGCTCGAAGTCCATGCAATTAAAGTAAAACTGTACACTAATGCAATAAGGTTGACATTCGAATATTAGACGTATGGTCGAATGATGTTTCGTATTGTTCTATTGCTGATATCATTTGTTTCTGTGGGGACAACTTTTTATTGTGATTTTATACGTAATACGTAAATGCTACTCAATCCGCGCCAAAAAATATTAATTTAGGCTGGAAGATGGAAGATGGCGGGAAATTCAAAATTTTCCGTTTTTTTACATTTTGTAGCTAAACTGAGCTATTTTTGTTCAGCGATTTTTCGTTCGCGGCAGTAACATAGTATTCTTTTCATTATTGTAAACAACAGAACAACAATAATTCAGCCTTAGCAGCAATAAAACAGCCTTTCAAATAGCTCAGTTTAGCTACAGAATGTAAAAAAATTAAAATTTTGAATTTCCCGCCAAAGGTGGCGGGAAATTCAAAATTTTAATATTTTTACAACGGCTATCGTCCACCCTTAAATACAGTCAGTATGAAGTTACGCACACAAGAGCGCGCGTCTATACCTACGCATTACAACTACAAGTATGGCTCATCCGCTTTCGTGAGATAAAACAACTGTAAGTACATTCAAGAGGAAATATTTGAGCATTTTGGAAACTTTTAAAGGTGTTTTTCCAATCCAATAATGACGATCATTCAGTTATCAGAATATTGGACTTCCAAGTATTAAGGCGAAAAACAAAGTTTTAAGCATAATTACTCGTTGAATGAATCAAATCCACCAAGAAAGTTAGAGAAGTTTAAAGTTACGCTATTTCAAAACGCGCCCCGCTGGATCCTACCTTAGTACAGGGCCCTTAGCCTGTAACGCAATGGTGCCAAAATGGGCTCCCGGTTGACGGTTTCAATTACGATTTATTAATGCTGTCGGTCCAGTGTCGCTCCTTTTAATGTTTTTTGTAGTACAGCAAACAATATTAAGAGTCTAATTCTAAAGGATTAGTTCGCTGGTTGTAGGAGAGTAACGAAAAAATCCCGGTTTTGTCCTTCTACCTGGGACGCCATTGATACGCCATTGTGTTATAGGCTAAGGCCCCTGTTTTGAGGTAGGTAACAAGATTAGCACCATTAACCATTATACTCACAGCTACAGAAAAAACCAATGACATTCTGAAAAAACTGTCAGAAAAGAAAGTCATCGGATTGCGAAAATATTACGAGTGGCATTTACAGATTTGCTCTTGCTATGGAACACGAGATTCGCCACCTGGGCAAGTAAGTCTGAGATGAGCCTGTAGTCAGCCTGCCGTCGGAAGTAAGCCTACAGTAACCTTTCATCCCTTACCTGTTGAATAGCGTCCAACTTGACATTGCTCTTGCTATGGAACACGAGGTTGGCAACTTCGGCGAGTAAGTCTGAGATGAGCCTATAGTCAGCCTGCTGCCGGCAGTAAGCCTCCACGCGAGACAGGTCGTGCGGGGAGAGGTACTGGCCTATCAGGCTCTTTGTCAGATCTGCGGACGGGAAAAATAGATAGAAGAATGATAGAAATATAGAAAGACGTTTATTAATAGCGACGGAAATATACCGACAAAACACAAGTGAGTAAAACCGTGATATAATAGAAATAGACACATAGAATAATTGTAAAACGGTGAAAGAAGAATATCTTACCCGGTTTATTCGGCTTAACAGTGTCATTAAGAAGCGTGGCTAGCGCTAAAGCGGCGGGCATTTTCCTCAGCGAGCGAGCTAGCAGACGACTGAACCGCTTCCTAAAGTCAGCGCTGTATGCGGCTAGCCAGTCGTTTTGATGCATTGCTCGCAGCATTATGCACGAGTGTTCTCCCGTTAGGTCGTTGGGTTTTTGGCTGCAGGGAGATGGCAAAGGGTTAAGTAACTATAACATTTTCCCCACAACGAATTGAGACTAGCCCCCATAATAACAAATGATAGTCATGAAAGAGCTTTCTAACGACATACGTCTGGTCGGTGGTCGTTATTGGTCGGTGGGTACGCGTCCCATACATTTTGCCCGTCATCCTTTTCAGTTGAGACTTGGCTCTTGATTTCACAAAAAATCCTAACTTTTAGAGACTCTCCAAGTGCTGTTTTGTATTCGGAATATGTATCAGGAAGGTTCGGAAACTTGTTTCAAAGCTTTACTATAAAAAAAAACTGTGTTAAACATTCAATAACGTGGCATCTTCCTCAGTGAACGCGCGTTGTTAAAATGACTGAACCGCTTCCTAAAGTCTGCGCTGTATGCAGCTAGCCAGTCGTTTTGATGCATTGCGCGCAGCATTATGCACGCGCCTAGGACTCGGAAGCGAGACACCCAGGTTGGATTCCTAGCGCAGGCATGTACTAACTTGGTTTCTTTAGATTTTAGTAGTATAAAATATGAACTAGCTATTGATATTTTGGATACGTCTCACAACTAGCGCCGCCAATAAAAAAATAATTAAACATATCTTCTTTTTGGGTCCTTAGGTCCTAAAAATAGTTGGCCTCGCGTTGAGAAATTGCATGAGCGTTTTTTTGCTAAACACGCATCCAAAAAGAAGATTGGTTTTTTTTCATTAGCGGCGCTAGTTGTGCGTCGTAAAGTAAGTAAGTAAGATGTAGCCTGTACAATTGTACATGTCCCACTAGCTGGGCAAAGGCCTTCTCTCAGAGAGAGAGTTCGAGCTTAATCACCACGCGTGCTCAATGCGTCGTATTTTGTCTTAATAGCTAGAGTTCATTTCAAATATTAAGAAATGATCCTAGGTGCCTACCTCAAATAAACAGGCACATATTTCTGCGACTTCCAGAACTTGAGCAGATCCTGCGTCAGGCCGAAGCTGGTGCCCAAGTAGTCGAGATGCTCCGCCTTTACTTCTGTGAGACGCTTCAGCAGAGTCGGAGGTTTGGCCCTGGAGAAAAAAAACGGTCAGATTGCAGAACAAAATGTACTTAGAAAGGAGGAAATCGTCGCTGTAGAATGATAACCTCGTAAGTAAAAAAAAAACTTTTTTTGTTTTCTTTTTAGAAATCGAATGATAACCACGTATTTCATAATGTGGCGAACCTTTGAACACAATTTTATGACTACTAATGCCATCTATTAATATTTTAAACATTGACGAAATTAATCATTTCTTTCGTTTCCTGTAAAGTTTGGTTCTCTGGACATACGAGGTCATCATTCTACAGCGACGAAATACAAATGGAAGGAATCTAAATTTTTCGCGGTCTTAGTCCAGCTGATGCAGCCTCTTTCTCAACTGAGCGCCTCCAGGGGGCTAATACTCGGTAATTTCGCAATCGACACATCTCGAAGGAAAAATCTCATGTCATTTCGATCTCGATTGCTCCCGACTACTCGAGTCATGTCGAGCGAAAAAGGCAAACAACTCGCAGAAATCTCGTGCCTTAAGTCGAGGATGACTTCGTGAGAATAGGAGATGAGATTTCTCCTTCGAGATGAATGTGTCGAATGCAAGATTCCCAAGAATTACCCCCAGATAGATACGGCGTCGGCCCGGCCGTCTCTTGACATTAGATGTTTGAGCCAAGTCAGTCCTTGTTTGAGCGCCATTTCTTTTCGAGGATTTCTGTGTGTGACGATCTAAGCTCTTAGGGTCTAAGAACTAAAAAGATAAAAAAAGTATTTATTTAAAAACCACACATAAATTATACAGACAGTTACAGTTTCAGAGATTGTAAAAATGGTTAGAGTGCAGAACAGTAGGTACCTAATGATTTTTCCGTTGGTCTCCACGCTAGATTTACATCTGTGTTGTGGAGGCCTAGATTGACGAAATTCTAAGTTAGGTTTAGATGGCGGGTCGACGTTGAGATTTAGTACAACCAATAGTGGTTCTTGAGAGAAATGTTTATATAAAAAATAGAAAAAGAGATAAAGAACTAACAATAACAACTACACGTTAATAAGTGGTTACCTGGGTACGATAGTCTCCGTCTGTAGCGTGGCTCGTCCGTTGGTCTGTTCGTCGTCGGACGACTCAGCCGCGTCGTCGAGACACGGGATATCACCGGAGTAGTACGCCGCTAGCTGCTGCAAAGCGCGCTTGCCGTAGCCCATCTGTAAAGAACGAAGGGAGGTTCATCATCATCATCATCATCGCCATCCCACCTCTGCCCACTGTTGGGTATAGGCCTTTTTCCCCTCACGCCACCTTTCACGGTCCCTAGCCATCCGCAACCTTGGAACCTCCGCCGCTACGACAATATCGACATAATATATCATTGACAAGAAATACATAATCTGTAAAATTTCAACCGTCGAACTATTACGGTTCATGAGATTCAGCCTGGTGACAGACAGATCGACGGAAGGACAGACAGACGGACAGCGGAGTCTTAGTAATATAATCCCATTTGGCACCCTTCGGGTACGGAACCCTAAAAAGAAGCGTGTACCCGCTGATAGGAGGGGTGCGTGGCTATCCGCACGACTCTCGCGCCGCACAGCTTGGGGAAGTCCCGGTCGCCGAACTGCTCGCAGATGTTCCACGGGATCAGATCCCCGGCGGCCTTGCGCCCGCGGCCCAGGCTGTCGCGGACCGATCTGGGGGGAAACAAGTGTTCTATATTCCACTGGGACCTTAGTCTGTAACGCAATGGTGCCAAAATGGGCTCCCAATTGACGGCTTTAGTTGCGATTTATTAATTCTGTCGGTCCTTTTAATGTTTTGTAGTACAGCAAAGAATATTCCAATTCTGGAGGATTAGTTCTCTGGTTGTAGGAGAAAAACGAGGAAACCCCTGGTTGACCCCTCTATCGCTTCGCAACGCGTAGCGACATAGACCAACCAGTGTCAACATACTTTGTGTTTTGTTACAACACTCGCACTTGACTTACCAAAATGCCCATTATTTAATTATAAAAATGAGATTCAGCACTAATGAACTCATAAAATTAAATCAATTAATATTATAAGTACCTATTTGCCATAGCTTTTAAATAGTCCTAACATCAATTTATAATAAAATTCGCTAAACTTTAAAGAGTGACCACACCCCGATAAATTAGTTGTAATATTTTATTCCATAATATGCTTTGTTGCATTGTCTCTCTCTTACGTTAATAAAGAAATTTTAAAAACAAATACAAGGTGTCAAAGTTGGTGTCAATTAGTTAT
Source organism: Zelleria hepariella (assembly GCA_949319315.1). NCBI lineage: Eukaryota > Metazoa > Arthropoda > Insecta > Lepidoptera > Yponomeutidae > Zelleria > Zelleria hepariella. The sequence continues at coordinate 5,793,995 of OX439380.1, read as the reverse complement.
TTGCAGATTGACAACAAAATCGGATGATATTCAGGGGTAGCAAAACGTTTTCTTCATTTGTATGGGCTTGAGTACGGTAGGTAGGTAATCGTATGAGGTAAGTGGCCAACTGGCCACCTCTGGTGTCAGAGTTCTTTGGCCGCACCGGGACCAACGATTTGACGTGCCTTCCGAAGCACGGAAGCGCTCAGATATTTAGTGCGGTAAACTATACTCTTAAGTTGTCAAGTTTAGTCCTATGCGTCCATAAATAAAATAAAAAGAAACATACAAACTATAAAATACAAAAAAATGAGAGGTAAATGAACTCGCCTATCGGAGATGTTCCCCTCGAGGCAAATCTGTATGACGCAGAGCACTTCCGGCATAGAAGTGGCGTTGGGCGGCGTCGGTGCCAGCAACACGAAAAGACAATGCGCCGGCGCATCAGCCAGCAGTTGGATGTCGTTTGGACTGTTCTGGAGATGGTAAGAATATCCTTTAGTGAGGAGAAGAAAGGGACGAAAGACTTTTGTCTTGTCTGGTCGGCCACAGTCTAGGATACCCCCTGGTAGCTCTTATCGCGCGCGGCTTAAGGGCGTGAATCGAGCAAAAAAGGTGTCTTAGAGTGTGGCCGACTGTATGTGGCAATCAAATTACCACAATGGGTCATTTTCATATCGGTCTTTTCGCTAAAGAAAAAGTCCTGCTATTATACATGGTGGGGACACCGTGTATCCTCAAACGTGTGGATGAAACATCAAGATGACGTAGTGTAGGCGAGCGTAGATTTTTTATGAGAAAAGAGCTTTAATGACTAGACAATGCTGTAATTTTTTTTTATAAGGTTAAAAAGTTTGCTCGGGACAGCCTCTCTACCCTTGACGCATTTTTTTCTATACGGCGCAATTTACAAAATTCAATATTTCACGCATTCCATATTTTTATTGTACAAAATAGCCTTACCTTTGAATAAACATTACGAAGTATATAAAATCAAAGCATGACTATGCAAATTCAGAGATAAATGAATTTTCAAACTTTGTCAATATGACCACAATAGCGTCAAGGGTAACCCCCAGACTTGAACCCGCAACGTCTTGCATACCGTCCAAGCTCTCCAGAGGTTGCGGGTTCAAATCCTGTCTCAAGCAAATTTTTTAACCTCATAAAAAAATATTTATAATGCTAGTGCTAGTGCTTTAGAAAATACAAAAAGTAGAAAGTGTTGATAAAAACAAGGGTTCTTTGCGTGCCGACTCTTATCGAAGAATCAAAGGTAGACAAAGGAAGGCATCGACAGTTACTTGACTCGGTAGCTCAATTGCTAGAGCGCCTGCACGGTATGCGAGAGGTTGCGGGTTCAAGTCCTGTCCCGAGTGAATTTTTTCAACTTATTATAATTGTTTAAATTATTCCCTAGCACGGGTTAGTGCTTTAGAAAAAACAAAAAGTAATCAAAGGTAGGTTTTGGGTTTTCCAGATCTCCTTCTGCCTGGTATGTTGCCCTGTATGCTAAGTTGTTAAAATAAGGGCGTAGATCTTCGTACCTTGTAATGGCTGGCAACGTAGATGGCCACAAGTCTGTGAAGGAATGCTTCAGCCGCCTTGTGGTAGCAGAACAGGGCGTCCCTGTTCACTCTGAAATTAGAATAATATCGTGTTGAGTTTTCAAGGCCATCACCCATATTGACCAAATTGTGTTTTATGGCGGTCAAGCAAAAAAAATTAAAAAAGTTATAGATCTTGAAGTTCTAAGAAAAAAAGAGGCAGTGTGCGTCGTGGAAATTCGGACTTAGGAGAAAAAAATATTTTCTATGTACAAAAAAAACAATATTGCGTCGTAGGCTAAGGCGCAATACACACATAGAGAAAACGAGTATATTGCGGGCGAGCAAAGATGAAAGTCGCGTCGCGGCCTGGCATCCTAGCTTCAGAGTTTTCTTCTTGATCCCTTAATTCCTCCGCGGAGTCTGGGGCTGACACAAGGGCTTTCCATCTATCTCTGTTCATGGCTAGGGAGGGTAGCTCTGGCCAAGTTGCTCCCTTCTCTTTCGTCTCAGAGAGAACGGAACTCTTCCACGTCTGGTACGGTCTTCCGGGTCGTCGAGAGCCACCTTCGGGATGTGGTGATCAGGTCTTCGCAGGGTGTGTCTCAGCCAACGCCATTTGCGTTCCCTGATGTCTTGGGCTACGGGTTTTTCTTTCGTGTACCGCCACAGTTCGACATTTGAGAGGGTGTTAGGCCAGTGTCAGAGTTTTGACAATACATACTTTTTTATTTTAATTTTCAGTAGATTTGATTGATTGATTACCTGTAGAGGTCACAGGCGGCGGGGGGCGGTGCGCCGGCGCCGGGTGAGGGGGGCGGGGCCTCCAGACAGAGCAGCGAGTTGAGCCAACCCTCGACCGGGTCACCAGCTCGGTATCTGATTGGCTCTTCCAGTTTTATCTGCAAAAACGAAGATGGCGGTGGTAGGTAGGTAATCGTATGAGCTTTGTTTGTTACACTTTATTGCACTCAAAAATAAAAATAAACTTATATAACATGATAGTAAGAGAACGTTTACAAGGGCAGACTTATTTCTAAAGAAATTTCTTCCAGCCAGGCCTGCGTGGGGTGGTGAGAACTGCTGAGGTAGTGGTTTAAAATATATTTTTTTATTTAAAAACCCACTTATTCTATCTTTACAGGTTACCCCATTGCAACGGACAAGCACATATTTATCTAGCCTAATAAAATAACACTTGGTTATGTCTATAACATTAGGAGAAAAACGAGGAAACCCCGGTTTTTTCCTTCTACTAGGACGCCATCGACACGATTTTAAGGCCCTGTAGAGAAGAACAGCCGGACAACCGGATAAACGAAAGCATTTTTGCCCTGAAACGGAGGCATTAGACGATTTATCGGTCTATATAGCTAGTTCAAAAATAAAACAATAGGCCTAGGACTTTCGTGCGCGAGTGTACCCATGCGCAAACACACCCCCTGCACTTTCTTCTAGCGTTATTTTTACAAGATGCTACCAGTTACTCCCAAATATATGTATGATTGGACCACTTCGCAGTTTGCAACCACCGTGGGGAAAACACTGTATGAATGCACCCTAGAAACCTCTGACCGAGAGAAATGGCGTGGCATCGTAATGCGCGCAACATCAGCCACTGATAATACTGCATGTGGACCACGACCGCTCTGACAAGAGCGTAACGACGGAGACGAAGAAGACCAGTAACTCACCGGCGGAGGCGCGTTGTGGTGCGTCTGCAACTGCGCGAACAGTTTCAAGGACAGTGCGCGCCCTGTCCCTTCATATCCGGAGACTGTTGAGGAGAGCAGAGCGAGAGGCGCCTTGGAGGCCGCAGCAGCCACGTGAGCGAGCGGGATGGCTGCTGCCTCGTCAACGAGGACTAGGTCGGCCGCCTCTAGCAGCGAGTGGTCGTCCGGAGTTATGTACTGGGGAATAAGGGTTAGGTTGGCGTGATGGTCGTAAAATCTAAATAAATAAGAGTGTGAGAGAGTAGAAAATTAGACAATAGAGCGAGAGGCGCCTTGGAGGCCGCCGCGGCCACGTGAGCGAGCGGGATGGCTGCTGCCTCGTCAACGAGGACTAGGTCGGCCGCCGCTAGCAGCGAGTGGTCGTCCGGGGTTATGTACTGGGGAATAAGGGTTAGGTTAGCGTGATTGTCGTAAAATCTGAATGAGTGTGAGTGAGTATAACGGAAGAAAATTCGCCTCGAACTTGGGGGTTTTTTGGACAACCGTGCCAACGTACTCATCATAGCTAATCGTCCATAACAGCTTGCAAATATTATCGCTGAAAAAAAGCGCGCCATCTATTTTTTTTCGGCGAAAATATCTTCTAAACATTTATGAATGTCAACACAAATCTAGCTGTGTTAGATAGCTCTCACCTAATTCTAGTATTCTGCATGTGTACTTTTTCGATTCGTTTAGTGTATATGAATCTGATACAGGAATCGATTTTGTACATTTTTCTTTGCGCGCGGGCTATTTACTAGGCATGCACGGCGCCTTAATAAGCACGTAGGAAATATCTGGAAAAAGTTACCTGGACGGTCTGTCTGGAGTTCCTAGCCACGTTAATTCTGACGATGGCCTTTTTAAAGTCCGGGTTTGTGGAGCGCACGATGTTGTAGTCGATGTGCTCTTGGTACAAACACGCGTCCAAGCCCTGAAAATGTAATTATAAACTTAAGGTGGGATGATAGCAACGTGGCGGGAAATTCAGAATTTTCATAGTTTTTTACATTTTGTAGCTAAACTGAGCTATTTTGTTCAGCGATTTTTCGTTCGCGGAAATAACATAGTTTTCTTTTCATTATTGTAAACAACAGAACAACAATGAATCAGCCGATTATGTGTTCTGGTCTACGACAAGTTTTTTGGGCAGTGCCACTGCTTCGTAGACCAGAACACATAATCGGCTGAATTATTTATGTTCTGTGGTTTACAATAATGAAAAGAATACTATGTAATTGCCGCGAACGAAAAATCGCTGAACAAAAATAGCTCAGTTTATCTACAAAATGTAAAAAACTGTGAAAATTTTGAATTTCCCGCCACGTTGCTATCGTCTACCCTTAATGACGAATGTCAATAAAGACATGAAGGTCTTGGGTCTGTCTGCTGATGACGCTTATCAAAGAAGCAAGTGGCGCCTCAAGATTAGAAAAGCCGACCCTGTGTAACGGGAAGAGGCGAGGACAAAGAAGAAGAAGAATACGAAAAGTAAAACTTGTCAATGGTACACACGACAGCACGTCAGACTGTACACTTTTGGTGCAAAGTCGCCCGTAACGTAACCGAATAGAGTGCTAGCGTGTAAGGGTCGACGTGCTGTCGTGTGTACGATAACATGTCTTGGTGTCATGTCAATCAACACGATTATCATTTTCAGAAAATATTGACACTCAAATGAAAAGGTTTGGATATACTTTAGTATGGGCGAAAATTTGTCCCGTCCCGGCTATTTTCAACTATTGAGGGCTCCTTTTATTTGTAATGTCATACATATCCTATGACACTCGCAGTGGCAAGATCAATCCAACGATACCCCATTTGCTCGAATCCCCATTTGCAGCTGTAGGTGGGAGAACATAGGAACGGAATACATACATGTTTTAAATTTTAAAACCAAAATTTCAAAATTACTTAAGAAAAAAAATATAAAAAATGTTCCTAGGTATTAAATACCAGCCTAGTTTTAAGATAAAAGATCTCCAGTAGGTAATTACCTAGTTTTAAGATATTTCTTTTACCTAGCTTTTAAGTTTTTGCTGTGCCCGACAGGGCCCATAGAGTTCCTCACATATCACAATGTTATTTAAGATCTTGTACACTTATGGTTGCAATAAAGTATTGAGTATTGAGTACATACAATACATGACGGTGAAAAACATAACCCTTCTTTGGACAGTCGGGTAAAAATACATCACCTTCAGCACGAACTCGAACAGTGTGATAAGGTTCTCCGGGTGCGGCGACGTGACGTAGACGTTAACGTAGCCAAGCGCGATCGCGCCGGCCACCGCTAGGCCGAGGCAGGCCGACTTACCACGGCCTCGCGCGGCGGTCAGGCAGTGCGGCGGTCTGAGGAGAAGGCCGACAGCTTGGATTAGAAAGGGTGCTCAACCCCAGGCCCGGGGCCACGCTGTGGCCCGCGAAAGAATTTTAAGTGGCCCAAGCAAGTAAATTTTGATATTCGCACCATCGCGCATGTCCTGAGAGTAACTCAAATAGGTATTGTCAGTGGCCCATCGTGAACGTCTGAATCCACAGTTTGGCCCGACTGTTAAAAAGGTTGAGCAGCCTTGTATTAGATTATTGCAAAGTGTGTGTGTGTGTGTGTTTGTATTCCACGAAATCCATATATACAGGGTGTCCCGTAATTCAACGTCAAGCGGGAACTGGATGAAAGGGCAGGTTATAACGGTACTGGGAAAAATAATGAAAAAAAATCCTGGTCGCTTCGTTCACCTACCTACACACATAAACATATTTTAAAATATGAGCCAATACTAAAAACAAAAAAGTGATGAAAATGTTTAGAATAAAAATAGTGTTTTTCAAATTATTTTTACAGAATTGTCATTCTGTTGGCCAGTAGGTTACAAAGAAAAAAAAAGAAGTAAAAAAAAAAGAAAAAGGATGTTTTGTAACACGTAGAACTATATTCTGGTGGGTCAGGAACATTCGCGAGATAAGAGCTACCAAGGAGTATCGTAGCGTGTTGCTGACCGTTGAAGCGGACAACGGGATTTTTTGAGCCATCGCTTGAATTCCTGTAACAATAAGTTCATATACTTCTTACCTGGATTGCTTATCAGCAAGGGTGTTGATAAGAGCCGCGAGCGCGGCCGCCTGCTCGTAGGTGCGACAGAGAGCCACCAGCGGGCCGGCCGGCGGCGAGTCGGACAGAGACGACACTAGCTCCGTCAGTCTGGAGTCCACACGCTGGAACAGAGAGGGATAGCATTTAGATTGCACTCATAGATGGCACTCAAATATAAAATGTAATTTTAGATTATTTGATAGATGGCACTGAAATATAAAAAAATATAAGAATAAAAGAGTTAAAAATAAAAGTACAAAGAATAACAAACGACAGATAAATATACAGAAGCAAATTATATTAAAAAGAAAATACAGTGCTGTTTATACAATAGTTATGGGCGACAAACTCAGCATAATTATGCTGAGAAAGTTTTGGTTTTGAGAACAAAAGTTGAAATCGAAATCGTAGAACAAAAATTGTTGGAAATCACCTTTAGAAGAAAACGTGTTTCAGGAATAAAGCTATTTAAAAATTGCTATGTGTAAGTAGGAAGCAGGATAAAGAACAAACCTCAGCCACAGCGTTGACTGACTCAACCTGAGCTGTCTTCGAAGAGATCGGCAGCACGGTCAAGGAATCGTCCAGGATCAGACACCTCGGGTTGTCAGCTAGAGACAGGAGGAACCGCTCGTTGAATCGGTTCACATTATTTAAAATTACCCTGTATACTTATACATAGTAATTTTTAGAAGTAGGAAGTAGGATAAAGTACAAACCTCAGCCACAGCGTTGACCGGCTCAACCTGGGCTGTCTTCGAAGAGATCGGAAGCACGGTCAAGGAGTCGTCCAGGATCAGACACCTTGGGTTGTCAGCTAGAGACAAGAGGAACCGCTCGTTGAATCGGTTAACCACTGTGTCGTGGGCCTCGGTCTTGAATCTGAAGGCAGAGGAGGAAAACGTCCAAATATTACAACGACATCAAAACAATGTTGCCCACCATCTAAACGTAACTTAGAATTTCGTCGATCTAGGCGTCCACAACACAGATGTAAATGTAGTGTGGAGACCAATGGATCTTTACTGTACCGCACTCTAACCATTATTACAATCACTGAAACTGTAACTATCTGTATAATTTATGTGGTTTTAAAATAAATACTTTTTATTTTTATCTTTATGTACTTAAAAGACTTAAAACCATAACAAACGCCTCTTGGTTTACAAAAATATATGACTATTTAAAAATTGCAACAGTGAAAGAAGAAATTGAACATAGAACAAAACTCTATAGTGATCGCATAAACACTTGTGTTAACAGCTTAGCATCAGCTCTAAACAAACCACTACAAAGTCGCTGGCAAATAAAGGCCTATATTATAATTATCTTTACCTAGAATGGACATCCATGGTGATAGAATGCAGCTGCCGCAGTGAGTTCATGGATTTGAGCAGAAATATGATGAGGCCACCACCCTCTACCGTCTCTATGGTCCGGGCCATCAGATTCGGTGTTAGGGCTTCAAAGTCCTGAAATTGTAAATGGGATAAATTACTATAATACATGAAAGAAGCGGTGGTATCAGTTTCGTTTGAGGTATAATAACCTCAACGCGAAAATCGCCAACCCGCAGTGGGTAAGCGTGGTTATTAAGCTCGAACCCTCTCTCTCTCTCTCTGAGAGGTGGCCTTACACATAAACTTGTACAGGCTACATGTTAGTTTTTTTACTTATTTTATTTTGAGTCCTTTATTTACAGGTTTGTGGGGTAGCATTGGACCAATATTAAATAAAACTAGTGTTAAATTCAGTTACATTTTTTTTTTGTGGTATTTGTTGATTCTACGCGTATTTACTATGACTGGAGTAGTCAATATAAACAAGTGCAGAAACATGTTCCTAAACATGATTCAGTCCATGCAATGTCTGAGTGGTTACTTGACTCATCTAGTGTGAGTGCTAGCTGCTAGCCACTAGGCACTGCATAAAACTTTTACAAAAGCACAAGGAAAAATGTAGGCTGAAATTGTACCATCAACAAGGCATAGAGGAAATTATTGTATTGAACATTACCTGCAAAACACAAACTCCATAGGTCTGACCAAGCATGGCGTGACTCTCCGAGTAATATCTGCCATGGATCGTTGTGGCCACACGGAAGGAGTCAAACAGTGACTCTTCCGATACCTCCAGCTTGCCCGCCGCTATCTTCTTTGCACGTTTACGACCGTGACTGGAATTAGAAATATTTATTGTATAAGTTGGCAAAAATTTTAATGCACAGTATTTACTTATCGAGCAATGCTACATCATATGGCAGAGATCTTTTGTACATCCACCATTGTGTTGCAAGACTGGTTAAAATGTGCCATTTCCATAATTTATTTTTTGCTTCTTTCTGTGAATGTCAAGCTAGTTAAATAATACTTTCTACCAATACTTACTATCCTATTATCTATTATTTTTATTAAGTTAAGTATCCTGAGATAAGTTACGGAAAACAGAAGAGAAAAAAAAATTATCCTGAGATACAGAATACAGATGTATTCTAGTTTAGGCACCGTGTAAATTTTTACCTAAGCAATATTTTTGTTATTATGAATAAGTAGTAAAATATAAGTTTTAAAGAAATAAATTAATTTGAATTTCAGTTGTTTTATTTATTTATTTACCAGTATTTATGTTTGTATAAAATAATAGTAATAACCAGTGATTGAAATTATTTGGATAAAGCATTAAAAAATATTGAATAAAACCTACAGAATGATGACTGGGAGAATAAAAATACTATGGTGTTCTGTAACTTACTTGCTGATAGCTTCATCTTTATTTTTGTAGCACCATAGAACTGTAGGTCTCGACTTGACTGTGGATTTCACCAGCATATCATATAGAATGGGCACCTGAAATGTAAAAAAATATCTCATTAATTACCTGCTCCCAACTTGACCCACACTTGTTTCAGAGGCGTAGGAACACTCTAGGCCACTTGCCATTGATAAAATACGCTTTGTATTGCTTTATACACGTTGGTAAGGTGTCATATCTTACAAAGTGTAGAGGTACTTTTAAAAGTAACTTGTAGTGTTTTAAAAGGTTTTTCAAGACAAAGCTGTAAGAATATCCTTTGAAGTATCATATGTATGCTCTACATGGCGTTTCAGTTACTAAAACCCTATAAAAACAGTGAAAAAATGTGGTAGTTCTTTACCTGGTCTCTGCTTTTATCTCCGACGAGAAGAATCATAGTGCGATGGCCCAATTTCACGCCATTCTCTATCATTACCCTTATGCGGTTGTCTATTTTCTTCTTGACCATCTTGAGCACTTATTTAGGTCTTGTTAGCAAATTGTTTGAATATAAATAACCTCAAAACAGCGCACAGCAACAAAACCACATGACATATTTTGTTCACAGATTAGAGAGTTGTATTGACTTTGACAGATGGATGACAGATTGGGCTGCGTTCGGAATCGCAGTCCGCTATCTATGACCATAGACAATGAATGCACGAACATAATAACGATAACGGTATCGTAATCGTAACGACTGCGTAACGGTATTTTTGTTGTGGCTTGTTGCATAAAAATCCAAAATGGGCTACGCTACACGACGTGCAAGTCGTGCAACTAATGCCAGAAGAGATTCTCGATTTTTTGAAAATTTTGTCTGAAGATTCTCAGGATTGCATTATGCAGTAGTTATTGTGATTTGTGTGCACTACACTTGCTTGTCGTCATCGATGGCGGGGAGAAACAGCACGTACTTACCTACCTATTGTCTTTATTGTGGACTAGGCCGAGTTGAGAGGATAGTAACAGGTACCTACTGAGCTAACCTACTCCATCTAAACTTCTAAATAAACATTTCCCAGGCAGGCACACACAGCGTTCTACTGACGCTGTATTATGATTTAATACAGCGTCAGTAGAACGCTGAACGCTTTGTAGATGCAGAGGCCTATTATTTTCAGCTCTAAAGAAAAAAGCTGACAAAAAAAATTGCTGAAGGAATTTTCACTCAGCTTTCTAGGTTGGTACACTTACATACAGCCGATTTCAACAAGGCCCGTGCCCCGCGCGTTGACAAAGGCGCTTCCATCGAAGTGTGAAAACCAATCTAGGCCCTCCTTTCAACCCTGGTGGTGTAAACAAGCCCCTCTTAGAGCCGGCCTGGCATTGTCTTCGAAATGATAGACTCGCTCCGAACAATACCTAGCGGCTGGATGTCCATTCATGTGGACGATTTGCTGGTTAACACAAAGTAAAGAAATGGAAACCTAGGTAGATAATTAATTAGGTCAGTACCTACCTACTGACTATGTACAGTCGGCAACACGCTAGGATACCCCTTTTTGTTCGATTGACGCCCTTATGCCGCGCGTGGTAAGAGCTGCCATGGGGTATCTGTGGCTGTGGCCGACCGTACCTATCGATGTAGGTAGGTACAGCCGGCCACAGTCTCAGATACCCCTTTTTGTTCGATTAGCGCCCTTATGCCGCCCGCGATAAGAGCTGCCATGGGGTATCTGAGATTGTGGCCGACCGTACCTTCTTGCCTACAACTTTTGATACTTCGAAGATCCTAAATAAAATGTATGGGCAATTTTTTCGTAATAGATTTTTTCCTCAAACACCCCAACTTCTAAATCTAAATAAGAAACGTTCAATACACAAAAAGTATCGAGCTTTTTGAAAAGTCGTAGATCAAAAGTTGTTGGAAATCAATCACCAATCACATTTAGACGTTGACTTGTTTCAGGAAAAAAGCTATTTAAAAATTGCTTTGTATATCAATATAAAACATTTACCAGTGCCTTATAAAAAGGGACATTGGGTCTTCAGAAATGATACGTGGTACCTACAATACACCGTGGAATTTTAGTGGTTTTAAAGCCGAAGGTATTTTGTTGCACTGGTGATTCTGAGCCAAATTACAAAATTTCATTCCAAAACGCGCGAAAAAAATATTCACTTCTCCATACAAATGGTGTCGATTGGCGATAGCCGTTTGTACTGGGAAGTGGTTATTTTTTTCGCTCGTTTTGAAGTAAAATTTTGGAATTTGGCTCAGAATCACGAGTGCAACTAAATACCTTCGGCTTTAAAACCACTAAAATTCCACGGTGTATAGGATGATGCTTCTGTTAGCCTCCACTCTGAAGAGCAACGACGACGCAACGACTTGCATTTTTCCTAAATTTTTCATGTTGCAAAGCTCGGCCTACGTCGGCCACAATCTCAGATACCCCATGGCAGCTCTTATCGCGCGCGGCATAAGGGCGCCAATCGAACAAAAAGGGGTATCTGAGACTGTGGCCGACTGTACAAACATTCCTGATGCATTGCAGAAGCGCAGCAGCCCTCAAAAGCACCATGAATGCATTGTTGTACCTAATGAACCCGCAGAGCATCCGACTCGTTCAGATGATCTCTTCCCCTATAGATAACTTATCATGTCTCAAAAATTTAAAGCAGTGCTACCTAACGTGAAGAATAGGTAGGTACACACGACAGCACGTCGACCTTTACACGCTAGCACTCTACTCGGTTGCGTTACGGGCGACTTAACAACAAAAATTTACACTCTGACGTGCTGTCGTGTGTACCCCTTTTCCGAAGTTTGTTTACAAAACTTGCCCTTTTGACTTTTAGAGTCCAAATTATGAACTAAGTAGTCGCTTTTTAACTGGGATTGCTTTCTAAATTAACTTTTATATGATTTGGCTTGAAGGTTGTGTTTGTGTTCTAAGCTAAGCAGTTGCCTTATTTTTACGGCAACCCACCATCTGATAAGTACGGCAATTTGGCTAACTATGGAATAAAGTAACTTAGGTATTAAAATAATTACAAAGAATACAGTACTCCCAAATTAATAATGCGCATACAGATAGCGAAGATCTGTAGGTACGTGAGTGGGCATAAATCACGTACAAATCTCGCTATCTTTATGCGCATTATTAATTTGGGAGTACTGTACTTACGTGATGAGTTGAAAAAACCTGCATCTACTGAACTTATACGCGAAAATAAATGTCTGCCTACGAGGATACGATATCTACATGAAAAGAATACCTCTGTTCCACTCTTTCGATCTTCATACATAGAGAGGTAAAGACATACCTAGGTGTAAATAACGAGCTGCTTATGCTAAGTAGGTAATCCAGCAGGGCCTCAAGTCTGTCACGAAATGGCGTGTCGATAAGTGACAAATTATAGTGAAACGTTTAACACCTCAATCAAAATATTAGTAGAAGGCGATGTAAACATTTAGGCCCGGTTTCTGAGTTGATAATTTTGCTAAGCAAATGGGTAAGTATCGTCCTGTCTCTGCAGATTTCTCACAAAAGAGCGTGACAGAGCGATACGTAAGTATGTGCTTAGTAAAATTCTCAACTCAGGAACCGGGCCTCAGGCCCTTAGTGCTTTCTTAAGAAAACCAAAAAAATATCAAACCGTCTTTTTAAAAAAAGCTACAGAAAATTTTACGGCAACTTCACTTTCAGTCAGCCCAACACTAAGTAGTCAAGTTTCCAAAGTTAGATTATGGCCTACGTAATGCGGCAGCTATTATAAAAGGTTCTGAAAGCATAATCTTTGCCAACTTGGCTCGAGAGTCTCGACTTTTCGCGTAAAGCAAGGCAGGTAAATGATACCTCAAAAGGGTACGTAAATAACAAAACCATAAACAACACCAACAACAAAACACAACATTAAACATAAACAACACATACATAAATAGGTATGGTTAACATTTGATCGAATCTACGTCCAGAAACAAACAGGATGTTTTAGAAAGGTCCGTAACTGAAGGGGGTCGCTTCGAAATCTCAAAGGACACCCCAGCGCCTAGTGGCGTACAGTCAGATGCTGAGTACGGCGACGCCATCACTGCTCCATGATTAAGGTCTCCGAATAAGAACCGAAACTAGTCAGCTACACCGACATAAATAAAAGTAAGTGAAAACGTTTCATCATCATCATCAACATTATTGAACGAGCGAGCGAAGCGATCGAAGTTCTCAGTGTCTACTTGAACAATCCGGCGTTTGTATGTATGTATGTTTGTATGTATGAATGTTCGTTCGACGATAACTTGAGTAAATTTTGTCGGATCTTCATGAAATTTGGTAGGCAGGTAAATGACGCAAAGAGAATTTTTAAGTCTGAACATGAGCCAAATCGGTCGAGGGGTTGCTGAGATATGGGGTCGCGAGTTCAGAGTTCGGGGCAAACCACTAGTATTTAAGGGTGGTATTCTAGAACGCTACTTAAACCCAGTTCAAACAAGAACGCTACTTAAGCTCTGTTTAAACTCAGTTCAAACTAGAAAGCTCCTTGAACTCTGTTTAAACTCAGTTTAATTAGAGTTTAGTATTGTCGACTGTCGATAAAACAGTGCATGTTTTGATTTTAATATCCTTCCCTTCATATCAAAACATGCACTGCTTTATCGACAGTCTGAACTCTGTTTAAACTGAGTTTAAGTAGCGTTCTAGTTTTGGTAACTTTTCTTGTAGTATTAAGTACCTCTAACTACGGTTCTCTTCTCTTCATTAGTTCTGGTTTTTTCCACTAAATTCAAGATGTCACAAATGACAGCAAGTTTAAAAATAAAATAAAAACCCAGCGCCAGATGCAAGCTCGAAAAAGAAAGGAATAAAAAGGCAAAGGTATTGGAAAAGTAGGTACCTATGCTGAAAACAATGCTGTGCTCTTGTGAAATGAACAACGAACGACGCTCTGGTGGCCTCTGAGCTTTTACAACTACTTTTAATACATAGTTGTCCACATAATGTTGTTGAAAGGATGTACCCCTCACTTGTATAGTTCTTTTGTTGAGAAGTAGGATTCTGCTTAGGACAGCCCGGGACCTAAATAGAGAGGGGGGTTAAGGCGGGACTCAGGGCTCCAGATTCAGGCGGCACTAAATTCATGTGTTTGAAGAAAAAAATATTTTATCACACACACAGTGCCCAGTTCTAGGGGGCAACTTAACATCTTAAAAGGACGTAATATTTCCTTAGGTTTGCACGAGCACTAACAATATAAAAACTATTTCACAATACAATATAAAATGTTTTATTTCTTCAACAAACTTATTTTTAAATTACATGATAGCTGTGCAAGGAATGTGTTTTAAAATTTAAGTTCCTATCCTGAAAATCCAGTACAAATTCGGAGTTATTGTTATTATTATTAGGGAAACAGCCATCCACATTTACTTCTGTCTGCTTTATTGATCATCTGCTGCTACTATGTTTTCGCTTTCAGTCCTGTCCATCCAAAGGTTGTCTGGAAGAAATCGCTTTTAGCGATAAGATCGCCATCTGTACTTTTAATCTACTACTCTTGAACTAATATGTAAAATGATTTCTTTTGCACAATAAAGAGTTACTTACTTACTTAACCATTACCCTTTAGCAAAGGCCCCCTCTAGACATCGACCTATAGGTAGGTATAGTAGAATAAGACAGACAGGAAGAAAATATTTATTGACTTTCCAGTCCTCTTTATTGAAAAACTTCGGTGTGGATTCAAGCGGACTGTGATATAAAACAAACTTTGAAGTCATGTACGGTCGGCCACAGTCACAGATACACCATGGTAGCTCGTGCCGCGCGCGGCATAAGGGCGCCAATCGAACAAAAAGGGGTATCCTAGAGTGTGGCCCACTGTACACACAACAGCACGTAGACGCTTAGTAAATAGAGTGCACGCGTGTAAGCGTCTACGTGCTGTCTTGTGTAGGTACCTACTACCCGATCCGGGGCCGACCATCGTGGAGTGCGTCACCATTTGCTGCTACGATTTTCGAAGTGGCGTGCATTCGGAATCGAGTTATTCGAAAAATACATTTCGAGATGGAGTCTCCATAGAGTGTTAATTGAACAGAAGGGGGTTGTTCGATTGCCGCACTTATGTGGCGTGGGATAAGAGCTACCGTGAACATGATAATACTAGGATATGATGGAAAATCTAGTTGTTCATATGTTATGTACAGTCAGCCACACTCTGCGATACCCCTTTTCGTTTACCCAAGGGTTATTCTAGATTGGGCTACCATGGGTTATCCTAGCTAGATTTTAGCCGACCGTAGATACAAATACTAATAACTACTAATTTAAAAAGTATATAGCATTAAGATATACCTAACCTGCGGTGTAAGACAGGCAGAAGTGGTGCCATCTCCCGTCTTTTTTCCATGAATAAGATCTTCGAATGACAACTAAAACTAGTCGACAATCTGTAAAAGTAACTGAAACAAAATATAGAAATAAGTGAACAAACCCACCTTTACCTACGTATATTACAAAGAAAAAACGAGGTAATAAGCTAGAAATGAAATAATAAGAGTTGACAGTCTGGTCAGGCCGAAATAAACAAGAGGGACAAAGACAATTTTGCTACAGACTTGCAGCGAAAGAAAATCTATCTATACTTATAATAAAACTCTAGCGAAGTCAATTCTGTACATTGAATATTTTTAGAAAAAAACAAGAAGGGGTTACTAAGTAAACTATACTGAATACAAAAATGCAAAAAAAACGGTCTATGTCTGTCTGTCTGTCTGTCTGTCTGTCTGTCTGTCTGTCTGTGTGTTACCTCATCACGCGAATACCGCTGAATAGTTTTCAGTCAAATTTAAGACCATGATAAGTCCTGGTTCTGGGCACAATCTAGGCTATCCGATGTTCAGAATACATTGCGGGTTGCAATTTTAACTTCGTTTTTTGTAAGAAATATTCATAATTTTGATATAGCTTCTTGAGAAGATATGTTAATAAAGTGATACTGAATACATTTCTAAAAAAAAAAAAACCGAAAAGAAAAAAAAAGTCCGACTTGGTACCTCAATATCTCGGAAACCGTTGATTTCCTAGGCATAGTTCCTTGGGCAAAAATGTTCGTTATGATGAGGACTGTATGTGGTCTCCCACTTTGTTGGCGGTCTTTTAACACCGCTCGGTATTCAATACAAGCACTCGCCGCAAACAATAATTTTGCATCCTTGCATAACAAATAACTATTGTTTACCGCTGAGCGAGATAGACAGAGTTACTAGCCGTATGCTTTGCTTGCTGGCTTAGCATGAGAATGAGTAAGACCTTATCTATGGGCTTATAACTTTATCTATCCCACTCTACGTCGAGGGAGATACATATAAACGCCTTTACTTTCTAGGCAATTCTTATGCTAAGCTTCCTGGTATCTTATCACGGGCGATACCTTAATGTAAACAATACATATTTATTATTAAATTTATAAAATGTATTGTTTAGATTAGGGTTTTTATTCTATTTTATTCTATTGCTTTCTTTTGAGCCCTGCTACCGCAAGTTAAGAAATAATAACTATTAAATTAAAATACCCCCCGACATTTTAGCTTCAAATAAGCATATTTAATAAATAGCTGAACCAATTTTGACAAAACATAACTAAGAAAACCTGCTTTCAAATTAAAAAAAAAACCTAAAGCTTCCAAATTGTTCACCTATTTAAGAGCTACGGTGCCACAGACAGACACACCCTCATAAACACATACCTATACAGACACACTCACAAAGCTGTCAAACTTATAACACCCCTCTTTTTCGGTCGGGGGTTAAAAAAACCTTCCTTTTGAGTTTTCCTCCACAGTCGAATTTAAATTAAATGTCAAATGTGTCAAAACGCATACGAAGTCGCGGGCACAACTAGTGTAAAAATAAAGTACAGTTATTCACCGACTGTTATATCAACACAATAACTTACAACTCCCGGTCTTGGTAGCGGAGCACAACTTCAAGGTAATATTTTTTTTAAGGGGGGGCTAAGGGGGCAACCGCCCAGGGCCTCCACAAGAGAGGGGCCACCACATAAATTGAACTTATTAAAAAAAAAACAGGAAAAAAACAAATATGCAGGCCTTGTTAAACACTCATTCTAGCACACAAATAGTCGGCATTCCATTAGCAGTGAAGCTCGTCATACATCAGCACCAAATTTTTCTGATTGGAAAATTAAAGGGTTCTCGTAAAGAAAATGGGGCCTCCACACCTTTGTTGCCCCAGGGCCTCCACACTTCTAAATCCGGCCCTGACAAAGGCCCAGCTAGGGGAGCACAATGTCACGATAAAAAAATTATCCCATTATCGGCTATCGCCATCTTGCTTTATTTCACCGCGTAAAGCGTGATGCCGCTACCCGATAGTGGGATAAAACGTTTATCTTGAAGTTGTGCTTCCCCTGCAGGCCTTTCTTGATCCAGTAGTTATGTTGTCGTCATAATACCGACAGTTTCCATGACTGTATCACCGCTATACCTACAAAGAAAAATGGCGAAGTTAGGAGGCAATAAAGAACTCTTTGACAGCCGGCCATAACGAAGTGTCAGGTGGATGAAAATAGCCCTTATTGCGCATCTAAAAGTACAATAAATAACAGGTGTCTGTTTATTTTAGACTAGCTTGATACTTTGGTTTAATTTAATTTGGTTCATGTTTTTTTCAACTTCGAGTTTATAATAATTACTTACCTACCTACCTTCAGCAGCACCACCTGGTTACAGTTTTCATAGGTAGAAAGAAAGCATTTCTTATGATAACAAAAAATATTAAAAAACACGTTTGTGGTAGGTATGTCGATTTTTAATTATTATGTATTTTGTTCTTGTCGTGTTATATAATAACTTAATAAGTAATAACACAATTCTGTGAAGAACACATATTCTGTGAAAATATCAACTATTATATTAAGGTTTGGCTTTGTCAAGGTCACGCAGGTCAAGGCACGAGCCAGTCTAGTTGGAAGTCTTGGCGAAAGTAAAGGTGAGTCAGGCAGCATAGTGTGAAGTGGTCCTAATCCAATGACCGAAGGGCGTTGGAGGCATTGTATGGCGCTGGCCCAACGTTAGCCGCTGGTAAATCGACTGTGAATGCGTTCTTCTGTCAGCGGACGTAGGTAGGCTACAGTGGAGAGAGACATGAATCTTTGAGGGCGAATCTTGGGAATTTAAAACAAAAAAATGTCGAAGGATAGAATAGAATTTTATAGCAAAACTTTTATTTCACTAACCACAATATCAACTTTACAACTTGTAGTAAGGTACTTAGAAATTAGGTAGTCACAAACTTAAAGTACTACAAATGGGACGGCCATTACGCAGGGTTTGTCTCTGGTAAATCTCGAACCAAGTCCAAAACCAAATATCGATTTCCGAGGGAAGGTAAGTATTGAAATAAATGCGAAAGTTTGTGAATTTGTTTTGTGTGTGTTTGTTACTCGTTCACGCTGAAATGACTGGACGGATTTGGACAAAATTTGGAATGGAGATAGCTTAGACATCAGAATAACATACTGGCAACAAAGTAAAGCACATAATAATATATTCTTTCGGTTTTCCACTCCACAGAACACAACTATTCCATGCGGACGAAGACGCGGGCAAAGGCTCGTACCAAAAGCTTGTGATTCCATATTTGTAACGCGTCAATAAAAATCCCTTTCCACGTAAAGTGAACCAGATAATCATTCATCTCCAGGCGTGAAGGGACCTCGAGCGAGCGCGTCCAGTCCGCTGCGTCCACACCATGTTCTGTGGTCCACACCCCTCGCATAGTCGCATCACACACTCCATTCATTCGTCAATCGTCATAAATTAATTCTAAGAGGGAATTACTTGACCCGGCTTCTGAATTTAGAATTTCAATAACTACTTACATAATTGACCGAGCTAGCGAAGCGTTTCCGTTTCAGCTTGGGGAAAAATGCTTTCGTATGTCCGGATATCCTGTTCTCTACGTCGCAATTCTCAAAAGAGTCTCGGGAAATTTTGTGGCAGGTTGGATAAATTAAGTATATGGATTTTATTTGTTTATTCAGTTTTTAGAAATTTTCTTAAGTGGCAGAGATGTGGGGGACGAAAATGTAAAAAAAAAAATCAGCCGTTTCGTACACACGACAACACGTCAGAGTGTACAGTTTTGTTGTAAAGTCGCCCGTACTGTAACCGGGTAGAGTGCTAGCGTGTAAGGAAGGGTCGACGTAGGTACTTTCTTGTCACCGAACTTAATCCCATAGAATCCGCATTACGTATAAATCACAATAAAAACTTGTCCCCACAGAAACAAATGATATCAGCAATAGAACAATACGAAATATCATTTCAACCATACGTCTAATATTCGAATGTCAACCTTATTGCATTAGCGTACAGTTTTACTTTAATTGCATAGATTACGAGCAAATAAGCTCCCAAACGCAATTTGGGCATCTATTTTTCCAGACCCATTTCAGAGTTCTATGTTGTATCTAGTTTTATCCTTGATCGAAGGCGGTGAACAATGGTTGCGAGGTCTACGGCTCACAGAGCTGCTAGTTATTGTTTGTGCTACTGGGAATTCTTAAAAAAAAAAAACTATGCACTATCTACCAAAATTAATGAGCCAAATGTATGAATCAGCAATTAATTTTTTTCGGGAGTTCGCAGTTGGTCCCATAATAATAAAAGTTGTTTGTATTAACGCGTTCACTTCACTTCCTCACAGGACCTGTAGAAGTGCACTAACAAAGGATTTCCTAAAAGTTATCCTCTAATCACAAAGCTGGGTCCACAATGTTTGTCTAAGAAAGGGACGAAGTCAAGGGTAAGGCTAGTAGACAATAATGATTGAACTCTCACCTTCACCACAGCTCTCCCCTCCGCGCCTCGCGTCTCATAACTAAGCACTAATAAACTCTTGATATGAAACAGTACATGGAAGCAATATCCCTTAGATATTATACGGCTTGGGACAGAATGTCACAGAAGTACCTATCTCGTCAGCTATAATTAGGTGAAGTGTAACTAGGTGAAACGTGTTTCGGCAAGGCGTAGTGAACCCAATTTAGACAGGCTCACAAGGATCAGCCATAGCTGTGTGTGATAGAGAACTCAAATTATAAGAGAAAAATATATAAAATCAGAAGAGACGTGGGAAGAAGACTCTATTTTTCTCTATTGCAACTAGTTATCACTACTTACGGGGGACATGCTGAAAATCAGCGTCGATCGCGAAACATAATAAGTAACTACTTAATAATATGTTTCCGACGACAAATGCTGAGCTTGGGACCCATTGCCAAATCATCGGACTTTAATTCTACTATTTTTTTGTATACTTTTAAAATCTACTGTGTGTAATGATTAATTTTAAAACAATCTAGATTGTTTATTTTCGGCAATAAAGCACTATTCACTTTCAAGACGCGGCGTGGACGCTACGTCAGTTTGATGTCAATGTCATACAAAAATAGAAGTTAAAAACTAAAACCCGACTACTAAAAGGCTTAAAACAAGACCTGTGTATCCTTAAAATAGACTCATAGATAATTAATCGTAGTCGGAGGCCATCGGTTTATCAAATGCGAATGTGGTGTCCTCCGACTACGATTAATTAATTATCTATGAGTCTATTTTAAGGATAAACAGGTCTTGTTTTAAGCCTTTTAGTAGTCGGTTTTTAGTTTTTAACTTCTATTTTTTTTTAGCTTTTTAGTAAGTCATTTTGGACGATCACCAAGAATAGATCCAAAAAGAGCAAAAAAAAAGAAAAATTTTTGAATTTTTTGTTATATTTGTTATGTTGACGCTACATGTGTTTTACATTTTTGAAAAGGTATTTTAAAGCCCTTTCATTTGATACCCATGACGATGGTATCCGATAATTCTTATTTTTAGGTCCACCACTCTAGGGCGCAGCACAGCCGCCATCTTGATTTTTTTCAAAATTAAACTATCCTTTGTTACCTGGGAGATTAAGACGAATCCAACCACACCTCATTTGTTGAAATCGGCCGAGTAGTTTAGGCTCTGCGAGGGAACAGATGAACACACAAACATACATACCCACATACATACATACATACATACATACATACGCTGCTAAAATCATAACCCTCCTTTTTGCTTCGCGTAGTCGGGTAAAAACGACGCGTGCGGCGCAATACACACAGAAGAGATAGGGTGTGGACAAAGAAAAACTTCATGTCAAAGCAAAATGTCACGTCCGCTCCACGACCCACGTCTCTTCTGTGTCGCTGGCATGGTGGCTGGTGCCTTAGGTGGACTCGCCAACTAACTGTCCACCTGGGCCCTTAGCCTGTAACGCAATGGTGCCAAAATGGGCTCCCGGCTGACACGATTTATTTTAATGCTATCGGTCCAGCGTCGGTCATTTTAATGTTTTTGTAGTACACCAAAGAATATTATGAGTCTAATTCTAGTCTAGAGGATTAGTTCGCTGGTTGTAGGAGAACAACCGGTTTTGTTCTTCCTGGGACGCCATTGATACGCCATTGTTTTACAGGATAGGGCCCATGAACAGGGTTAGGAATCACCCAGGGTTCGCTCACCTGCATCTTGTCTGTGCAATCTGCAGGGCGTCGTCTTGGTATTTAATTAAAATTATTATTTATTTGACCTCCAAAAGCCTTCTAGTTTATTGCTCCTGTATTCGCCGTAAATGCACTCATAATCAAATGTAAAAATTGCGCAATTTTCAGGCGAAAAAAAAACGGCTTTGACGGTTGACGGCGTGACTGCATGAGGCGTTTTCTTAAAGAATCAGTTTCTTTCCGAAGTGTGACTTGAGTGGAATTACTACGTATATAGTAGGTAAAAAGATAAAAAAGTTGAATAGTTATTTGTTATGCAAGAATGCAAAATTATTATTTGCATCGAGTGCTTGTATTAAATACCGAGCTAGCGAAGGTTTCTAAAATTGAGGCACGAGCGTAGCGCGTGGTTCAAAAAAATAAACCTGAGAGTAGCGAGGTATTCTAAGTTTTTTTGTGCGACCTAATGTACATTATTAGGTACCTAAGAGGGCCGGCCTTCCACGTATTGTATCTTGTGATAACACATACGTTTTCCGCAAGTCTTTACGGCTGTGCTAGAGTGTTATGTCGTATAGAGGTATATGAAGATTGCTTTTATGGCCCCTGAACCGAAGACGGAAGGTAGAGTCAAATGTCACTCGCGAATCGCGATACGTGGGGAGTTGGTGACTCGTTAAAACGGTGGGTTGTGAACTTGTGACGTGCTGACGGCTACAGGAAAATTACTTAACACTTTTTGCTAAAATAAGAAAATAATAGTAAACAACCCTTTTACCACATTTAACACTATTTTTATTAACTTTAAATCCGGAAAAAGTGTTGTTGTTATAGGGCTCGTGCAATCCTAAGAATATATTGTGATGAAAGCAGTTGTAGGTAGCCTGTACCACTAGCCAGTTCTCTCAGAGAGAGGGAGAGAGATAGTTCGAGCTTAATCACCACGCGTGTTCAATGCGGAAGAATATATTAATAAAATAAAAAGTTTATGTAAATTTAGTAACAACGAACATATAAAACGAGTTATCAATCCGTTAAAACTATAGGTTAAATGTTTTTAAACCGACTGCAAAAAAGGAGGAGGTACTCAATTCGACCCATATTTTTTTTATTTTTATGTTTGTTACCTCAGAACTTTTTTCTAGGTGGACCGATTTTGATGATAATTTTTGGTTTGAAGGGGGTTTTTTCCCGTGTGGTCTCATAAAAACATAGTGAAAATCTGTTGTAGAACTTCGTAGATCGAGAACGGAATTCCTCAACGGACAAAAGCAGAGCAGCTACCACGAGTGCTTACCTGTCACTGTCACTGAAAGTGATAAGTTGGATAAACAACCTTACTAAAATAGTATAAGGATACATGACAGACGTCCGGCAGACGTCCGGCACAACTTTTTCGCACTCTTGGTAGCTACACAGATCACACGTGGACCTTTTCACCAGTGAAGTCGGTTTTTTAAATTTAGCTATTATAAACGACTTCAAAAAAAGAGGTACTCAATTCGGCCCGTATTTTTATTAACATATCATTATCTTGTGTTAGGTAACCGTTATGAAATCTCATAAAATTAGGGAGAGTTAGTAAACATTGTGGAAGAGACCTTTATTTATGCCGTCTCCCGAAGTTAGGGGAGTGAGAGTAAGTGAGAATGAAAGTTATAGACTAGCAAAATTATTGTATTCACTCAAAGGAAAGGAAATTACACCGCAATCTTGTTCAGCGACCTTCCATTCCATCTGCCGTTACTACTTGAGTAATAAAGTCGACAGCACATCGACCTTTACACGAGTGCACTCTACTCCGTTAAGTTACGGGCGACTTTGCAACGAAAATGTACAGTTTAACGTGTTGTCGATGCTACCTCTACCAAGGAGCAATGAAGTGTAAACAGGAAATTAATATCGGGCGGAGGTTCGCTGATTTAATTATTGCTAGACCTTCAATAGAGAGGGTATAAAAAGTGACTTGAAAACGAAAAAAAAACCCGACTTTCACAAATTAATATTGACATCGAATAAGAAATCGGTGATTCAGGCCCGGTTTCTGAATTGAGAATTTAAGTATATCGTTCTGTCACGTTCTATTGAGTAATCTGCAGAGACGGAGCGATATTTAAGTGCTTGCTTAGCGAATTTCTTTATTCAGAAATCGGGCCTCTGGCTAACGACTGGATAAGAAAGGCATTAAAGCGCTTAATTTAACGTTTTGAGAGCATGATAAAAAAACTAACACTATTTTCCGAAAGATAAAACTTTTCCAAACCTTCTAGAAGTTAGTAGCGGGACAACAAATTATTTGCCATTTAATTGAATCTCGGGTATTGCAAAATATTCACAACATTATTCTCATCAGAAATAAATGCCCGTAGCGTAAACCTCAAGTCCTACAAATTGTTCAGCCTCGCGTTAAGAACTTACTAAAGAGTTTTTAGCAAAGAACGCATCAAAAAAAAAAGTTTTTTGTTTTCATTGACGTCGAAATTAGTTTGTCTAACAGTGTAATTTTTGACCTCGCGCTACGCGCTAGCAGAAAATCTTGACTATTGACTAGTGCCGAAATATCCTAGAACACAGTAATTTCGACTGCTAACTGTTAAGGCCCAATAGAAGGCACAACCAGCGCAGTCAATGAAAAAAAAAAAATTGCCCAAGGAACTAGGCCTGAGAAATCAACGGTTTCCGAGATAATGAGGTTCAAAGTCGGACTTTTCAAAACTTTTTTTTTGCAGAAATGCATTCAGTATCTAGTTTTTAACATACCTTTTCAAGAAGCCATACCAAAATTTTGAATATTTCTTACAAAAAACGACGCTGAAATTGCAACCCGCAATGTATTCTAAACATCGGCACCGCGAGCGTAAGTAGTTTACGTCAACGCTTGCGCAATATGACTTCTCTTCGTTACACATTTTCTAAAATTTTCCAAAATTATAACCTAAAAAACCAAAAATACTTCCCAGCATTAATTGATCGAAAAAGTACCTTGTTATGTTTCCTTTTAGATGTAGAGTCTATTGAGTCATCACTTTGAAAGACGAAAAAGCGGATTTCCAAATTACGAAAATCGGCCGAATCAGAAGAAAAGAACAAAAACGCGCACACCCATTATACGGGTCGCAGATGGCTCGGCTTTCCTTTGTATCTAATATCATAGTACACACGACAGCACGTCAGACTGTACACTTTTGTTGTAAAGTCGCCCGTAACGTAACCGAGTAGAGTGCTAGCGTGTAAGGGTCGACGTGCTGTCGTGGGTACTTTAAACGGCTTTAGCCATCCCTGATTTACCCTATCTTCATACAAAAATAACCTTTAATACGATGCATGACGAACTTTACGCATCGAGAGTAAAGTCGGTCGGTAGGTAGTCTGAGGCGAATTGCGAATGTGTGTGTTCGAAAATCCTTCCCTATTGTAAAACAGACACAATGCCGGTTTGTTCATTTGTTTCTTGAGTTTTGAACAGATTAGGGTTCAAAACAATGTTTTTTTTTTACAAAAATGTCATCTTGTTGGTTACACCCTGCAAAATGAGTTATTTTGTAACACGTTGTATTTCGTCCGGTCACAGGCCAGAGCCAGCCTTCACCTCCTGGTACGTCACGAAATCCACCTTCTTTTTAATTTGGTCGAAGTACCATCTATCTTTCCTTCAAATAGTTTAATTATAAATCTGTCGTGAACTCGTGACGTATCTTTCCTCTTCTATCTTACGTATATCGTCTTCAGTATCTTTCTACACATCTTCTCTCTTTCAAGGGTCACCTCTGGCCAACCGTAAATCATATTTTTATGGCGTAATGAATAAACACATGAGTTTGAGTCTGGAAAGCGAAAAAATGCATTCCGCCCCTCTCTAGGTAGGCGAAAAGAGTGGGATATAGATTGCGTGCCTCATGTTGCGAACTAAAGCCAAGTAGACAAAACTGCACACAAAACTAAATACCTTTGGTAGTTTATATCTCCAACTTTTAGTATGAAAACCAGAGTTCACGATTGTTAAGCTAGTCTGTCGCAGTGTGTGTAAACATATTTGTATAGGGACACACCTGTTGCATATACAATACGCGCACACATAGGCAGGTTGGTTTCATTTGTATCTGCAGGGTTTTGTATTCCGCTGAAAACTTGTTAGACGTAAGTTTTGCGGTCTTGTTTTGTTTACTAATTTTGGACTTATTCTAAAAAGTGACTGCCGAACAAACATCGCGTTTCATATAACTGATATAAATATTTTATTATGATAATTTGATGTTCATTGATAGTTCGGTTTATAAACAAACCTTTTTTGTAACCTCATGTCAAATCGGAGTTATATGAAACGCGGGCGGTTAGGTACTGTCGCGTTTTCTAGGTTTAACTTAATTGTTTAACCTATTGTTTAATTTGACATTGAATACGGCTGTTCTTAACATATTATTCTCAGTTCATATTATAGTGATGTCTTCCTAGCCGATACGGCTACGGCGACTGCTGTTGTAATGATGGGCTTCGCTGATGTGCTCTTGTGCCTGACGAATCCAATTTTAGCAGTGAATGTTTGTCCGCAGGTAACACGACATTCCACAGCAAGGGTGTAAGAGCCCTAAGAAGTAAGAAAGGAAGTGTTTTAAAGCGCAACCTTCCTTAATTGAACGCGCCTGCGAAGCGAGCGAAGTTCTCCGAGTCTACTGGAACAATCCGGCGTTTGTATGTTTGTATGTATGTTTGTATGTTCGTTCGACAATAACTTGAGTCGTTATGAAATTTGGTAGGCGGGTAAATGAAAAAAATAATTGAACGAGCGAGCGAAGCGAGCGAAGTTCTCCGAGTCTACTGGAACAATCCGGCGTTTGTATGTATGTATGTATGTATGTATGTATGTATGTATGTATGTATGTATGTATGAATGTTCGTTCGACGATAACTTGAGTAAATTTAGTCGGATCGTCATGAAATTTGGGAGGCAGGTAAATGAGGCCAAGAGAATTTTTAAGTTCGAACATGAGCCAAATCGGTCGAGGGGTTGCTGAGATATGGGGTCGCGAGTTCATAGTTCGGGGCGAACCACTAGTAATTTTTAAGTTCGAACATGAACCAAATCGGTCGAGGGGTTGCCGAGATATGGGGTTGTCAAGTTTATATGGGGTCGCGAGTTCACAGTTCGCGACGAACCACTAGTCTTATAAGGAACGGGATAGCCAAAAGCCGGTGGATGTCTCAAGCAAACTATTCAGGAAAAACTTGTGATCAAGTTCCAGTTCCAGAATGCCTTCTTTGGTACTACCACGCTTGTAAGTAGTAGGAGGGGAGCTGCCAAGGCTTTGGTTAATGTCCGGGAAACACATTTTGTCAGCAAACTTGTTGGTGTGTGCCGGAATATTAAATAAAGAGGACTGTTGCTTTGCGAAAATACTTAGTAGTGAAGAAAATGCCACTTAGTTTTAGTTTTGAGTTCACTTAGTGAAGCTCGAACGAAGGCTTTGACTGAGCTTTGAAATTAAGCGTGGTCGCAACGTTTTTCTTGTACAATTGTTCTTTTTCAATTTAGCTTTTTTTGTTCACGATTTTTTTACACGACGTTAAAATAGTATTCTTTTCATTGAACGAGCGAGCGAAGCGAGCGAAGTTCTCCGAGTCTACTGGAACAATCCGGCGTTTGTATGTATGTATGTATGTATGTATGTATGTATGTATGTATGTATGTATGTATGTATGTATGTATGTATGTATGTATGTATGAATGTTCGTTCGACGATAACTTGAGTAAATTTAGTCGGATCGTCATGAAATTTGGGAGGCAGGTAAATGAGGCCAAGAGAATTTTTAAGTTCGAACATGAGCCAAATCGGTCGAGGGGTTGCTGAGATATGGGGTCGCGAGTTCATAGTTCGGGGCGAACCACTAGTAATTTTTAAGTTCGAACATGAACCAAATCGGTCGAGGGGTTGCCGAGATATGGGGTTGTCAAGTTTATATGGGGTCGCGAGTTCACAGTTCGCGACGAACCACTAGTCTTATAAGGAACGGGATAGCCAAAAGCCGGTGGATGTCTCAAGCAAACTATTCAGGAAAAACTTGTGATCAAGTTCCAGTTCCAGAATGCCTTCTTTGGTACTACCACGCTTGTAAGTAGTAGGAGGGGAGCTGCCAAGGCTTTGGTTAATGTCCGGGAAACACATTTTGTCAGCAAACTTGTTGGTGTGTGCCGGAATATTAAATAAAGAGGACTGTTGCTTTGCGAAAATACTTAGTAGTGAAGAAAATGCCACTTAGTTTTAGTTTTGAGTTCACTTAGTGAAGCTCGAACGAAGGCTTTGACTGAGCTTTGAAATTAAGCGTGGTCGCAACGTTTTTCTTGTACAATTGTTCTTTTTCAATTTAGCTTTTTTTGTTCACGATTTTTTTACACGACGTTAAAATAGTATTCTTTTCATTGAACGAGCGAGCGAAGCGAGCGAAGTTCTCCGAGTCTACTGGAACAATCCGGCGTTTGTATGTATGTATGTATGTATGTATGTATGTATGTATGTATGTATGTATGTATGTATGAATGTTCGTTCGACGATAACTTGAGTAAATGAAGTCGGATTGTCACGATATTTGGTAGGCAAGTAAATGAGGCAAAGAGAATTTTTAAGTTCGAACATGAGCCAAATCGGTTGAGGGGTTACCGAGATATGGGGTTGTTAAGTTTATATGGGGTCGCGAGTTCACAGTTCGGGGCGAACCACTAGTTATTCTAAACAACAGATCAACAATATTAAAACCTAAACTTTCTTAAGCACTGCACATTTTTATATCGCTTTAACGGTTTCACTTACTTTTATTAAACCGAAACCGTTAAAGCGATATAGATCAACAATAATTAGGCTGATTTATTTTTCTGCTCGAACAACCAGTCGTACTGCCGAAACTAATCAAATCTCATAATAAGCTGAATTATTGTGGTTTTGTTGTTTAGAATAATGAAAACAATAAAATTTTACCGTCGTGAAACAAAACTCGTTTAACACAAATAGCTCAATTTACCTGCAAAATTGAAAAACCTGTTTAAATTGCCCACTCTACTTTAATTAAACCTTAGTATTGCTTTTATTTTTGACCATTTAATAAATAATGTCTCCATTAATTAAGCAAAATATGCATATCCCTGACACACCCTGTGTAACCTGCGATACACCAACTGGCCCATGCTAAGCCAGCATTATCCCCTGGTTATTTTTTATGCGGTTATTTTTTAAACGACAATGGAAATGTAACAACACGACCTAATTTGTAATTTGCTCCAGTTTTAGAACGCAATCCTGCCCTCACTTTGAAGCGAAACACGTATCACGATGTTATAATTTTTTATGCCCAATTGCAGCCCGTTTACGTGACTGTCATGAAACGGGGGATGTAGGAGGTTCAATGAGGAGGGGGCTTAGGGAGTCGAGGGGTTACCTATAGATGCCTTGCTGCAAAGTGGGCTGTGTTGTGTTTCTGTGCTTCTAGGTAGTATTTTTTTCCCACTTGGGCTCAACAACGTTAAATAGTCTTATGTGTAAAATAACAGGGAAGACATTAATAATGCGATTCTCTAAGAAATCCACTCACGCGTCGACCGTCTAAATACTGGTATTTTTTGGACACAACGTGAATATTTACGATGATTATTTTAGAGAACACAGAGGTGGCTCTTTCATATCCCCATTTCCATACCCCATATTGACCAAATTAAACAAAATTAGGAAAAAAACTAACGCGCATCTGGTAGGAATGTAAGACAAGAAGATAGCTCACCTCCTGACAAAACCGTTTAGGTAATCAACGTACGGAGCGTTGTCCGATGTCACAGGTTTCGTGAATCGATTTATCTGGCCTCCCGGGGCTCGCACAGTGACTTGGTTCGGAGATCAGGTTAGACTGGTTCACAGTGTATTGGTTTGATTGAATTGGCCCTATTCAGATCGTCTTTTATGCGATGAGCAATGATAGGACAGATTAGGGGATGATGTTTGGTTATTTGATGTGTTTTTTACGACGGCCCCAAAGGTTAAGCAACTGGTGGGTAAAGAGATAGGTATTCTGCTAAAAAGGAAAGATGTTGGTGGAGACTGTAACACAGTTCTTTCACAGACTCCATCGTGACTATAATTTAACATAAGTAGCCATAAAGTCCTATAACCTATATTATGTACACTTCTTGTAAACCTACTTCTTCTTGAAATAAATAGTTTTTATTTTTAATTTAACCTAAAAGGATTAAAATACCACAATAGTATTTGATGTATCTGTTCTGCAAAGTAAAATTAAGTGCAAAGTCTGAAAGTATCTGTGTCTACTTTCTGAAAAAGATTTAATTTTAAACTCTTTTATTAATCGTCTTTTTGAAACAAATCTCGAAGGGTGTCAACTAAATTGATTAATTCCTTCAAAACGGCCGTAGTAGATGTTCTTCTTATCATGTCGGTGACTTTCAGGTGTATCTAGAAAGCTATGTTTTAATAATACAGAAATACAACTAACTGTCAGTAAAATACCTAGTAGTAAGGGCCACTATAATAAAAAAGGTAGTCTGGAGAGGGAAGTGTCAGTAAAATACATGGTGTAAAATACAAGGCGCCGTGCATAGTGGAAAAAACCTGAAAAAAGCGCGCAGCCTCTACTTTTTCAGCGAACATATCTTCAAAACGTTTATGAATGTCAACGTCATAATTCTATGGTCAACACGAAGTCTCACCTACTTAATTCTAGGGTTCTTTACCTTCGATTCGTTTAGTGTATCTGATAAAGAAATCGATTAATTATGTACAATGTATGTACATTTTTCACGGAGCCTGAAACATAGATTGATAGCTTGTTATTCACCAGCAAGAAGTTTAGCCATTTCAACTGTGGCATATCTATCAACACAACTGAACAATTCCATCCTTTGTCTCCAGAAACTGCCACGGTGGAAGCGGCATTTTATAGAAACGGCCGAATTACGCCCTAAATAGGTATACTCACAAAAATAACCCGAATAAAACGAGTGATTTCACTAACCTTTATGTACGTAGTTGTCTGTGTTTCATGCATCTAACATAATAATATCCTCACCCTGTGAGATGAAAAAAATAGAAGTTAAAAACTAAAACCCGACTACTAAAAGGCTTAAAACAAGACCTGCTTATCCTTAAAATAGACTCATAGATAATTAATCGTAGTCGGAGGCCATTGGTTTATCAAATGCGAATGTGGTGTCCTCCGACTACGATTAATTATCTATGAGTCTATTTTAAGCATAAGCAGGTCTTGTTTTAAGCCTTTTAGTAGTCGGGTTTTAGTTTTTAACTTCTATTTTTTTTTTGAGCTTTTTAGTTAGTTATTTTGGATGATCACCTAAAATAGAACCAAGAAGGGAAAAAAAAAACACATTTTGGCATATTTTGTTCTATTTGTTATGTTGACGCTACATATGTTATACATTTTTGAAAAGGTCTTTTAAAGCCCTTTCATTTGATACCCATGACGATCGTATCTGATATTTTTTATTTTTAGGTCCACCACTTTAGGGCGCAGCACAGCCGCCATTTTGTTTTTTTTCAAAATTAAATGCTATGTTACCTGGGTGATTAAGATGAATCCAACGACACCTCATTCGTTGAAATCGGCCGAGCAGTTTAGGCTCTGCGAGGGAACAGATGCACACACAAACATACATACATACATACATACATACATACATACGCTGCTAAAATCATAACCCTCCTTTTTGCTTAGTCGGGTAAAAAGTTGTGTGTTTCGCACGGATGCAATATTATTTGCGTCTCGTGCTTCTGAATACCTCGCTACGAATAGGTTTCACCACTCGCTGAACCACTCGCTGCGCTTGTGGCTCAATTTTAGAAACCTTTGCTAGCTTGGTATTCAAAACAAGCACTCGCTGCAAACAATAGTTTTGCATCCTAGCATAACAAATAGCTGTTGTTAAAGCAATAATCTGAATTTATTAGATTGATGCAGTTATTATCCTTGGAGTTTCTTTACCATGCTTCTTCTCCAAGAACGATCAGAGCTAGTGAAGCTGGAGAAAAAAAAGTAGCTAGATACTTAGTATTAGATAGTAATAAGTATCTGATTTATATGTATACCTTTTTTTTACTTTAGATAATATTTTGACATTCAATGTAAATAATTTATTTATGGCATTTTGAATAAAACAAATTGATTCTGATTCTGATTATCCCTATTATTTCAAGGATACGGCAGAGTTATCCTTCTTCCCTTTTCCTATATTTTGTCTTGTCCTTACTAGCACCAAAACATAATGCAAACTGTCGTCTTGCGATGATGATAGGCTCCAACTTAACAACAGAACCCTAATAAATTAGGCTCCTTTCACACTCCAAGTGGGCATTATTAGAGAGCCTGAGCGTTCTTATAAAGGACGTTAGATCTTCGTACCAGATGCCTTTGAAGGGCTACTGAGGATGCTTTTTTTTGAGTGGTACAAAACAACGTTCTGTCAAAAAATTGCAATAAAAAAACTTGAAAGTGAAGTCCCTATGTGTGTTTAGGGTTCCGTACACGTACGATGCCAAACAGGACCCTACTACTCTGAATCTGCTTGCCTGTATGTCTATCTTTCCGTCCATCTTACTTTACAAATAATAAAAACCGGCCAAGTGCGAGTCGGACTCAGGCACCGAGGGTCCGCAAACCGGATTTTTTTAATTGTGTAGCGGTACTGAACCCTCAGTGCGCGAGTCCGACTTACACTTGGCTGGTTTTTTATTTGAATGTCACGCAGAAAGAGAGTAGAGGCCGCAGTCCTAAGCTAGGTCACTGACTCTGGGTAAAAAGGAATATTGGATAGAGAGGAGGAAAAGAATGTTCTCTGTTTTTTAGCCGGCAATTGAATTGTTTATCGTTGGTCTTTTTCTCTCTGTTTTATCGTTTAATTAAAGCAAACGCTGGCTGCCAATGGATCAAATGCCCTATCGTTTTTGTACCTAGGTTTGTTTTATATCTTTATTTTAACGACGGACGTTATTATAAGACAGAATTCACCGTAGTAGTAAAAATATACTTAGCACACAATAGACATAGATCTACACTAATATTTATAAAGAAGAAAAGTTTGTAAGTATAGGGGGTAATCTCCAAAACTGCTCATCCGATTTTAAACATTATTTCACTAAAATGGGAAGCTACGTTATCGCTGAGTGCTATAGGCTATTTTTTATTGTGATAACGGGATAAAAACTAAGTCTGCGCGGACGAAGTCTGAGGACTAGGCGTGAATTAATCACTATTTTCTCAAAAGTATAGCTCAGATTTATTCCGAAGACTATTGTCAATATTATATTTTAGGTAAGTCATTGAGATATCATTAAGATATTGATGTACATCATAAGCAGTTTTTACCGACTTAAAAAAAAGACGAGGTTTTATTACGAGGCTTTACGTATTTTCCTTATGTGTAACATACACCGATTTTTCCATCTATTATAGACCTATTTAAAAAAAAACCATTTGTTTCATTGAAAAGGTATCCTTTAGAGGTCGTCTTATAAAAATGTGGTGAAGTTCTGATAGAAAGAACTTTGGAGATAAAGAACGGAACTCCTCAACCGACAGCAGAAAATAATTCTGAAAGTTTTGTAATTTATTGAAAAGTACATTTGAAAATATTTCTGCAAGCTAGCTGCAAAAATACTATTGCTAAGTGAAAGAAAGGCACCTTTCAATCGTATATAAAGAGTTAAATTTAAGCAAAGCTACCTTTCAGGCATTCATTTTGGGCTCGATTCAAGGGACTTTGACCGAAAACTATTTGAAAGTTCATCCCGCGACCCTTGAACCCTG
This sequence comes from Zelleria hepariella, assembly GCA_949319315.1. NCBI lineage: Eukaryota > Metazoa > Arthropoda > Insecta > Lepidoptera > Yponomeutidae > Zelleria > Zelleria hepariella. Next base: position 5,760,543 of record OX439380.1, on the reverse strand, counting down.
GAGTAGGCAGTGACGGGTAATGTTTAGCTCTCTAGATAGATTACAGCTGTTAGTGGTGATCATCGAACGAAATTGATACTCTGCACTAATCGAGTGGATGTAATGGAGATTATAGTATTTGGTAAATTGGTATTTAATTTAGCATTGAAAATAAGGCTGCACTTGGAACGGCGGTAAATTGTAGAGGCTACTGAATGGATTGAGGTTAGCATTTATAGCATTTGAACTTACGCCTTTGCATCTACGTAATGAGATGATTTATACAGCGTCCAGTGGCACCTTCACTCACACTAGATGAAGCGATTCTCAACACAACGCGCGCCCGCCGTTCAAAATTGCAACCTAAAAACGACATGCTGGCACTTATTTGAAACTAATTTTATGTTTTTGACATATAGGTTCGCGAAGCCTTTTATATTTACCAAGCCTGAAAATAAAATAACAACATTTGAGAAATGTCCTTATAAGGTTGTATTCTTTTACTTCACAATATAAATTATTCCGAGAAACAGATACTCTTACAAGGCTACGAGCTTCGATCAAGGCCTACGAGGTACTACGCCGTAGACGCGTGTAGCATCGCTACGACGTTGCTACGAAGTTGTAACTGTTTTGAAAGTTGAATTGATCCGCCACTGCCCACTGCCTTTAACTTGTTAACTTTTTTGGAATACACATAAACTTGCTGTGCAATATAGATGCCATTTAAAATTATTTATACGTAGTTACTACTCATAAAAGCAGAGAAAGTCAGCATTTCTCAGAGTTATTCCCAGGCAAGTAAACTGGAAGGTTTACAAACAGTGAATGATAGGCCGTCTAAGCAAAGTCAATGTCAAAAGTTTTTATTCAATATGCAATAAACAAATTATTTAGATTTGTTTATTGCGTCAAATTTGAATTAATATAGGTAATTAAAAGTAAAGAAAAGTATATAAATAAAATGACTTATTACCATCTACTTACTACTAAGTATCTAGCTTCTTTCTCTTGTCTAGGTCTCTAGGCTGAGAGAATAGAATAGGTGGTGGCCAAGCCTACTCCATCTCAACATGTCCCAGGTACTACATCCGAGTGGTCACTTCACCCATCTAGTGTTAGCGAAGGTGCCACTGGACGCAGCATAAAAACATCTCATTGCGGAGATGCGAAGATTTACGAAAGACAGGTGAAGTCACAGGTACAATGACATCTTCCTATCGATCAGGAATATTGCTTACGATCTCTTGATAATAAATACTTAATTATAATTTTTACAAGTACTTAAACAAAAAGAGCTAAAGAATCTTAAAAACGTGTTAGGAATTCTTGGAAGAAAGCTTTTCCTTTTTGAACGAGCGAGCGAAGCGAGCGAAGTTCTCCGAGTCTACTGGAACAATCCGACGTTTGTATGTATGTATGTATGTATGAATGTTCGTTCGACGATAACTTGAGTAAATTTAGTCGGATCGTCATGAAATTTGGTAGGCAGGTAAATGGGGCCAAGAGTATTTTTAAGTTCGAACATGAGCCAAATCAGTCGAGGGGTTGCTGAGATATGGGGTCTCGAGTTCATAGTTCAGGGCGAACCACTAGTTATTAATATTAGACCTAAAAAAGTCTGATGTCTGAAGGTTTTTGTAAGTTACACTCATGATTGCTCTCTCTTGCGAGATATAAAAGATACGTTTGTTTGTGTCTGGCAAAGATGGTCGAAGAAAATAAAATACAATTTTAATTGAACTTTTACAGTGAAAACACTTAGAACATTTCGTGCATGTTTCATTTCTTTATGTCAAAAATGCATACAAGCCCGTCTCCAAAATAAAAATATTTAGAGATACCTAGAACATTGTTAAATAAGTAAGAAATACCTATTTATTTTGCAATTTAGTCGGTGAGCCTTTGAGCTTGGTTTGAAATTTTGAGATCTCAGAGCAATCCGATTTATTTTCCAACCCCAAAGTTTCATTCAATATGTGTAGAATTCAATCCAATAATTATTTAGCCTATGTATTTCTTTTGAAAATGCAGACATTTCATTGTATATTAATATTTCAAGTTGTAGCGAATACGACTATGTTTACATACTTTCGTTTACATACTTCGGTTGAATAAAAATTTAATTAAAATAGTGGTGCATGGCTAACAACTGGATAGAGAAGGAAATTCATTTAATCGCCATTTACGAGTATTTGTATAGGAAAACATCGCAAAAAAACCTGAGTATCTGAGGCATACAGTAGGACAAAGATACGATTTATGACCTGTCCCCGTAGCATGACTTTTATCGAGGCGGATTTATCCAACAAAATGGCGGTTTATCAGCATTTTTGACGTATAGAGTGGGTTATCTAGCGTCGAAAGCGATATATAACCCACTATAGACGTCAAAAATGCTGATAAACCGCCATTTTGTTGGATAAATCCGCCTCGATAAAAGTCATGCTCCCCCCGCTGGGGTCTCTAATTCTCGGAAATCTCGCATTCGACACATCTCGAAGGAAAAATCTCATCTCATTTCGATCTTGACTGCTCCCATCCGCTCGAGTCATGTCGAGCGAAAAAGGCAATCATCTCGCAGAAATCTCGTACCTTATGTCGAGGATGACTCCGTGAGAATAGGAGATATGTGACATTTGCCCCAAAATCAGATTTTTTTATCGAGATGTGTCGTATGCGAGATTCCCAAGAATTAGCCCCCTTACTTTTCCCCCCTTTCTGTGTGTCTGGCCTCTTATAAAGATATGTAAATAATTGTGTAAATCAGTGTTACTAACAGTAGGTTAAATTTAGGTTAAATTATTTATTACTAACATCTTGTACTGTGTTTTATGATGCTCATAGTTGATCGAAATAAATTGAATTATTATATATTATAACCAAAATTTGTATAGGCATGTTTACTATGGATCTTATGTGTCTGAAATAAAGAAATTATTATTATTATATTATTATTATAAATTCAACGCCATAATCGAGAATCCGCAGTGGGCAATCGCTGTAATTCAGGCCGATTCTCTCTGACAGAAGACAGATGGGCATGTGCCCACTTGCTAGTAGGCCGTGTCGTGTAAATGTGTCCAGATAAACGGTGGTTTCCTCTCCAAACCAATAACTATTTTTGCTTGTGAAAACAGAGAAGTCAAGACTCCAGAGGATCTTCTGTTTTATGATAAAAACAATATCTACACAATTAAGGGGGGGTCATCCGCCTCGAGGGAAACCAGTCGCCATGGTGGTCTAGAATGGCAACCCATTCAGACGCACCTTGTGGTGAACCGAGTACAATACAATATGATTAACAAAAAAAAACCCAACTTCTCTGGTGAAAATGTACACTGTTATGATTCAGAGTGATCTGCTGCGATCCGTTGAGGAGTCCCGTTCTCCATCTCCGAAGTTCTTAATATCATCACCATTTTTTAAGGGAACTTACCGGTGTTTCGACAAAAAAAAAATCATCACAAGCGGTCCGATTAGAAAAAAAAGTTCTTAGGTAACATGAAAAGGATACTAGAATTGAGTACCTGCTCCTTTTTGAAGTCGGTAAAAAAAAACCTAACGACGATGCTCAGAGGGGGGTTACCCTTGACGCTATTGCGATCAAATTGAAAAAGTTTTAAAATTAATTTCTCTTTGAATTCGCATAGTAATGCTTTGATTTTAAATACTTTGTAATGTTTATTCAAAGGTTTTATTCAATAAAAACACAAAATGCGTCTTAATTTGTAAAAGGCCTAAACCCAGCAGTGGGCAGCGTTGGGCTGATGATGATGATGATGATGATGAATTTGTAAAAAAGTAATATGTAGCCTGTACATGTCCCACTAGCTGGGCAAAGGCCTTCTCTCAGAGAGAGAGTTCGAGCTTAATCGATTGATGAATTTGTAATATATTAAATTTTGTAAATTGCGCCATATTGCGGCCGTATTGGAAAAAATGCGTCAAGGGTAGAGGGGCTGAAATGGAAGCCTCATGGGTACCTACCTACTTAGTTTGAAGGATAAATTTCTAATTATTTTTCACAGAGAGAGTACAAAAGAGTACGAAAACACTTTTTCTCATTAAAAATGTAATGGACTTTAGTCGTAGTAGCTCAACACTTATCCTATAAATTCTTTCTTTTATCTTAGAAAAATATCGCTTTCTGTCGTATTGCAGGATAATATTAAATTAAGAACCCCGCAAACGTTTTCCTGACCTAGTTTCTGAGCTCATAATAAAGTTGTAATAAAATCTTATCTAATAAGTTAGATGGTAGTAATGCGCACTAAGCGACCTATGTAGGCCGATCGTTTCATCCCATACATACATAAAACTAAATTGTAAAACACAGGGGTCATTGAAATTCATATCAATACACGCCATGTGCATAAAATGTTATTAGAATACTAGTCAGCTACACCGACATAGGAGAAAGCGTTTACTAAATACAAAACCTTTAAGATTTACTAGCTTTAGCCCGCGACTTCGTCCGCGTGGACGACTAGAAAAAGGATATATACTTTACTTTTATCCTAAGTGTAAAAGCGTGATTATATGTAGCCTATGTGTTATTTTGATGTCTAAGCTATCTCTATTCCAAATTTCATCCAAATCCATTCAGCCGTTTCAGCGTGAAAGAGTAACACACATCCATCTATCCATCTATCCATCCACACTTACAAACTTTCGCAAATATAAAATTAGTAGGATACAGCGCCCAGTGTCATCTTCACTCACACTAGAATTCACTAGATGGACGAAGAGACGCAGCAATGCCTAGGACATTATTTAATAACATGGAGTAGGCTTGCCCAGCACCTATACCATCCTGACAGCTTAGTCTGCCTGGTCCACAGGAAAGACAAGTCAATACGTGTGGAGCCAACTAAACCGCGGGTTTCCTCACGATGTTTTCCCTCACCGTCAGCAAGAGAGCGAGCGGTGGTGGCCCAGTGGTAGAATATTGGATTCGGAAGCGAGAGACCCAGGTTCGATTCCCGGCGCATGTATGTACACACGACAGCACGTAAGAGTGCACAATTTTGTCGTAAAGTCGCCCGTAACGTAACCGAATAGAGTGCTAGCGTGTAAAGGTCGACGTGCTGTGAGTTTGAGTACATAATATGAGTTTGTTTCGTTTCAAAGTTACATACATTTGTGAATTTAAAATAGTTTAATTCCTCTTTTACGATTTATCCATCTAAGTATTCTTTAAGAAAAAAAGGACAAAGAAACGTTGCTTAGCTTTCCCTTCATTTAATCTTTCGCGCACTTCATAAAATCTACATATTTAACTAAGTGCATCAGAGAGAGTAACCATCTTATGTGAGTGCTAGGTACACTGCAGCATCATCGACCTTTCAAGGGTTCATGAATGTGTAATGCACCTTACCCGCTATCACTATGTACGTTAGTGGCAAAACACACTTAGCGTATCTTGCGCGGCATAAAGCGGAAAATACGCGACGAAAAATACGCTACGACTGTTAGCGCTGAAAATATACAAGATGCGTGAGAAACTTTTAGGCTCTAATACCACCGAACTAAATCCCATAGAATCCGCATTACGTATAAAATCACAATAAAAACTTGTCCCCACAGAAACAAATGATATCAGCAATAGAACAATACGAAACATCATTTCGACCATACGTCTAATATTCGAATGTCAACCTTATTGCATTAGTGTACAGTTTTACTTTAATTTCATAGACTACGAGCAAAGAAGCTCCCAAAGGCAGTTTGGATTTCTATTTTTCCAGACACATTTCAGAGTTCTATGTTGTATTTAGTTTTATCCTTGATCGAAGTCTAATACGGTCAATATATCGGTATGAGTGGTTTTAAGACATAATTAATTATTGTAAGAAAACAAAATGAGCAAAATACGCACGCTCAGTGTGTTATGAGACTTAAAGACAGTCTATTTTGTCTGCTGCTTCGCTTGTGTGTATGTCGGGCGTGCATCATGGATCTTACGTATCGAATCGAACTTGGTTCTCTCGCTTCAGAGTCCATTATCCTACCCACTGGATTGCGAACGTGTTTTTTACTACTTAACATTTTATAAAAGTCATGTACCGGAAAAAACTTGGCCCATTTCAATAAAGGTTTGCAATTATAACGCGAGTAGCTAATCGAAATAAACAACCTTTTTTTTTATTAATATGTATTATCGTTCGCGCTATCTTTGTTTAAAATTTCATCCAAATCTGTGAAGTGTATGTGAGTGAAAGAACATAGATACAAAACAGAACCTACATACAAAACGTCAGTTAATAATAATAGTGATGATCACCACACTGCAGCTTAAAATATTCAGGTTTTCTCGCAAAGTTTTCCTTTAAGATTGACGATGCATCCAATCTGCATCTGCATCAAATCTGGGGCCTTAGCCTGTAACGCAATGGCGTGTCTATGGCGTCCCAATAGAAGGACAACACCGGGATTTCCTCGTTTTTTTCCTACTACCAGAGAACTAATCCTCTAGAATTAGAATCAGAATATTATTCTTTACTGTACTAAAAAACATAACCCTCCTTTGGACAGTCGGGTAAAAATATTAAAAGGACCGACAGCATTAATAAATCGTAATTGAAGCTGTCAACTGGGAGCCTATTTTGGCACTATCGCATTACAGGCTAAGGCCTCTGCTCAGTGTGGAAAATGGCATCTTTTTTTTTATGGGGGATGCGTCGATTGGACGCATTCCATTTGGAAGCATCGTCAATGACTGTACATAAAGTAATAATATTCTTGATATTCTGTCTATAAATTATGTCTTTAGAGTTCATAAATTTAAAAGTGTTTTACATCGACCATAATACGTATACCGTGACCTTTAAAGAGATACACACCTTCGCTTATAGACGCAATGAGAACGTGATAATCCGACCCATGTGGTTTCGTGTGTTGGCTTCAAATAAGTGTTTTTTAGGATTAACGTAACCAGTTTCGTGATTAGATGTCTGATCACTTAAATTAAACAAATGAATCTTTCATGATTTTTTAAGTTCACACTGCGTTTTCGAGCTTTTATTATGGTATGATAGATACACAAACAATTGTATTTTTTACATATTGTGCGGTTGTGACATTTGGTTGAATTTTCAAAAGACCTTCTTCTTCTTTTGGTGCCATCTCCTATCGGAGGTCGGCTATAATTCAAAATACCACTAAGCGAAATCGATGTAACGCACGAGTAGGTGTTACAAAACATCCTAACTATTTTTACTGGGTGTACCTACTGGTCAACAAGATGTTAATTGTGTAAAAAAAGTTGAAAATAAAATAACAATTTTTATTTTATAACATCAAAATCACCGAACTAAATCCCATAGAATCCGCATTACGTATAAAATCACAATAAAAACTTGTCCCCACAGAAACAAATGATATCAGCAATAGAACAATACGAAACATCATTTCGACCATACGTCTAATATTCGAATGTCAACCTTATTGCATTAGTGTACAGTTTTACTTTAATTGCATAGACTACGAGCAAATAAGCTCCCAAAGGCAGTTTGGACATCTATTTTTCCAGACACATTTCAGAGTTCTATGTTGTATCTAGTTTTATCCTTGATCGAAGATCAAAATTGAAAATTGAGAAAGGCCTTTGTCCATCTGCCATCGGTACATCTAGCCAGGTGTCCTACCCACTAACTACCACTTCAAAGAAGTAATGCGTTTTCTGACGTCTGCCACTTCTTCGCTGGTTGAAAGCTTCTTCTGGTGCGGCTTCTTCACTGGTTGAAAACCTAAGGGTTACAGAGGTTAGTGTTTTATAATAAAACAAAAAGTGCATGAACCCCTTGATCGTCCGATAGAAACCGCGCACCTAAATTGGGTGTTTTGTCCCGTGACGAAACGGTCACAATCAGTCCACCTCAATACCGAAGGGCGATTGAATCCAAGATAAATGGTGTGCATTAGGATCAGAAGCGCAATATCGTCCCAAGTGGATAAAGTTTCTTCGAGCTATACAAGGTGTTACAAAAGTACCTAACTCTTTTTACAGGGTGTAACCAACTGGTCAACAGAATGACAAATCTGTTAAAAAAAGTTGAAAAAAAACAATTTTTATTTTATAACCTCAATATTGAAAAAAATTCATAACTTTTTTGTTTTTTTTTATTAGCTCAAATTTAAAAATATGTTTGTGCGTGTAGGTGCATTTAAATAGCTTTGAGTTGTTAAAACATTGTGAAAGTCAATGAAAACAATATTTAAAAAATACTTTTCTCCCGCCACATCGTTCACATTTTATTAATTTAAAAATTAACGGAACGTCATAGAGCCAAAAAAAAATTTTGGTTGTGATCCCTATCACCGGGTGCTATTACCCTGTAAAAAGAGTTAGGTAATTTTGTAACACCTTGTATGTCCCTCCTGAGGGATAACAGGATTTAAGTCAAGTAATTCTTTAGGCTAACATGGGGTCATTTGCAAAGAAGCACCGAGAGAATGGTGCTATTTTATGGCAAACATGGTAACCATGGGTGGGTAAAATGGATGTTTCCATAGCTATCAGTCCCTTGGCTAATCTCGATGGTGGTTACTAATATATGAATATCTCTTATACTTAGATTCTAACATCCCTATACTGATGCATCTCAATACACCACCTTAAAGAGTACTGGGTGCTGGGTATGCCTGCACCAACTGGAATTATAATAGCGTTTGTTGAGTGGTCATTCCAATCGCGAAGTGTAGGAAAGTAATCAGGGAAGCAAGTAATCTGAAAAAAGCAACCATGTAGAACACTTCAAACCACAAAGCCCGCCACCACAAAGTTGACAAAAGTCCTCCGCTTTTCATCGTGTGAAACCAGCTTAACAATCACGCTTGATTGGACCATTTCTTACACGTCTGTCCTTTATTAATTGATTTGTTTTTTCTACCCGGCGGGGTGGGTATTCGGTATTACAGGATAGCTCAATGACCCTGTCTGACACATTCAATTATCTTCGGGGAAATGACCTCCGTAGCTTTCGTACCTACACTTCCTGTTATTCCTTATCAGGGGAATTAGGGGTGGAAAAACAGATTGCCGCCCGCCGACGCTGATTTTGCACCTTCTTTGATTCAGATTGATCTTAAGGATTTTGGACCTATAGACGGTTTTTTCCGATCATGACATTTTAGATGATTCTATACAGTACTCGTTCAATAAGTAGTGAGAATGAGATATCAATTCATTGGAAAAAAAAAAAAAGTACTGGCCTTCATAGTTTGATACATTTGATAGAAACCGGACAAGTGCATCATACAACACAGCCCAATCAGCAGGTATTTTTGCCCTACAAAAGGTGGAGTAGAAAAAGTTTTGATTGATATTGCTTAGGTATGGGCTACCCATGAAAAAAAGTGATCCCAGCCTTTATGCACTTCTACTCTGCCCTCTCTTTAGTTATACGACTGAGCCTACGTCACGTTCTAGAGCTAGGAACCTAACTATAGACTTAAGCCTTGAATACATGACAAAATGTTACCTGAAACATATTATTACTAGTGGTTCGCCCCGAACTTTGAACTCGCGACCCTCTATCTCAGTAACCCCTCGACCGATTTGGCTCATGTTCGAACTTAAAAATTCTCTTTGCCTCATTTACCCGCCTACCAAATTTCATGACGATCCGACTACATTTACTCAAGTTATCGTCGAACGAACATTCATACATACATACATACATACATACATACATACATATATACAAACGCCGGATTGTTCCAGTAGACTCGGAGAACTTCGCTCGCTTCGCTCGCTCGTTCACTTAAATGTCATAAAACATATTTTACAGCGCAATGCACCCCATACGATCGCGCCCTCTGCGCCTATATTGCCTCTACGTCACTGCAAAGACCTAGGAACCTCAATCGGTAAATACATGCACAAAAGGCTACCTGAAACACATTTTACAGCGCAATGCACCCATACGATCGCGCCCTCCGCGTCCAGAGCTAGTAACGCCACTCTGCACCCTTAACCTTGCCCGAGCACACGCGCCGCGCAGTCTGAGTCTGCTTCAGGTTTCAGCCAGCAGCATTTGCGCCCCGACCGCCGGCCGTGATGGGTGTGCCTCGCGTGACGTCACCGCTACCCCCGCCGCTCGAGCGCGCGGGCAGACCCCACCTGTTGATCGTCGACGATTCGCGGGAAACGCGCGCTAGTGAAGGTTAGTGGTTGAATTTTTCCGGTTGCTATCGCGGGCTTTTTGTTTCCTTTTTTCGGCTTGGTACGTTTGTTTTCGGCCAGGGCACCGCTGTGAGATTTTTTCCTTTTTTTTGCGGCCCGGAAATGGCACTGGCTGGAATGGAATGAAGCAAGGCTAAAACAAGCAAACGCTGTATGAAAAAAAAAGAAACTTTAAAAGTGAAAAGAAAAACTGTCATCTCGTTGCGTTTGATGTTTGAAATGTTTTATTTTTTTGAGTGGTCACAGAGTGATTTTTATTTTTGCAGTGACGTGTTTTTTTTAACGCTTTTCTGACTGTGGGCTTTTCTTTGTGTGGTGGATTTTATGTGTGCGTTTGAGTACATGATTTGAGTGAGTAAATAAAAAATAACAAAACGTAAGTTGCCTCCATTTTTTCCTGTTGCTACGTCACTGGAGATTTTATTTTACCTTAAAAGTAGAGGTTGATTATAAAAGATTTTACTAGATATATCTGTGCTCTTTTGGAGAGTAAACCTTAATTAGTGGCAAATATTACCCTTATTTAATTATCCCATCCACTACGTGAGATATTTATTGATTTGCCCAAACTTCCCAATTAATTGGCCGAAGTTTACAACTGACCTTCAATGTATTAAGGATAGAAACTTAGCCCTTAAAACGGTCCCACGAGACAATTAGGCGTTTGTTAGTCTGTTCAAGTACAAACTAAATAATTAAGGATTACAGAAGAACCACATATTTTTTAACCGACTTCAAAAAAAGAGGAGGTACTACCCGTATGTTTTTTTAATTTTTATGTTTGTTACCTCAGAACTTTTTTATAGGTAAACGGATTTTGGTGATTCTTGTTTTAATAATTTAAAGACAATTTTTAACGGATTTAACACTCGTTTTATTATTTTTTTTCATTTTCCAACGTTTCTACGTTGATTCCATTTTTGTTCGAAAGGGCATACTTCCCATGTAGTCCCATAAATAATATAAGCTATTGCACTGATTCAGAGTGCTCAGTTACCTATCTCCGAAGTCCTTCATTAGACCTTCACCATATAAGGGACCACATAATGAAATGATTCAGCGGGGGGAGCATGACTTTTATCGAGGCGGATTTATCCAACAAAATGGCGGTTTATCAGCATTTTTGACGTCTATACTGGGTTATATATCGCTCTTTACGATATATAACCCACTATAGACGTCAAAAATGCTGATAAATCGCTCTTTACGATATATAACCCACTATAGACGTCAAAAATGCTGATAAACCGCCATTTTGTTGGATAAATCCGCCTCGATAAAAGTCATGCTACGGGGACTGATCATCTTTTGTTTTGTCTACGCTTGCTGTAGGTACATACCTATCTCCTATACGGGTGTTAAAAATGTTCATAATTTTCATATAGCTTCTTGAGAAGATATGTTAAGCACTAGAGGTAGATACTGAATACATTTATAAAAAAAAACATTGAAAGGTCCTACTTTGAACCCCATTATCTCGGAAATCGTTGATTTCCCAGGCATAGTTCCTTCGGCAAAAATATTCCTCATGACGAGGACAATACGTGGTTTCCCGCTTTTTTGGCGGTCTTTTAACACCCTGTAGATTTTTTTAAAAAAGTGCAGAGTTGTCCTCCTCATAACGACACTTTTTGTCCAAGGAACTAGATGCCTGGGAAATCAACGGTTTCCGAGATAATGAAGTTCAAAGTCGGACCTATATATTTTTTTGCAGATGTGTAATCAGTAACAAGTAGGTACCTAATATTTATTCTAAAAAATTTTTTTATTTTTCAAAAATTTTATTATTTTTTGCAAAAAACGATGTCAAATTAGTAACCCGCCATTTATTCTAAACAACGGCACCTCGAGCGTACTTAAGGCTGGAAGATAGCAGCGTGGCGGCAAATTCAAAATTTTCACAGTACATTTTGTAGCTAAACTGAGATATTTTTGTTCAGCGATTTTTCGTTCGTGGCAATAACATAGTATTCTTTTCATTATTGTTAATAACAGAACAACAATAATTCAGCCGATTATGTGAAGAAAATTGCTCAATTTAGCTATAAAATGTAAAATCTGTGATTTTTTTAAATGTATTAGTTAAGTAGCATAAGTTTTTCAAAGCTCGTGCAATATGAATTCTCTGCGTTATACTGCATTATAACGCAATCGAGTCAAAGGTATAACCCGTGCCATTAAAGAAACGATATATAAATGGCGGACACTCACGCGCCCTATGGCTTTAATCATATCTCCGTCTATACTCACACGTAACGTTAGCAAAGTCATTTTAGGCAGTCCTAATTAGTCACCTACGCTTGGCTAATAAAAGACGCCAAAATTCGTTCGCCTCTTATTGTTTTTTTCATGTTTTGTTATTTGTTGAGGTTTGTATTATTTACTACTTTTTAATATTTTTGATCTTATTTTCATAAAGATTGTTGTTTAATCACAAACCCAACGTAGAACATTTACCTAAACAATAAAGAAAGCATCGTAAAACAATATTTCCTAACCAAAAATGTAAGAAAGTTTTAGGTATGAACCGAAATCGTATTTTCGTAACCTCTTTTTCAGACCTTACCATAGGTACCCGCCGCCATTTTCATATCGTTTCTCTATTGGCACGGCTTATAGCGTCTTAGCCTGGAGGCCACTCCCAGCGCCAATTAGTGCATTGCAATTTCGGTCCCAGTGTGTCAAGCCTATTATGTCAGTGGTTCCCACAAACCACGAGTCCTTGCTTATCTGATTGTCAACCTGCGATAGGAGACAGCACTAAGGTTGGCATCAATAGTCGTCGACTCAAGATCGAACTCAAGTAGGTGATCTCAGTTAAGTCAAAACTAATGTCTAGCCTTGGCTAATGTCAATGTCAGTCTCAAGATAGTGTCTAATAATATGCTGAAAGCTACTCAAGTTTGACACTAGCCAAGGCTTGACATTAGCATTTGAATTTTCTGAGTTGACCTACTTGAGATCGAGCTCAAGTAGGTGATCTCAGACTACTATTAATACCACCCTAAGTATACGAAGAAGAAGTTCACCAAAGTAATGTTTTTCCTAAGAGAAGGCCTGTGTGTGTGAGTGCTTATTCTGTAAAAAAAAAACGCACTGTTGCTAGTCCTCAAAACCTTTATTTGCAACGTACGCGGATAGCAAGGGCTGATGACCAAGCTTGAGGGCCGAGAGCGTGGCTAAGCTAAGCTCGAGGTTATCATAGCGTGGCCATTTTTAAAATAAAAACAGCACGCACAGTTGAAACAACTTCGAACAACGCGCGAAAACAATATGGTCGCGCTTTTTTTTTACAAATAAACTTCTTTTGTTTGAACAATTTCCTTCGACAAACGAGTGTTCGACATTTCCCAGACCTATTATTGATCTCCTTGTGCTTAAACCTTCGCTAGCTCGGTATTCAATACAAGCACTCGCCGCAAACAATAAATTTGCATTGTTGCATAACAAATAACTATTGTTTATTTCTATAACAACAAAACATAAACAATAGTTATTTGTTATTCAAGAATGCAAATTTATTGTTTGCGGCGAGTGCTTGTATTGAATACCGAGCTAGCAAAGGTTTAAGCACAAGGAGATCAATAATAGGTCTGGGAAATGTCGAACACTCGTTTGTCGAAGGAAATTGTTCAATTTGTTATGTTTCTTTCGACAATCTTTATTATAAGTACATCGATTTAGGCTACATTTAACTTTTTAATTTACATCATAGCACTAAATTATATGATCAAGTATCTATAGGTTTCGTAATCAAAGCCCCATTTGTCTCGCATATTAATTATCTCTCTAGGCACTGTTATTACTGTCAACCTAGTTGGCATAATACATTCAGGGCTTAGATAATACACCCTGTATTTTGAAGTTTATAATTAGTTTTGTTTGGCAAGGTCGAATAGGATAGTTTCTAATTTGTAGGCTCATTCGATTTTCACCCTTTTAACTATGGGAACTAATAGGAAAATGGTTCATTAGTTTGTGACTAGACTCTATACTCATCAAGCATCCATAATTATTACTATGAAAATATTTTCTACCTAACTTTACTAACTAAAATCATTTTAAAAAAATAGTCGCTTTTTACACTAAGCAACACTTTGTTGCTACATACGTACGACCAAAGTTTTACTAGAAACAAAAGTATAACACATTTCAGTTGTTGCTAGCACGCTCGTATGTATTTACAAAATCATAAGTATGCTGCATGCAACCATCGTAACAACTCGCAAAGTTTTATTTAAATCGAATGAATTGCTTGAGAACTGCTTGAGAACCATAGAGAGAGCATAAGGCTTGTATTGTATAGGTGCCAAAACACAGGTACGGTCGGCCACAGTCACAGATATCCCATGGCAGCTCTTACCGCGCGCGGCATAAGGGCGCCAATCGAACAAAAAGGGGTATCCTACAGTGTGGCCGACTGTACCTATCTCATTTTACGTCGCTTTACAATACATACAAATTCTTCTGCGCGGCCTCTATGATGCTACTTTGAACGTGTACACCGGCCATTTTAGTACACTCGGTTACAAAACGTATTGTGTTGTGATTGATGTACGCTCGGAAACATTCCCACTCCCGGCAATGTTTCCACTGGCAATTTTCCCGGAAAGTTTCCGAAAGTTTCCTAATGTTTCCATAAATTCCCAGTGATATTTATTCTGTTAATTCATGCTAATTCTTAAAATATCGCGTTGATTAGTACATGACATGCATATTTGCGTAAGTGTGTTGTCCTTGCAGTGTTGCTACATGGAGACGCAAAGCAGCAAAGTTCCTGTTAAATTCCCAGTTGGGGGAACATTACCGGCAATGTTTCCAGTGATTGGCAATGTTCCCGGGAACGGAACATCAATAAATTTGTGAGACGAGTATCGCTTTGCACGGCGAACGATGCGCTCAGTATGTTGGGCTAGTATCAGATGACGATGAAATGAAAACATTCGGTTTCATCAAACACGTCATCATTAAATACAAATTGTACACATTTCCATCTGGACGATAATAATTGCACATGTCAGTTCCCGGCATGAATTAATAGTAAGCGACCGCATTATATCTATTAAATAATTTTATTAATAGTGATGCAAACGAGTACCACGTGTAACGTTATTACGAAATATAATATTGAACCGACGTTGACAATAAATTCATAAATAATAGGTAATCCAAAGAAAGTATTTTTTCACAGACCCCATTGTAAATTTGCTTGTTCAATACAAGCAAGAGTAGAAAGCTCGCTCGTTCCGCCGTCGAATTCGAGTGCACCCTGTAGAATATAATTATTAACTTTTTATACACGCCTAGCCTAGTAAGTACAAGGACCTTTGGAAACTTTGGTCAAATGTATGGGAATATCAGATTTTCAATGTCTGATAACAGCTAATCTGTTTTAAATAGGCCTCACTGTTTTGGTGTAGTATCAAATATTCTGGACGATAGGCGTAACAGTTTGGAAACGCTATTTTTCTTCGGCCGGCACTTTGAATTTTGGTCCCAACTTGGTATGAAACGTGAATCGTGTCCTTTAATTTCCTGTAATAATAGTGCAATAAATATTTTTTAAGTATTTAAGTACTTTTTAGTGCCTTTGGTAGTAACCTTATCTCACACAGGAAGCGTGGCAGGCGTAAGATAATGTTATTATGCGCGATGATTTATCACACATCACATTAGTTCCGCTCAGTCCGACGAGATACAAGGACGTAGTGAGTGATACATGGAACTTATTTTAAATTCAACTCGCTTAAGTTAAATTTTAACTGGTGCAAGAACTCCTCTTCGTTTCCCATTATTCCAAAGGTAAGTGGCAGCTTCTGTCCGAATTTACTTACCTAGTAAAGTCTACGTGCCCGCACTGGGTTTCGAACCCGGAACCTGACGCTTGTATGCACGACGTTCTATCTACACCACCGCTAATCCAAACAAGCTTACTCCATCTAAACAATGACCGAGGCACTGCAAATTGAAATTGAAATTGAAATGGTTTATTTATCACAAACATAGCATGATTTAAACATTTTTACAGAAAATGTGTTGATAAAATGAATGGGCTCAGCTTATAATAAAACTGCATCGTCCAAGTGGTTCGTTCGCACATCTACAGGGTGCACTCTAAGTCGATAGCGGAACTTTAAGTAGGCTGTCTACTGAGCAATACAAACAACTTGTACTAGGTGGCGACAAAAATGGAGCGAAAAAAATATCAGCTGTTTCATACATTTGGCGCAGTACTGAGTGGACCTTTTGTATGGAACAGCTGATATTTTTTTCACTCCATTTTTTTTGCCACCTAGTACAAGTTGTTTGTATTGATCAGAAGACACCCTACTTAAAGTTCCGCTATCGACTTAGAGTGCACCCTGTAGTGTGAGTGGAGAAGCCGCGGACGCCGCGCCGGGCAAATCATCTTTCCCAGATGTAAAGAGAAATACTTGAGACTGATCGATCTTAGGAAGGTGCCAAAGTTCACCGAACAACTTTGTGTTATGTGGTATAGTTAGTGCAGTTTTGGAGCTCGAAGTACCTATAGTGAAGTTACAGCTTCATCCGGCGGAAAGCATGAAACTTGCTTGCCTGTACTTGTACATAAAGCTTTCATTTCATATTCAAATTCATAAATATGATTTAGGTATGTATAAAAGAAATATTTGTCTATGATCGGTGTATGTTTATGAGTAGGTACTTCTTAGTAGAGTTAGTTAGATTTTATCATTAATTGGACTATTCATAATTGCAGCGATTACCCGTCTCTCATCTTTTTAGCAATTTCTCCGTCAGTGGTTGCCTAGAAGAGATTGGTATTAGCAATAAGGTCGCCAATTGTACCAAAAATCTATGAATACTGTCTGTCCTTAAAATGTTTTCTAGTACAATAAAGAATATTCTGTTCTATTCTAAATACTCGTAGATGTGGGGAAAAATGTGTTTTCTCTCTCCTACTCAATCATCATTTTTTTTAATTGAGTAATGACTGTCAATTGGGAAATGTAAAAGCAATGTTGTGTCGCATACACAAAATAATTTTTATATTGACTATTTGCAAGAGTCACCTTATTTAGGTAGGTACTGAGACGTACTTTTTGTATAAGCCTATTATTTTGTTGCCACCCTCTGAGGTTTAACATTTCCAAAAAGTCTTTGGTACCCTTTGCAGCCGAAGAAAACGTTATAAATTGCTAGGCCGTCGCAAACGGAGATAATGTAATAGAAAAACAATATTTGTGAAACCTCAAACTGCAAACGAAGTAAAAACAGAAGGTCTACCTAAGTTATTTTACGAAACATATTCTTACTGCTCTAAAAATCTTATTAAAACTTGGTGTGTTTTATATTCTTCATATAGAAACAAACACGAATGAACGAACTAAAAAAAAGTACAAAAATAGTGGTAGCTGTGAAAAATCCTACCAAATACCTACATAACATAGATGTGATTCGGGTCTGTATATTCTGTTTTCGGGATTTCCACTCGTCTGCATTTTTTTAGACACCCGTATAATAAGGTAGGTATTTAAGCTAATGGTATGGCTTACGTAACTGATTTTGAACCCCGGTCCAAAACGTAGCTCTTTAAATTTGAAAGCAGGTCTTCCAGCGATGGTTCTTAGACATGTTTCATCAAAATCGGTTCAGCCGTTTATGAGTTAAGTAAGGTAATTTGAAATTAAAATGTAGATTTTTTTTTCATTTACCTCAAATAACAGGCAAAATTTTGGGAATGATTTGTTTTAAATATCTAGAGAAGTTAAGGTACCGGTAAATCTTATAAAGCTTTTGTTCATGTTTGGTTGACCGATCCCTTAGTCACGATTTAATCCCTGCATTTAGTGGACGTTCCGTCAGTTCCTATTTTGCACCAAACGCTTGTCTTCCAGACGACCTTCCCGGGTTCACGAAAAATGACACAATGTTAGGTACTTGTCCCCTTTGAGGCAGCTGGCAAATAAAAGTTAATACGATACAAGTTCGACCTGCAACATTGTTCGAGTAAAATGTGTTTTTCGGTATCTTTAAAAGTAGAAAACTGGGCCGTCAAACGGGGTTTCCGCCTATGGTAAAGGGTGCGATTCGTCAAAATACGTTTTTTGTCAAATGCAAATTTCAGAGCTATAAGGCTGTACTCAGCAGCTACCACGAGTGCTGTCACTGAAAGTGATAAGTTGGATAAACAACCTTTATACTACCTCTAGTATACATGACAGACGTCCAGCAGGCGTCCGGCACAGATTTTTCACACTCGTGGTAGCTACTCCGACATCAAATCAATTTACACTGGGCAGGGTCAGTATCTACGCTATCTGCTTATTCTGTAAAAAAAAACCGCATAGTCTTCAAAATATTAATATTTTCCCGCAACCGCAATAAACCGGTTTGGAGGACTAGCACACAACTCGCTTGCCTCGCTTGAATATGAAGTCGATAACTTACACATTGTTACTACCCGTTTGCAAAAAGTTTTCCGTTTCCTCTCTCGTCTCTCTTTCCTTGCACTTCACCACCCGCTACTATACGCCCAGTTGCGGGGGAAGGAGTGGCAAACTTGAATCTAGCAAAATGTGGAATGTAAGGAAGTGATAGCATGTTAGGAAGCATACCGGGCGATTCCAAATTGACAGGTTTAAAGTTGGACGATAGCAGCATGGCGGGAAATTCAAAATTTTCACAGTTTTTTAAATGAAGATAAACGCGAACGAAAAATCGCTGAACAAAAATAGCTCACTATTTTTGTTCAGCGATTTTTCGTTCGCGGCAATAACATGGAATTCTTTTAATTATTGAAAACAACATAATTCAGCCGATTATGTGTTGTGGTCATCAAAGCAGTGGCACTGCCCAAAAAACTTGTTGATGACCAGAACACATAATCGGCTGAATTATTATTGCTCTGTTATTCACAATAATGAAAATAATAGTATTTTATTTCCGTGCACGAAAAATCGCTAAAAAAAAAAATAGCTCAGTTTCGCTACAAAATTAAAAAACATGTGAAAATTTGGAATTTTCCGCCATGTTGCTATCGTCCAACCTTAATTCGCGTTTTGTGACTTCATCACATTTCAAAAGTGATTTTGTTTGGTGACTGGTCAATCTCCTCAACCGGAGCTCACCGCCATCTTTCGCTGAGTCGAAGAGGCACCCTAAGAAGAAGAAGTATTTTATTAAGAAAAATAAACATAATGCACACACTCAGCATTAGAAAAATTGCACACATTGAAACAAAGTAATCATCACGTCAGCCAACAGGGCCCTTAGCCTGTAACACAATGGTGCCAAAATGGGCTTCCGGTTGACGGTTTTAATTACGATTTATTGATGCTGTCGGTCCAGTGTCGGTTCTTTTAATGTTATTTTAGTACAGCAAAGAATATTATGAGTCTAATCCTAGATGATTAGTTCGCTGGTTGTAGGAGAACAACGAAAAAATCCCGGTTTTGTCCTTCTACCTGGGACGCCATTGATACGCCATTGTGTTACAGGCTAAGGCCCCAGTTATGAAACTGAGGAACGTGTCGACATCAACAGAACGGAACTTAATTAATTTAATCATCGTTTAGCGGAGTTGGGTAAACATCAGCTGGTCGATTGGCGGTTACGTAACCACTCGACTTAATGCGATGAAGCTCTGTTGTTTTTTGTTGAAGCTTAGCGGATTTTGAACTCACAAATCAATTATTTCTGTGTCAGCTCGAGACGGGACTTGAACCCACGACCTTCGGGGTACCACGCCAGCGCTCTGACTAACTAAGCTGTCGATGTGAAATCAACAGTCTCTAAGGGTGGCATTAATAGTGACATCTCAAGCTCTGCCTCACTCTCAAGCTCGAGCTTGAGTAGCTGTCAGCATATTAATAGACACTAGCTTGATAGGCAGTTGACACTTCTGAGATCACCTACTTGAGCTCGAGCTTGAGCTAACGACTATTAAGGCGCTGGGCATAGTGAATCGCCCGCGCGCAAAGAAAAATGCACAAAATCGAGTCCTGTATCAAATACACTAAACAAATCGAAAATTTTCACATATCAAACCCTAGAATTGGGTGAGACCTATCTAAAACAGCCAGTTTCGTGTTGACATTCATAAACGTTTTGAAGATATTTTGCTTGAAAAAAAAGGCGGCGCACTTTTTAAAATGGTAAGTCTCCTGATCAATATTGTATGTTTTACTATCGGGTTAAAAATTACAAAATAAAATCCAATGCTACAAAAAACCTTAACTTAAAAGCCTCATAATTTCTAAAAGACAAAAAATGGCTGAACATACATGGGGGGGGGGGTGATTCGGGTAGCCCTGGGTGTTAGTCAGCTATCTAGATTTTCTCGCTTGACGTCTATGTTTGGGCCACCCTGTGTATGTAGACATGTGTAGGTAATGCTTGTAATATTACAAAAGACATATTACACAACGGTGTCATGAAATATTACACATTACACCAGAGAATAAAGCATGGCACATAGCATTTTATTACACTAGATGACATGAAACATGACACATGGCATTTCAGCACACTGTACGTACTGCAATGAAAGTGTGCTGAAATACCATGATGTCATGTTTCATGTCTGCAATGAAGAAATACCATGATGTCATGTTTCATGTCTGCAATGAAGAAATACCATGATGTCATGTTTCATGTCTGCAATGAAGAAATACCATGATGACATCTTTCATGTCTGCAATGAAGAAATACCATGATGTCATGTTTCATGTCTGCAATGAAGAAATACCATGATGTCATGTGTCATGTTTGGTGCCATGATATAAGGTAATATCACGCGGTATAAATTGTCATGAAATATATCATGACTTTCAAGTGCACTGTTTCGCGCATGTCTAATTCGGGTAGCCCGGGGTGTCAGTCAGCTATCTAGATTTTCTCGCTTGACGTCTATGTTTGGGCCACCCTGTGTATGGTATATCGATCGGCAGATTAAAGTCTGGCGATGTCAAAAATTACCTTTTTTGGGTGGTAGACACCGATTTAACTTTCGTGACAGAAATTATAATATTTATTAATGTCTTTGCTTGGACAAAACCATACCGCGATATAGAAGACATACAGCGCCACCTAGTGGATTTAAATTTAAACATTACACTGGCCAACGGTGTTTATTTTCTTGGATGGATATTTTGTTATTATTCAAAAATTTGGTGAGGTTTGAATATTACTAAAAAACTCTGCACATGCCCACCAAGTCGACATCGCTGTGAACGAAACCTGCAGACTCGTGACCGATTGCCTAAAACCCACGCCCACACGCAAATGAAGAATACCATCAACTTTTGATTTCTACCGTACCATACACTCTATTAAAAATGGAAACTTTGGGTGAAAAAATTTTTTTGATACGTCTTATAGTTCCCGAGATATTTAATTTTAAACTAGCTGTGCGCCGAGCGCGCGGTCATCAGCTGCTGTGACGTCACTAAACATCTGGCACCCGACACATACACCGTAACACTCATTCAAAGGGCTGTATCTTTGGAACCGTACTAGGTAGCCAGTTGAAAATTTCAGAGATTATGTTTTATTATGATGGATTACCCAAGAAATAATAAAAATAAAAAATATAAAAAAATAAGAGGGGTCCCCATACAAAAAACGTTGTTTTATACTTTTTGCTCTATAGAAAAAACGGTAAGGCATGCAAGCATCAAACTTGGTATGATTATAGGACTTACTCCATAGTATAACAAAAAAATATAAAAAACGGTCATGCGCGACTCGGACTCACGCGCCGAGGGTCCGTATAACCAGATTTCTTTTATTGTACTTTATTGTACAGATTTCTTTTAACTGTCATTGCGCGAGCTCTACTCGCACTTGGCCAGTTATTTGGTGTGTTTAGTCAGTGTTACAGTAGTGTTTCAATATAATGTTACTTATTTATAACGTAAAAAATTCGCTAGGGACAGGTTTTAAAGCCGCAAGTTATTCCCTAGCACGGGTAAGTTAGTGCTTTAAAAATAACAAAAAAATATATTATTAGTTATTAGTAAAGCTGTCATCCACATCCATAGCTAAGTAATAACTTATTACTTAGCTATGGATGTGGATGACAGCTTTGAAAAATGTCAATCCGATAACTTACCTAAAACAGACGAGTTAATGGTTGCCCACAATTTTTTTATGAGTAAAAATGTAACTATGCCTAGGTTATACTAGTTACTGGTTATACGGGCCCGCGGCGCGTGAGTCTGAGTCGCGCTTGACCGTTTTTTATATTTTTTTGTTACACTATGGAGTAAGCCCTATAATCATACCAAGTTAGATGCTTGTATGCCTTACCGTTTTTTCTATAGAGCAAAAAGTATAAAACAACGTTTTTTGTATGGGGACCCCTCTTATTTTTTAATATATTTTTATTTTTATAATTTCTTGGGGAATCCACTATAATAAAACATAATCTCTGAAAATTTCAACTGGCTACCTAGTACGGTTCCAAAGATACAGCCCTTTGAATGAGTGTTACGGTGTATGTGTCGGGTGCCAGCTGTTTAGTGACGTCACGCGAGTTTGCCGCGCTCGCGCGAAAAACTCCAAAAGGACGAAAACTAAAACCGTAACTTTAAAACTACTGGCTCGATTTAAATGAAACAAAAACGGGCGAATTTCTAAACTTGTAGCCTACACGGTCATAAAGTTTCAAGTGATTTAACCGACCCACGGACATTCTTCAGCTTGCGGGAATTCCGAAGGCAAAGGCAATCAAATGTTTTATAATTAAATATCATATTTAATATTAAACGAATTAAAACCTACCCAACGAATCAAAAGTAGAGCCACATTTTTTTTAAAATTAACTCTATAAATAATTTATGCTAGGTGATCGTAGACTCTTTATTTATTTGCCTTTTCCCTGCGACTGTACCGCGTGAAAGGAGCGAAAGCGTGGGCTCAAAAACTATAAATAAATACACAATATTATATTTAGAACGATAACATCCTGGGCGTGGGAGGTCTATATTTACTCTGCTCCTCTTTCTTAACTATGTCAAGGACAATTGGAAGCCTTCTTGGGATTAACTTCGAGGGAAAGAAAACCTGGAAGGCGTAGTTGAGACAGGATGACGCCTCAGGCATATTTAATTATTGTCTGGGAAGAACTTGTGTATGTTTGCGCGTTTTCAACCCCCGACCAAAAATAGGGTTGTTATAAGTTTGACCGCTATGTGTGTGTGTTTGTCTGTGTTTGTCTGTCTGTGCTGTGGCATCGCAGCTCTTAAACGAATGAACCGATTTTGAAGCAGTTTTTTTTAAATTTGAAAACCTGTTTTCTAGCAAGTGTTCTTAGATCTGTTTTATCAAAATCCGTTCGGCCGTTTATGAGGTATGCTTATCTTTGTCACGTTTACACATGTGCACTCTATTCGTTACGTTACGAGCGACTTTGTTACGTCATTCTTCGGCTAATAATGAGAGCCTACCTACTAGGTATACTCTTGCTTCTCTACTTTTTTATTTCTTTTTAATCATAATATTCTGAAAGAAGGATAGATTTTTATACTTACGAGTATCTATGTCAAGGGCAAAATAATATCTTATACCTAAGTAAAAAAAGTATTCTTTTCTAAGAAATCACGAAGCAAGGTACATTTTTGACCGGGAATCTTACAGCGGTAAAGGAAATTGCAGGAAAGAGGTTTTGTGAGGTCTCTTTTTGTGGGTTTCTTTTTTGAAAATGGAACAATGATTCTATTATGTCGTTTCCTCCCATTGTTGAGCCATTAGTTTTGAGTTTCTTACCATTGTGTGTTTTCTTTCTTTTGTTTTCAAATATTTAAGAAGCCTTCTTACGTCGATGTTTATTTACCGCGATTGACCACTTGTACTTAGCAACAGGTTGTAAGAATTTTCGTATTTATTCAAGAAATTTTATATTTAAGGGTAGACTATAGCAAGGAGGCGGGAAATTCAAAATTTTCACAGTTTTTTACATTTTGTAGCTAAACTGAGCTATTTTTGTTCAGCGATTTTTCGTTCGCGAGAATAAAACCGTATTCTTTTCATTATTGTAAACAACAGAACAACAATAATTCAGCCGATTATGTGTTCTGGTCTACGACAAGTTTTTTGGGCAGTCCCACTGCTTCGTAGACCAGAACACATAATCGGCTCAATTATTGTTGTTCTGTTGTTTACAATAATGAAAAGAATACGGTTTTATTCTCGCGAACGAAAAATCGCTGAACAAAAATAGTTCAGTTTAGCTACAAAATGTAAAAGTCTGTGAAAATTTTGAATTTCCCGCCACCTTGCTATCGTCTACCCTTAAAAGTAATTTTGTCATCAATTTTGCCCGATTTAGGTTTATTTACTTAGTAATTTATTTTTTACCGAGTCATTTTATTTTTATGTCTTTGTCTTAAAACGAAAATTAAATTATTATTGTTAACTATTCCGACATAATAATATTGTAACACATTGTATAAGAACAACAGATCTCGGCCACTTCAGTCCCGATTCCCACTAACTAACACATTATTCGCCACCATTACGAGATCCGTTCCCAATTTTCCCGGGCCCATGAAAGGGCCCGCTTTCGTCACCGGAAGCAAGGTTAATATCGAGTTGCGCGGGATGCGATCCTGACCCACTTCCGGGTCAAGATCACACTGGGAGGGGGGAGAGGGGGGTGGGGGGGGGTGGGGGGGGTGGGGTGGGCTCTGCGCATGCGTGTGGAGGGCATTCATAGTGACACTGAATGGGTTTTGGAGGTTGTTCTTAATGGAATATAATACCACATTGTAATTGAGGTTGCACTTAGGATGCAGTTTTGATGTAAGCTGGATATTGCAGTAACTTGTTACTTTTTAATGATGGTGGGTTTATTCAGATAAGTGACTGTCAGTACATTGTTCGTATGAAACATATTACTGTTCGCGTCAACGATGACAGAAAAACTTGTGAAATCGACCACCTGAGCTCGTGGGTAAGGTAGATCGGTCTCTAGCCGCCATTGTTAGCTTTGTTTTACGTCCGAAATAAAGCTATACTTCATGACTTAACATGACAGTGGCACCAACTAGTGAACGCTAAAACGGTAGCCCCAATGAGCCAGCGGGATAATTCAGTTTTCGGTAGTTATCTCCCTAAATAATAATTTTTGAAGTTAATCTTTCGTAAGCACTTCACATTTTTCTATTTAATTCGGCCGACTAAAGTCGGTTCTCATTCGGAGACCTTTATCATGGAGAACGAGACGCCCCTCGCGACGCCGCCGCCGTGGCCAGCCTCGAACTGAAAAAAAAAAAAACGAAACTCGTGAAATTTATTTATTTATTACGTTTGAGAAGAGAGAGAAACATCGCTAGATTTCCAGGAATGTTGCGATGCTACCCTATTTCAACCGGCAAGTCTCGAAAGACCTCGACCGATCCTTGGCCACCTGTTGAGTTCGAAATTGGGTTTCCCACAGTAAACAGCTAAATCTTTTGATGTTCGACTTATACTTGGTACTTACTTATATAGAATACTCTTTACTGTAATAATTTTACTTTAATTGAAAATAATTTTACTAGTCTCATACCATGAGGCAATAGTTATTTGTTATGCAAGAATGCAAAAGTATTGTTTGCGGCGAGTGCTTGTATTGAAAACCGAGCTAGCGAAGGTTTCTAAAATTGAGCCACGAGCGTAGCGAGTGGTTCAAAAAAAGAAACCTGAGCGTAGCGAGGTATTCAGAAGCACGAGACGCAAATAATATTGCATTCGTGCGAAACACAAAACTTTTCATCTCACAGAAGCGAGGAAATGACTTTGTTAGCCAAGCGGGACAAACTCTATAGACAACTACTTACAGGCAAAACAGGTGAGTCAAATAAGTTCCTTTTAAAAGCATATTTTACTGTAGTTACGGCTGCCGCACTAAAGTTTTGAGCTTCGTTGGTATTAAAACCATTCGTTTTATTAATAATTTCCTGAAGTTTATTTATCCAGACACAAAAATAATGTAAATAAAAGAATGTTTTTTTTTCCGGGTGCATTCTGAACTTATACCATATAAATTAAAAATTTGTAGGAGATAAAAAATGAAATTAGTAATATCGTTTGAAAAAATGTATTTAACAAACCAAAACATAATTATCTATTTGATAAAACAGAAGCGCAGCATTTTTTTTATTTACTGGTATTTAAAAATAAATATGTGTACAAAATATTGAAAAGACTATAAGAAGAAACCGCGTTTCTGAATGTTCTATTCCGTGACTTTACCTTTTTAAAAGATGCTTATGCACCATTTACATTCACAGTTTTGTATAGAGAATGGGCACGAACAATCGCTTTCGCTGAAATACGCGTTTAAACGAACTATGAATGAGGTTTTATTTTCCATCGGGATCTGGCATCTACTTAAACGGCCAGTGTTTTTTTCTTTTTCAAAACCATAGGGCGCGGGAAAGACTGTCCCGGCGTCGCGTTCAAATTTCGAAGCGCACAAAAGTTCAGATAGTTTAAATCCGGCCTTTACACGATCGTAAGTTACTAGTAACAGCAAACTTTCCGAGCGTGGGAGATGAAAAAGTAATTTTTACGCGCTTCTGAATTTGAACACGACGCCTTGTGCATAAAAATCTGACCCATCTGTCACTTGCAAAGAAGGAAACTGATTTCACTAACCTTTAGGTAGGTTACCTACCTAGTTGTCTATTGTTTTTTGGTGCATCTATCATAATCATTTTTTCGCTCTGTGAGATGAAAAGTTGTGTGTTATACACAGATGCAATATTATTTGCGTCTCGTGCTTTTGAATACCTCGCTACGCTCAGGTTTATTTTTTAACCACTTGCTAAACTTTAGAAACCTTCGCTAATCCAGTATTCAATACCAGCACTCGCTGCAAATAAAGTTTTGCATCCATGCATAACAAATGATTATTGTTGTTACTTGGTGACATGTATTAAAAACGTTCTTAGGTTTTCGACGCTATAGTATTGTATTGCTCACAGTCAGCGACACACTAGGCTCTCCCCTTTTGTTCAATCGACGCACTTATGCCGCCAGTGATAAGATCTACTATGGGGTATCCTAGCGGGTTCCTAACCTAATCAGAGTACACAAATAAATTATTTTTCACATGACAGCTGCCACAATGGCAGAGGCAGCATTGTTATCAGTAACCAATGACATTTGTATTGGAATGTCATTGTCAGTAACAATAATTTCGCCATAACTGTAATATTACAATCTAAATAGGGTAATTGGTCATGATAGGTTGTCAGGCCCTTGCAAGGTCATCTTTGAGCTACTCCATCAGCCTTCAACCCTTTTTCGATGGATTTAAGTGCGACTTTAGTAAGAATAAATGATTCGTAATGGTTTCTTCAAAATTGCGATGTTGAGTTTGTTGAACAAACTGAAACTCAAAGATTTTTATTCAATATGCCATAAATCAATTATTTACATTAACGTCAAAATATAAACAAAAGTAAAAAAAAAGTATTAAATCCAATACTATCTAATACTAAGTATCTAGCAACTTTTTTTTCTCCAGCTTCACGAGCTCTGATCGTTCTTGGAGAAGAGGCATGGTAAAGAAACTCCAAGGACCTCGTGCTTTTGTAATGCAGGTAGGTACTTAATAAATAAATAACACGGTAGTAAGTGTGGTGATCGTGCTCTGAACTGGTTTAGTGCCAACATAAACGTTTGCCTGAATATGGACACAAACTTAAAGTAGTATTTTTTTTTACATTCAGTTTGTTTAACCAATAAACTATTTCATTTCATTTTTTTTTTCGTTTCTGATCAATTCATATTATTAGGCCGGCGGCGTGTGTGCAGTGAGTCGCATGTACGCGTGGAAACGTTTACAGCGTTTGAAGCTTTTCAATGCACACTCAATACAACGCTTGAACGCTCCGCTGCTACACCGCTGCCGGACCTAATTTATTTGCGGACTTTTTGAAAAATATTTGATAAACCCCCGACCCAAAAAGAGGAGTTTTATAAGTTTGACCGCCATGTGTGTGTTTGTGTGGTGTGTATGTGTGTCTGTCTGTTTATGTTTCTGTGTGTCTGTCTGTGGCACCACAGCTCATAAACGGGTGAACCAATTTGGATGCGATTTTTCAGCAAGTGTTCTAAGATATGTTTTATCAAAATCGGTTCAGCCGTTTATGAGATATGCTAATTTCAAGCTTGAATGTCGGGGGTATTTTAAATTTAGTGGTTATTAACGTCATGATGATGAAGGCTTCAATATTTACAATGTAACTTATCTACTGAAACCGTTCATAACTTGGTGATCGAATCTGGCTTCGTGTGGTTTGTTATTTAATTTTTATAATAGTCCGTTTTCCATCTGCTCAAATGACAATCAAATGAGAAAACGTGTATAGCTACTGTTTGATAAAAAGAGAAATATAATTTCAGTAACATCGTATCTACGGATTAATCCGTAAGCCTGTGTTTGCCTTTTATTAGAAAATGTAATTGAAATTCACGAAAAAATGTGAAATAAATACTGGTAGCTTCATCGATATACTTATTTGGACTTTAAGTCGAATGGTCACCAGCTCTCCAGTTATAGTCTACAATCGGCTACGAAGAAAAACCTAATCGGACATTGGCAATCAGTCTTTGGTTTGTTTGCCCTAAACGAAACGAGCTGCTAAACGAATCAAGGAGCTCGTGGTTTGTATTTTGGGTCTTGCAGCTCTTCTTTTTTCCTTGTGGAAGGAGTAAAATACTTTTTGTGACGCATTATTTGGCAGAAATAGTTACAGATCGCACCAAGCAGCCACATCTAGCCCGCTCTGAAGTTGCCGCGCTGCGAGTTGCGCTGGTTTTCAATGTATGGCGTTATACCTGGTCTACATTAAAAACTTGGGGCTTATCTCTGCTGTATCGCAATGGCGCGTCTATGGCATCCCAGTAGAAGGATAAAACCGGGGTTTCCTCGTTTTTCTCCTACAACCAGCAAACAAATCATTTATTATCAGAATATTCTTTGCTGTACTGAATAAACGTTAAAAGGACCGACAGCATTAATAAATCGTAATTGAAGCCGTAAACTGGGAGCCCATATTGACACCATTGCGTTACAGACTCAGGCCCCTGCGCAACTCGCGGCTTGGCAACTTTAGAGAGCGGACTAGATGTTTGGCGTGATCTGTCGCTTGATGGCCTTGTAACTCGTCGTTTCTCATCCTCGGAGCACTGTGGTATTTCGGGCATTTTGGATCCAGATTAATTGACGCAGATTGTTAATTTTCAGGCGCATGATAATTATGCAAGTTTTTTTGATAAATGAACAGCCTGCCATGAACATTTCTCAGCTTTGATTGCAGGCAACACAATCTTTTCGTTTCAATTGCAAAACAATTTTCACATCTGATGTTGATCAAAGAAAAGTCACTCACTGTCAACAGTCTGTTGATTTTGATATGCTTTTAATTTGCTTATTATTTTAATTTTCTTAGCAAAATAAGTGGTGCAATTCAAACAATTGAATATTAATGTGTGAAATTTAAGTTTCATTGGTATAATAGGAGTTCTATGAACGCATTGATTTGCTACAACTTAAGTACATCGATTTTCCTACTACAATGCATTTGTATATTTAATAAGACAGCATGAGTTGAACTTTTTGTCCTTGACATAAAGGCCACAATGGCCTGTTGAAAATAAATGGCAAAGTCAGAAACAGCGTATTACGAGTCAAAGTGGCTTCTTTTGATGAGTGTAGTGATCTACTTAAGTATGTCATGAACTCATGACCTTTCTGTAATATCCTGTATCACGCATATTACAATAACTACAAAATTATATAAAATAATTAAAAAACCGACTTCACTGGTAAAAGGTACACTGTTATTAAGGCTCGGTATAAGGCTAACTAGCGCCACCAATGTTAAAAAAAAACATATCTTCCTTTAGAAGAAGTTTCTGAAAAAATCCTAAGATGAGCCTATGCGCCATGCTTTTCTAGATTTTTAAGTGTAGATACCCTCTTCGAAATTTACTTTTAAGCTAAAAAATTTTCGAAAACCGCCAATAACGGCCGCTTTTGGCGGTTATCGAATTTTTTTTAGCTTAAGACTAGAAATTGAGTTGGGTACCCACACTTAAAAATCTAGAAAAGCATGGCGCATGAGCTCATCTTAGGATTTGGTCAGAAACTTCTTCTGAAGGGACTTATGATTTTTTCAACATTGGTGGCGCTAGTTAGCTTTATACCGAGCCTTAAGCTACTCCACTGATTCCGAGTGATCTGCTGCTGTTCATTGAGGAGTTCCGTTCTCCATCTCCGAAATTCTTCATCAGATCTTCACCTCATAGGACCACACGGGAAGCCTTTCAAATAAAAAAAATAATCATCAAAATCGGTCCACCTAGGAAGCAGTTCTGAGGTAACAAACGTATAAAATACAGTTCGAATTGGGTACCCCCTTCTTCGGGTAAAAGCGATTTCTTCCAGACAACTGCTGACAGGAAATGTGTCGTGCGGAAACGTAAATGAGGACGAAAGTCAAGCTAAATTGCATTTCCACAAAGAAAAGTCACATGAATAAATTACATAGACCTTTACGTCAATAAGTGTCGCTAAACGACCTTTTACTTGACAGCATTCGACCCTCATTAAAACACACCAGCCGGATATACAGGGTGTACGATGCACATTGATTGGGATTGAATTGAAATTGAAAATATTTATTTCAGACTTAATAATTATGTACATAATTAAATGAAGTCCATAGAGTTAGTAAAATACAAGCCTTATGCTAAGTGTTAGTAAAATTTATATTTTTTATTTGGGTATACATGTAGGGATGCCCAATGCTTGTACATTGGGCTATCCAATCGGTCAGCGACCGTCCTCAGAAGAGTGTTAGAGCTGCTCGCCACTCTAGACATCAGGGATGCTATCCGCTTGCGCACAACTGCATTGAAGGATTTGTTGATTAGAAAAATGTGGTTTGCTTTTTTTGCGTCTTTACAAAATATTTCCTTCCATAAAAAATCGATTAGCGTCGATTAATGTCGATTAGCGATTGACACTTTTTGCCTACAGCCAGGATCTTAACGAACCAAAAAAAGCGAGAGTTTAACTTAAATGCCACCTTTAATCATTCTCTCATATAGAGAGAATCACGCGTGCCCACTACGGATTCCTCTCGATGTTTTCTTCACAGTTAGCTCGTTTTCAGAAATGCAATTATAACAGTCTTCTGAAATGCAATTATAACCCCTTTCAATCCATTGAAACTCCCCTCCCATTCCTTTTAATAAAATACTTAGCATCAAGAACATTTTTTGTTCGTTTTCTTTTCGTCTTGTTTCGTTCAAACAAAAATAAATTACTCTGCTTTTTCTTGGTCTTCTGTAGATTGCATTAGGTTTTTTTTTTTTCCATTTTATATTACCTCCCGATTTTACAGGAAATCTACTTGTACTTCAAAGTCTTGTAGCATTTCCTAGGAGCTGAGAAGTTCAGTTAGAAATCGTCGAAAAAAATCGTTCCTCATCTAAAGCCCGAACTCACTCTCTGGGAGACGGCCTTTACCTACAAGAAAAACGGATAGGTAATTAATGATGTTTTCAGATAACATCGTCGTAAAAGGATACGCCCATTTCTTCTCAAAGCTTTTACCTCAAAGCGCTTCTATAATAATATTTTCCCGGTACTGGCATGACACGGGCCGGATGTTTGGTTTCACCCGGTTCGAAACGGGTCAAGATCGCACTGACCCAATTGTAGGTCAAGATCAGATGCTCCTCCCCGGGCGTGGGATGTTCTATATTTAAATTCGCGCTCACTTCGGTCCCATTCAATGCAAACGTGTAGGTGGCACGAGAAAAAGTTGGCGAAAAACGTGGCCATGTCTTGGAGATTGTAAACAGGAATTATGTCGATGAAAATCTTGAAAAAAATAATTGACAAATGCGTTTTCGACATTCCCCAGAATGGTGATTTTGGAGACGCAAAATAATTCAAATAAATTCTTGTTTTTTTTTTAAGTTTTATTTATTCATGCAACCAAATATAAAAAATCCAACTAAATCATAAAAATTCGCATAATTCATTTAAAAAAAATAGTTTTAGTTAGGTTTTAATATAATTAATTTATTTATTTATTTCGAATAAACTACCTACTTGCCATAATATGTCAAACATAATAAATAAACAAAAATCATTATTAATAATAATAAATATTATTATTGTACTATTGTACGTATACATATATTATCCCACTAGCTTCTCTCAGTTGGCGATTTTGATTGGTACTAAGTTACATCATCTTTATTCATAGATCCATGCCGCTGACACCAGGGGCAGCAATTGCGTCATACGATTAAATAAATAAAAAATAAGACTATAAAAAACCGTTTTCTAAGTACTCAGACGCGTTTTGATTTTTACCTTTTACTCACGAAAAGGCTGATTATTAGCAACCACTTAATTTCCACCGTCTTTGTACGTCTAAATAATTCAAAGTAACCTCTATCACGGTCAAAATACAGTCTCCGTTCTGTTGAACTCTAGTTACGTTTATATAGTACTGCATCCAAGGTCAGAAGACCAATACTCTAAGGGCTAAGATTGCGTAACCACCTTTTGAATTATTAATTTGTAAATCAGCGGGCTGTCTTAAAGATTGTACGCTAATAACGACCTTGTTTGTTGTACGCTAATTACGCGTGTTGTTTTTTATGACCCAAAAAATTTACACGTTCTAGGTTGTAAAAAACGAACTTCCGATCGCAATCGGCCAATAATAATAGTGATTTCGTGATCAAAGGAGTCTAAATAAGCAGCCTAGAAATTCCCAGCTATACGAAAAAAAAAACTCATCCGAAACATTAGTTATTTGTTATGCAAGAATGCAAAATTATTGTTTGCGGCGAGTGCTTGTATTGAAAACCGAGCTAGCGAAGGTTTCTAAAATTGAGCCACGAGCGTAGCGAGTGGTTCAAAAAAAGAAACCTGAGCGTAGCGAGGTATTCAGAAGCACGAGACGCAAATAATATTGCATTCGTGCGAAACACAAAACTTTTCATCTCACAGAAGCGAGGAAATGATTTTGTTAGCCAAGCGGGAAAAACTCTATAGACAACTACTTACAGGCGAAACAGGTGAGTCAAAGAAGTTCCTTTTAAAAGCATATTTTACTGTAGTTACGGCTGCCGCACTAAAATTTTGAGCTTCGTTGGTATTAAAACCATTCGTTTTATTAATAATTTCCTGAAGTTTACTTATCCAGACACAAAAATAATGTAAATAAAAGAATGTTTTTTTTTCCGGGTGCATTCTGAACTTTTACCATATAAATTAAAAATTTATAGGAGATAAAAAATGAAATTAGTAATATCGTTTGAAAAAATGTATTTAACAAACCAAAACATAATTATTTATTTGATAAAACGGAAGCGAAGCATTTTTTTATTTACTGGTATTAATAATTAATATAGTGTACAAAATATTGAATAAACCTGAAAGAAGAAACCGGGGTTCTGAATGTTCTATTCCGTGACTTTACCTTTTTAAAAGATCCTTATGCCCCATTTACATTCACAGTTTTGTATAGAGAATGGGCACGAACAATCACTTTCGCTGAAGTACGCGTGTAAACGAACTATGAATGAGGATCTTTTTTCCGTCGGGATCTGGCATCTACTTAAACGGCCAGTGTTTTT
The DNA here is from genome assembly GCA_949319315.1 of Zelleria hepariella. Taxonomy (NCBI): domain Eukaryota; kingdom Metazoa; phylum Arthropoda; class Insecta; order Lepidoptera; family Yponomeutidae; genus Zelleria; species Zelleria hepariella. The sequence goes on along the minus strand of OX439380.1, from coordinate 5,726,732 downwards.
TTCTTTTTCAACACCATAGGGCGCGGGAAAGACTTTCCCGGCGCCGCGTTCAAATTTCGAAGCGCACTAAAATGCAGATAGTTTAAATCCGGCCTTTACACGATCGTAAGTTACTAGTAACAGCAAACTTTCCGAGCGTGGGAGATGAAAAAATTATTACACTTTCAAAGTAAAAAAAAAACGAATTTCAACCGCCACTGGCAATAAAAAAAAATGTTGTACTCGGAACAATACAAACGTTTTATTTCTTCAACAATAGTTATTTGTTATGCAAGAATGCAAAATTATTGTTTGCGGTGAGTGCTTGTATTGAATACCGAGCTAGCGAAGGTTTCTAAAATTGAGCCACGCACGAGCGAGTGGTTCAAAAAAAGAAACCTGAGAGTAGCGAGGCATTCAGAAGCTCGAGACGCAAATAATATTGCATTCGTGCGAAACACAAAACTTTTCATCTCACAGAAGCGAGGAAATGATTTTGTTAGCCAAGCGTGACAAACAATAGACATAGGTAGGTAGGTACCTACCATAGAGGTTAGTGAAATGAGTTTCCTTCTTTTTTGCTTCTTCACAAAGGAGAATGTGGCGTTGCCTAGCAACGCACAGTGGTCGATTTGTACGATTTAGGCGGCCAAAACTATTTTATGCTTTATTTCAGTAATAAATACGACAACAAATGCTAATCTGGTATTTTAGAGTGAATATATATGTTTATCCCTATTTGTTTCATTGAAAGCGTATTTTTCTATACAAAAAAACATTTCTGTGAAAATATTTTTGTAAATAGCGCCAATGTTTTTAAATTTTCTTTAAATCTCCCTTTGGTGTAAAATATATATTTTGAGTTCATTTGAATTATCGAAATCGGCTTAGTAGTTTTTGATATTTGGGTTAAGAATTATCACAATTTGTTAAGTAAAAGACGGCCGTACATAAAAAAAAATGTTTATTCTCTACAGTCTGCATGCCTATTTAAATTGAAAATAAAATATGGATGACAAAAAAATACAGTATACACTAAAATTAAATGGTCAACAGTTATTACCACATTATTATACTAAATGTTACTTACAATGTTAGGTACCGAATCATAAACAATAAGACAATATTTTATGAAAGTTTAACATACAAATTGTTATGTTACTCTTTAAAAGACAATTCTTCCTCACCGTCACTTTCCATGCATTTATCACAAGTGCCTTTTGTATTTGGCTCTGCAGGAAGCAAAAGCTCCAAAGTTTCCTGCAAAAATGGTTTTGATCGGATCTTCTTTTTTTTTCTCATTGAACTGATGAGCGGATCTGATGTCAAGAGTAACCTGTGATAAATATCAAGGTTACAGTCTTCGCGTGAAAACTTTCGAGCAAAGTTTAGACGGTATGAGCGAAAGTGCTTATTACGAGCTTCTGCAGCTTCCTCCGAAAGTTGACCAATAGGCACTAGAGAATTTTCTATAACTTTTCCACCATGTACCAAAATTTTATGCATGGTAGGAGTCATAGAATGCCAACCATATAACTCTACATACAGTTTTGCTGTCTCCATGGCGTATTCATCAAATTTCGGGACATCTATTTTGTGACCGCTTGATATGGCTTCCAAAATAACTTTAATTCTATAAATAAAATTAATGTCTATTCCCGTTATTTCAGCAGCCAGATGTGGGTTTTCAAAAAATCTTCTACTAGTATTGCCGTCATTTGTGTTACCAAAATTACATTTTGGCATATCTACCAAGATACCTACTTCTTCTCTGAATCTTTGCTGAATCTCTTTTTTTTTTGTTGTTCTAGCATCTTTTCTGCTTTGGTTCTTTTTTCACGGTATTTCCCAACGGGCAATTTATAAGCTAAATGTAAAATACTCTCGAATAATCGAATTCTGGCATGTAAAGTTGATAGGCCAAATTCAAGCGATTCTGGGTGAATTTCGTTTTTTTTACTTAAGTCATTAAAGTTTTTTGAAGTGGCTCCGCATATGTAGCATCTACTCGTTGATTTGGTGTCAGTCGCCGCATTGCAAACTTTGCCGTCCACCATGGTCATTTTAAGACTGTGGCTAACCGAGAATTTTTGCCCATTCAGTTCCAATTCCGTGGCTTTAAGGGACTTCACACTGTCCCGAACGTAATTTATTTCATCTTTTGTAATGTCTGTAGACTCTTTTATAAATCTGAATCGTATCGGGCGGCAATATCGTGGTGAAGAAGGAGTCGGGTTTTGCCAAACCATTTTTGTTTTGTCTTCGCCGCAAACAATTTGTAGAGGCACGAATGAGCTCAAAAATATATTTGCATCCGAGTCGGCGTCATTCATTAACTTTTGTTTGTATTGAGCTTGTTGTGAACCATCACAACCCCATTTGCAGATAATCTGCAAGGAATTTCTCTCAGTTTCTGTAAGAGTCATTAGTACTTCTTCGAGGAAAATTGATAATCGCGTGACGGTGTGATCTAACAAAGATTGTAGATCACTTTCAGCACAGGAAGCGGTCACTCGTAGCGTCTCTTTGGGTGGGTAACATTCCTGTTTAGCCTTCAACACTAATTCGTAGCACGGGTAAAAGCTTCTGTTGGTTGCTCGCACAATTTCATATTGACTTCGTGTCAAATCAGCGTCCACGCACATTCGCAGTGCCTCCCGAGGCGTAAGGGGATCTTGTGCCTTTGATTTGGAATGTCTTTTTTTACATTCGTTTGCGGCTGCAGGCGAATTTGTAATATCTTTTAGGACTTGCGAGGCGTTTCTTTTTCCTTCTTTTTGTAAAATTACTTGCGCTGCGTGAACTATCACTTCTTTGCCTACAGAGGAGCGAACTTCTTCTGTTTTCCTCCTTTTAGTTCTTTCACTACATTCACTGAATGTTTTGCTAGGTCGTCCTGACTTATTATGCGTTTTTATGGGCATCTCGAACGTTCCTGCTAACCATGCATCATTGCTTATAAGAAATTTTTCTAGCGTGTTGCGTGCTTTGGACCATCTCTTTTTTATTTCTGTTTTAAAATATGAAAATTTATGATTTATATACTTTTTGTCTTCGTCGGAGTCCCCGTAAGACATTAACAAATAATTTTGTAAGTATTCCAATTTGTCGTTTATTGATGGAGAGTTTTCCTCAATCATCGTATCAAAAAGATATCTGCGAGTTACTACCTCCATGCCCGAGTAACTTGATGAACCTAGAACAACGAAAAGGAATTTTAACGCAAAAGAAACAAAAAAGGAATTTTTCTCACTTTCTGCCTAAGTTAATGAATTATTATTTTTCTCGCGAAGTGGTCAAAGGTGGTGGCTATTTTTTTTGTGGTTATCTGCTCAAAGAGCTATACTATTAGAAACCATAAGGAATTTAACTCGGACGGTCTCGGAAGTACAACATTTTTACTATTGAAAATAAAAAAGTGATAATATTTTCTATGAAAAAGGGCGATCTTTGATACGTTGTAACTGCACTAAATATTGATATTCCTTATCTTAATTTAAATTATATTTGAAGGAGCTTACCTGAATTTTCGACTTCCATCACTTTCACTTGTAACTGAATAATATCCAATGAAATATTCACTTTAGAATATCGGTTGCGCTAAGAGTGTCGAGAACGAACGCGTACAGCTTGCGCGACGATCAAGTTCCGACTACCTGTGGGGGCGCGCACGCAGTTCTAGGAACTGGGGAGGGGTGGGGTTTGGGCAGTCGGGGTGTCTATTTTTCCGGGAATCAATTTGTTTTGTTATAAGTTAACTTTGAGAAATGGACTTTTGGCCGCCTAAATCGTACAAATCGACCACTGTGCAACGGGTTGTTGATTACAAATCGTGTCTTCTTGAAGTGTCATAAAATCAACAACCCGTTGTTAGGCAATGCTACAAGTTGAAGGAGTTCCTTATTTTTTTTTATTAGGGTGTCGAGTTCAAATTTTGAAGTGCACAAAAATACAAAGCGGTTTAGGATCTTCTACGATCGAATGTTTAAAGTAACAGCGTACTTTGCGAGCATGGGAGATGAAAACTTAATTTTAAATCACATGATAGTTGGAGCTTCCTTTTAAGTAAAAAATACCTGTATTAGGAAGCCCCGCTGAAACGGGGCGGATTGCGGAGGCATTGCCTAAAAACCATCGCTATTCCACCCATTTCGAAAACTTTGTGTGTCTATAGTAAATCTTTAATAGTTAATGGAAGTTAAGTTTCCATATGGTTTGTGGATGGTTTTTACTGAACAATGTGATGAAAATATAGCAGATCATTGGATGACTATTTTAGGATGAATAATTAAGTATTGTGTGTAGTTTGCATCTTTTGTTGCATTGATGATTGAATGAGTGGATGAGGAAATGAAATGAAAGGAAATCCAACAATAGATAGTGCATAAGAAGGATGTAGCTTATGTGTGGAGGTACTATTATAGTAGAAAGGGCACGAGATTCACCTTATAACATTGATATTATTATTGTATTTTTTATAACTACGTCAAAATGTTATATTAATTACAATTGTGAAATCTGCTGTAAAAAGAAAAAGTAAGCATAAAAAATAGAGAAAAAAAAGTGATTTTTTTCAGCTGTAACGCAAATTCCTTTTTGTCGTCAAGAAAAATAATCAAATTGACTCGTAGACGCAACGCAGGGTCGTAGCATTTCGTAGCGTACCGCTACGTCGTAGCAATAATGGTGCTACGGCGTAGCAAATTGCAGCACTTGCGGTTTTGGAGCTCAAATTTTTTGTAACATTGATCCGTCCGTTAAGTCCGGACATGGTCCGGCCAATTTTTGCGGCATTTTTTTAATTACATGGAATATTTGGTATAATACTTTGGTGACTGTCAACTTTTGAAATTTTCCACAATGTGTGATTTTAATCTTTATATGAAAAACCTCTTATTGACATTGATGACCCGCGTTTTTCGATTTTGAACTTTGTACAACGGACAGTAAAGGATACTTCGCAGTAGACCCCACCCTGGGAGCCGCCCTGTCCTTGCTTATTTTTACGTGACCAAAGAAAGGGGTTCCACGGATCAAATCTATCAATGTCAGTGAAACATTATTATTCTGGACAGGTAATAGGGTATTTTATGCTTAACGCTGTTACGTTATGTCATGCCTTAGCGTGGGACATGTAATATGAGTTTTATTATAACGCAACTGCCAAAAAGGAGTACATCTTTTGTAAGGATAAAATACTGGCTTCAGTAGTTAAACCGCGATAGCCGACGAGTTTTGGGCTTAATTCGGAAGCCTTGCAGCAATTATTTTAAACTCAAACAGTGAATGCGTTTCCGTTACAATAATAAAGGCCTTGGCATCTACGTAATGAGATGATTTGTACAGCGTCCAGTGGTACCTTCAATCACACTTATTTGTAGGTATAAGATATATGCTAGCTATAGGTTCCTATAAAATGTGTATACACCTAAAAAGGTAGAACCTGGCGACCTAAATATACCAATGCAATTACATCGGCTAATGTAACCCATGTTCTAACACAATAAATTCATCATCATTTCATCACTAAATGAGAGACCACTCGGCGCTGCAATGCCTGGGACATTGTTTTAGATGGAGTAGGTTTGCCCAGCACCTATACCAACCTGAGTCAGCCTAGCCTACAGGAAAGACGCTAAAAAGTACATAAGTTTTAGAGTGTACACGCCTACTTATCGCACACACCTACATGATCTCCTACTAACTTTACTTTAAAATCTACGAGCCGATGTGGAAGTGGCAAAGTGGTTCGATGGCCTGTATTTTTGATGTTTGCTGCATGCCAAACGCAAAATGGTGGTATTTCTAAAGTCCGGACGCCTAGCAGTAACAATTTCTTACATTGACCTGTTATTACGCGTCTCTCTCACTCCCGCGTAATTATATTTCCATCTCGCTCGGCCATTACAGCTGTACCATAACTACAACCCGTGTCTTTCAGGGTGGACCTCAAAACTAGCGTTGTCTCGCTTTGATTGTATTAATTAAAGCGAGAGGACGAGTCTTTTGAGCCTCATCCTAAATGTTTTCTTTAATGACACGGTTTATACAAAGGCACAAAATATGTACGAAAATGATATATTCCTCCAGGATTATTATCTGGGACCTCACGCTTGTAAAGCTTATAACCATTCACAGCGCTATCACAACTTTCATTACGCCATGTCAAGACATGAGACGACGGCTTCACGTTTCACATTGCCTGACGTAGAATCATAACGTAAATGGCTGATGAAGAGAAACTAGCCTTTTGTGTCCCCCTTATGTACAGACAGCCACATGACACGCTAGGATACCCCTTTTTGTTCCATTGGCGCCCTTGTACCGCTCGTGGTAAGAGCTATCATGGGGTATCATAGGCTGTGGCCGACCGTACCAGTTCTGTTTGCGTAAGGTGCCCGTTCCAAGTTCTGACACCGTTGTCGAAAGTTCTACCGCTATGTTTTGTTACAAACGAAGTGGCTGGAACTTCTCGGTTGGATGTGTTCATTTGGATTTTATTACAGGACGCTTGGTAGGTTTTATCTTGATTAGCTTTCTGGATTCTGCCTTGTTTATATTCGTAGGCGGTCCTGGTTATTTATTTGGGCATTTTTTTGTTATTTCAAGACGTTTTGCTATGTAATTGTACATTGGATATGATATGAGGAATACACGGCTTTAAAAAAAGGAATAATAAGGAATAATAATCTCTACAAGATCTACATAAGATGGCAATAGCGGTTTGCTGATTATGACGACAAACTCGTTTTATTATCTTCTTCTTTTCTTCTATGCGGGCCGTTTCCTATCGGAGGTTGGCAATGACATGAGGTTGGCAATCAGTTTGGATATCTCGTAGTTGCTAAACAAAACAACGAGATTATACCTAGCTGGAAGTCTGGAACCATACATGCTATTTTCATACATTATTATTTACGAGAAAAATCTTCTCAAATAGATAGATAGCTAGAGAGATAGAAAACACGTCATGTAGAATTTTCCTAACCTAGAAGTACAGATGGCGGTTTTATCGCTAAAAGCGATCGCTACCAGACAACCTTTCGATGGACTGGAAAAGTAAAAATAGTGAAGATGTACATAAATTGCAGTATTTTCACTATTTTATTTCAAACTTCCAACGACTTTCAACGATTTATACAAGATGGTGGAAAAGCCACGTTTTCAATAGAAAACGTTGCTTTTCCACCGTCTTGTATAAAACACGTTTACCTCACCGTGGCCTTCCGCAAATGCTGAATCAATGCAAAAGGGGAAAATACGTAAATGGGGTCTCTCAACGGTTGCACAGGCAGGTCTTATTTTGTTCGACATAAGACCGAGCATCCAACAAAATGGACTTACATGTGTGATCGACTCTACCATGCATTACCATATGAAATGGTATCTTACCTTCTATACGGGAAAATGGGAAATATCCTACGTAAAGAACCCCGTACTACTGTGTTCTGAATATTTTGATAAAAGTGCATTGTCTTCGCGAATTTTGCTTTGTTGTTAAAAAAATAAGGCTTTTTGTCCTCATGCCAATTAGCATAATATAATAGAGGTTTCTTGATCGCCCAATAGAAGCACCAACGCCATGCCTGAAAACTGTCTTACATGAGTTTCTTCCGATATTCTATCTATAGTGACGCAATTTGCGATCAAAAATATAATAATATTAGATATTGGTAAGCCCCTAAAATTCATCCGTAAAAGTTGCTAGCGGGGATCGAGCATTTTAAATTAATTTTACTTTCATTTCTTGCTTTGAACCTGTGAGAAGAATAAAAAGCAAAAAGCAACCTTTGCAAGAAGTGATATTACTAATTAAATTAATTAATTAAAACAATTGTCTTTTTAAGATTTGTCATGAGGATAAAAATTCGCTCCGGATAGGACTTGAACCCGCGACCTCAGGCAAACCGTGCTGGCGCTCTTACCAATTGAGCCCTCGAGCCAATGCGATTTCGTAACCTTTATTTCGTCCTACGGTCGAGGCCGCCATCTGTGTGCGAAGTTTGAACTATCTCCACCACCGTTCGTTTCGATCATTATTGCAGACGAATTTGTCATCAGAATCTGATGCTGACACGATATTGACAGGACTTGAACCCTTAACCTCTGGACTACCGTTCGATTTTTTTAACCTCATCTTTGGTTTACATTTGTGAATTTGTAATAGCAATACCTGTCGCTAACCGTGAAGGAAAACATCGTGAGGAAACCTGAGAGGCATCATACGCCAATTCGCATTGAGCACGCGTGGTGATTAAGCTCGAACTCTACAATTGTACAGGCTACATCTTACTGTACTTTACATGTTTCCCAGCACTGGTTAGTGCTTGATAAAAAAAACCTAGAGTGATTTTATTTCAGTTTACTTACGTAGATGAGCGTCACACCTGTGGCTAAGTAGCATGTCTAGAAAATTGCAATATTTTGTCTCCCAAAAAGTTATTTAGCCGACGAAACCTGCTACTACACTAATGTCGCTGTAACTTTACAAATGGGTCTAGTCATAATGCAGCCACTATTATCTCAGTCTAAGGGTGGTATTATTAGTCATCTGAGATCACCTACTTGAGATCGATCTAAAGTAGGTGAACACAGAAAAATCAAATGTCAAACCTTGGCAAATAATGACAAACTTGAGTAGCTATCAGCATATTAATGATGATGATGATGATGATATTAATAGACACTATCTTGAGACTGACATTGACACTAGCCAAGGCTTGACACATTAGCATTTGACTTTTCTGAGATCACCTACATGAGTTAGGTCTTGAGTCGATGACTCTATTAATGCCACCCTAAGTTTGTTCTGGTTGGGAATATTAAATTTTGGTCTCAAAAGCATTCTCTTCTTATGTACCTCAAATCTCACTCGGTGACGCTTCTATTGCAAGATCCTGTTTGGAGATCACAAGGCAAATGACAATAAATACAATTAATTATTGGTATGCCTTATTTATGACTGTTGCTGAACATTAGGACAAAGAGTATGTATCTGTCTAGCTAGCCCATGGGTAGAGCCTACTGTTGGGCACAAACCTCCTCCTTTTCATGCGAATCTCATACATTATCTTCTCGCCGTGTTACAATATCATCATGTAAAATATGAAAAAAACTGTTTGAAGTATGTAAAAAAAAATCTTTTTCAACAGCGCTTCAGCGTCTACCAAAAAAGTGTTCATGGCCAGTAATAAATTACAGCTCCCGAGATACTGGCAGGTGGGTCACGACCCATCGCTCACGTCCGCTTCAATAAATACTTTCAATGACCATGCAGGTTTTGGGCGTTAGGTTTTATAGGTATTCTACGATATTTATTTTACATCCACTTAGACTTTGATCAGGGAGAGAGGCTGGACGCCTCTGTGTTAGCTCTAGGACGTTCTTTACATTGGTTTCCCACGCAATGTCTAAGATACCTAAAGAAGCTTAATGAGGGGGTTTTAGTCCTCGCTAGTTAGCGCCAGAACTAAATTTCCCAAAACTGTTGAAAAGCAGTAATTAGTAGCGGGACAGCAAACATTTGCCATAATTAATCTGAGGTATTGCAAATTATTCACAACATTATTCGAATTAAAAATAATAAACCGGTAGCGTAAATAACAAAATTACAAACAGTGACATTTTGGACCTAGCGTTACAAGAGCGCCCCTAGTGGCAAATCTGAGAGCGGTAGGGATTTTATTGTCCTAATTGGCCCTAAAACAGCAGCCGCAGACTAGACTATTGTCTACTCTTGCTGTAGAGATATTGTATGAATATAATTTAGGGTGGTATTAATAGTCGTCTGAGTTCACCTACTTGAGATCGATCTCAAGGAGGTAAATGTCAAGCCTTGGGTAATGTCAAACTTGAGTAGCTGTCTGCTTATTAATAGTCACGATCTTGAGATTGACATTGACATTAGCCGACTTGCTTGAGTGAGTCGACTTACTTGAGTCGACGCCATATTAATAGAGCCCACTTGAGCTCGGAATTGAGTGAGTCATTCATCTTTTGACAGTCCGTGACGTCTCAATTTCAATACAACGTGGTTTAGAGTACTAGGCATGCATAAAATGTTAAGAAGCTGTAAGATCACTTACTTGAGACCGGAGTCGCTGGCTTATTAATAGACACAATCTTACGTGAGTTCACCTACTTGAGACCAGACTTGCGACTGTCATTTCCAAGTGCAGGCGATAGCCGACTCAAGTTCGTGTTTTTCATTACCCGACTACGCAAAGCAAGAAGGGGAGTTATTTTATTTGATAATTAATATACAAAAATGATGTTTAGTCAGCGCGCATCCAAAGCGAACCTACCGCAAGAAGCTGCAGCTTAACCATATACTTAGGACCATAGTCGACATCGGAAGTTACGTGGAAAGGGACCTTGTGGTGTGAAATAATTTGTCGTCGTCATTCGACCGGCACCTCTACCACATCGCTATGACTAGCCAGAAAAGTGTTTCTACCAGCCCGAGTTCTTCGAACTGCAAAACTCCAGCAGCTCAGAGCCCCACAGTCATATTACCAAGAAAGAACTCCGAAGAGCTGAGGTTTAAAAAAATAAGCTGGAACTAAGTTTGAGTTTAGTTTGGTATATGTATAGCCTCAGACGCTCCGGTTTCCTCACGATGTTTTCCTTCACAGTCAGGGAGTGGTATGTATGCGACTTTGAAATAAATTAATGTCATGGGTAGGGTACATGCCCTCATCGGGACTCGAACCAGGATCCGTCGATTCCGAGTCCATTGTTCTACCCATTATGCCACCACCGCGTCACCATCTAAAACTCAAATACTACCTATAAAGGCATGGTAGAATCAGAAGCTACGAGCTTGTACTTGGCCAAATACTGAAGTGTTGTCAAAATTAAGTTTTAATTTCAAAGAAAAACTACTATTTGCAGGCTCCCATAATCTTGTAAGAAACTACACCACACACTAATAAAAAGGCAGAAAGTATATTTCAACTCTTTCCTTACTGAAAATCCGGGCTCTATTGCGTTTCACGAAAGAGTTCCCTTGACGAAACTCTTATTACGATGTAATAGGGACTATTTTTGTACAATCCAAGGGAATTGTTTCGTGAAACGCACGTACACACGACAACACGTCGACCTTTACACGCTAGCACTCTACTCGGTTACGTTACGGGCGACTTTACAACAAAAGTGTACACTTTGACGTGCTGTCGTGTGTACAATAGAATTTGAGTGCTGTAACGTGAATGACGTCATGTCAATGGTCTGAAGGTATTAGGCGTGCATAAACATCCGGAATCTCTTATATGGCGTTTGGTGACAGAAAGCTTCATGTAGTATGATACATATCATGTAGATGGCAGCACAACATACAATTCAAACCTCTTTACTCGTACCTAGTTTTTTTCAAAGCCCAGTTGGACCATAGAGGTTACTAGGCATGCATAAAATATAAAGCGGATATAGTAGGGAAAACTTGAGGGTGTGGTATCATTCAGACGAGTAGTAGGTATTTAGTAAATTAAGTTGATACTTGAAGATAAATCTGAATAGGGAAGACCTTAATTAATGTTACATAATTATCTTTTTTTTTTTCTAATTGGAAAATAAACAAGCCTGGGAGAGTTGTAACATATTTATTAATACAATATTGTTTCCTAATCATCATCTAAAATTTCTACACCTGACATGAATTTGCGCTGAGTCGAGTATTCTTCCCCTCATTTTATGTGTTCATTCTCCACACATTATTCCAGGTTTCGGGACCAAAGCTGGTGTTTTAAAATTGCCTTGGTTTTTATCCCTCCTATCATAACGCCCTAACTTCGTCGATTATGCGTCGGACAGTAGGTACTTTCTGATTTTCCTGTAATCAAAATAAAACATTAATGTAGTAGAATGATGTGCGCAACGATCAAACGTTAGGTTTGCAGTCGCTCTATAATTTATTATAAATTCGCTTGGCTAATTACTACTTTCTCTACGTAAACATAACCTCTAAAGTTATATTAAATGCGCAAAAAACGTTGATGATGGGGTATTTTAAAGACCTAACTGACGATATCTGTAACTTATATCGTAAACTAGACGATATCTGTAACTTGTATCGTGAACTATGTATATTTTATACAATTATAGTGAATAAATACCTGTCTTGTCAGCAACTCGTTTGTAGAGGTCATCCAACTGGGTCCGCTAGGTACTGAAGCTCGAAAAACGGAAGCTCGAATAACGGAAGCTCGAATGAACTGAAGCTCTCTGTTGGAAGTTTCCGGCATGATATTTTTCGGCCAAAATATTGAAAATAACCTCTCTGGCGCCACTTATTATCCATAACCGACTAAAACGTTCAATATACTGAAAATCACAAGAATTTACGAGACATTTTTATAATAATTATTTTCGTAGTTTGACTGATGTTTGACAATAGAAAAAGTTTTTTCTTTTATTCGACAGTTCTGAAAACAGTGAAAAAAGTTGTTCACCTTACGAACCTCTTTGAAGGTGAAACTGAGGTTGTGGCTAGCCTCTTTCTAATGTATGGTAGCCTAGTACATTCTTTACTCAAGTCGTTGAAATAGTTCATTCTTGACTCAAGTCGAGGACTTGAGATCGGTCTCAAGTAAGCGCTGCTTTATTAATATGCTGAGTTACTCACTCAAGATCAAGCTCTCTGTTGCCAAAGTAACGAATAACAATGCTGAATAAAAATGGCTGAAGCGAGTCAGATCTGTTCCTTTTTGTCTAGACCAGGGTGCCGCTACAAAATTGTGTCGTCATATTGAACGAGCGATCGAAGTATGTTTGTATGTTTGTATGTATGAATGATTGTGTCGTCATAAAAATATAAAGGCGGCTTAATGGAATTAAAAGAATTTTACAATTCTAACATCCAAATCCAAATCGGACGAAGAGTGGATATGGGGTTAGCAAAAAGTTAGTCATCCTGAGTTCACAGTTCGGGGTGAACCACTAGTCATTATAATCGAGTACCTATTTGGAGTAGAGTTCGTGTTATATCTTGTAACATCACTTTTATGTTTGTGGAATCCTGGACTATTATAGAAATGACAAGTGGACAACTGAATAACACCGGACCATGGACAATTTTATGGACCAAAAGGAGGCCAAACTCAGGTTGTGCCTTTTCGAATAGTCTCTTTATAATGTATGGGCGCCTAGTACTTTTGAATTGGGTTTAAGCTTTTTGACCACATTTTGAACTTTAAATGGTATCATTCGTTCAAATAGTTCATTCTTTACTCAAGTCGAGGACTCAAGTTCGCGCCTAAGATAGGTTTATTAATAAGCCAATGTCTCAAGTCGGTGATTTTTGTTTTCTGAGTTCACCTACTTGAGACCGATCTCAAGTAGGTGATCTCAGAGGACTATTAATACCAGTAGACATGAATGACACAATGTTCGGATGGTTGGACGTTTGTTACTATTTCACGCAAAAACGACTGAACGGATTTCTATGTAAAGGTAAAGTGATAGCTTTTACGACCACTCAGCTTTTGCCCGCGCCGCGTTTTTGCTTCACTCTTTTGCGCAAAAACTAATAAACGGACAAAAAAATACCAACATCCTTCTGCAATATTCTGCATCCATCCAAACATACAAACTTTCAAGTTTATTACAATAGTGTGATGTGATTCAAATAAATAGTTTACGGCCTGTCCCTAAGGGGCTTTGCAGAAGCATCCACCCTTATTAGTGAGGACCAATGACCCCTCAACTTAACTGACCCTCGACAGGCCTGAAGTCAATGACTTCTAACCTTTAAATTATAAATTAAATTAATTATAATTAAACCCCGCTGTGGAACATTTTTGTGTAAGCGGATTATTAAAATAACTTTCTCCTTTGGGCAATAAAATGCAGCATCTTACGAGTATAATACTACGTATAAATACGAGCTTCGATACTTTAATTATGGCCCGGTTAACGTTAAGGCACACTAGCGCCGCCAATGAAAAAAAAAAAATAAAAAAATCTTCTTTTTGGTTGTGTTTTTTGCTAAAAACGAGCTGTTAAATGAGAATCCTTAGGTTTAACTATTTTTAGGACCTAAGGTCTAGATTCTAGATCCTAGGACTAAATTCGCCGCCAAAAGTGGCCGTTTTTGGCGGCGGCGGGATTTATTCTTAGGTTCTAGGCACCGATACTTAAGCCTATAAATTCTTATTTTTAGCAAAAAACACATCCAAAAAGAAAACCATAATATGTTTTTTATCACATCTATTCGAAAAGACCTAGCTCGTTCCCCGCAAACAGGGACTAAAATAGCTTTTTAATCCCGGAGGGACAAAAAGTGATTTGTATTTGGAATATGGATCTGTAAGTAAAAGTTTAAATGACTAAAGAGTTTACAGACAACATTGAAAGAGATCAATCACGAACAATGTATGGACAAGAAACTGGCAGTATGAAAAAATATACCGCGCGGCGCAAGCCAAATAAAAAAAAGTTTGTAGAAAAATAAAAACGTCAGAAATGCATTCCGTCTTCGTTCGTATTGTTTATATGTGTACTAAAATTTGGCTTTTACTTACTTTCTTAAAATAAAAGTGTTTTTTCCTCAAGTAGTTAGAATTAGAGTGTTATAATATTAACTCCAGAGACCAGTGTGTCGGATGCCGAGCCGACTCTAATTATTCGTAAGTTCCAGTCACTTATTTTCTCATAGAGGGTGATAAAAAGAAGAGTGTTCACCTCGGGAACAACACTTTTTAAAGCTCGAGTTCTTTGAATCCCTTGCTGCGCTCAGGATTCTACTCTTGAATCCTCCGCTCCGCTCTGGATTCAAAGAAACTCTCTCGCCTTAAACATTGTGTTTTAGTCCCTCTGGTAACAATCTACAATTTTTTTCATTGGCGGCGCGGCGCTATGGGTGCTTTTCCCTTCGCCTTAAGTGAGAGATTATGTCTCAGTTTGTTTTGTTATATCTGTGTTATAAACACTGATGTTTGTGAAAGATACAGTTTGAAAAGAAGAGCAGCCAGAGTTGTTAGGATGTATAATGTACGAAGGCAATGTACAATATACATAATATGTATAATATGACTGCATTATTTTTTTCCATTTACACCACCATTTCGGTGAAGAGTGCTGCATCAACAAGAGAACGACTTAGAAAAAGAAAAGGTTTTCAATTCGTAGGAATATTTTATTTTTATTTTTTATATTGTTCCCCGATTACTCGAAGACGTCTTGCTTGACCGATTTAAAAAAAACTTTTTTTGTTTCAAAGGGGAAGTGGTCCCATAAAAATTGGGACAGTGATGATGACAATCCCATGTGTTACATAAGTACTCTCTACCTTTGGGGTTCGAAGACCCTAATTTCAATATGAATAATTTAAATTATGGAGCCAATTTTGGTGATAAAGTTTAATATGGTTCTGTCAATATCCCTCGATATCCTAAACCTAACATGTGATTTAATATGAATTCACTGTAACATCAAAGCTACAATAATTAAAATAGCTCTGCTTTATCGATTCTAAAAAGTATTCATATTGAAATTGTTAGACGAGCGCCCCGCGCTAACTTGCTTGTTTTATGCTTGTTAGATGTCACGATGTGAAAATATGACGCTATTTTTTTTTTCATTATACTGCCTCGCGATCCTACGTCGGCTTTGGCCCGGTTTCTGAATTGAGAATTTTACTAAGTAAATACTTAAGCATCATTCTGTCACGTTCTTTTGGGAGAAATCTGCGGTGACAGAACGATACTTATGTACTTGGTTAGCGAATTTCTCAATTAAAAAATCGGCAGTTTGTCGTTTATAAACGCATGTATCGGGCCATCGAGCACGATGATGGATCTTTGTGCCATGAAAGCAGTTTTTAGGCCAATAGCGCACTGGGCGGCCAGGTCGCAGCGGCCAGTGAGATACACACACACATTTGTATGAAGTCGCCGTGGGCCGCGCGCACCAGGGCCCTTAGCCTGTAACACAATGGTGCCAAAATGGGCTTCCGGTTGACGGTTTTAATTACGATTTATTGATGCTGTCGGTCCAGTGTCGGTCCTTTTAATGTTATTGTAGTACAGCAAAGAATATTATGAGTCTAATCCTAGAGGATTAGTTCGCTGGTTGTAGGAGAGCAACGAAAAAATCCCGGTTTTGTCCTTCTACCTAGGACGCCATTGATACGCCATTGTGTTACAGGCTATGGCCCCTGGCCGCCGCTGTAGTCAGGTGCGCGTGGCCCATGGCGATTACAAACAAATAAATGTGTGTATATCACTGGCCGTTGCGACCTGACCGCTGTAGCCTTGTGGCGTGGCCCATGGCGATTTCATACAAATATGTGTATCTCACTAGCCGCTGCGACCAGGCCGCTGCGGCCTGGCCGCCTAGTGTGCTGTTGGCCTTAGGGTTCCGTTTGTCTATCCTACCATTGAAGGGCTGTATTGTAACACGCAAAATAGGTGCGATTAGAGACGTTTAGATACGGTATGCAAAGCAGCCTGTTTCATCACTACCGAGGCTGTACATAAATCGTTGAAATTATGACATTTAATCAATGTTGTGCCAAATACAAAAAAAGTAAAAAAAGTCTCAAAAAATTAATACAGCAAACGCGAGTATATTTCGTAGGACATTTGGTATTTTTTTAAACTATAATATGTATAATTACATGTTAGTAACATAGATCAAACTGTGTGCCGATATCCCGAGTGTGCTAAAGTTTTTGAGTTTTAGATATTTGGTATTTTTTAAACTATAATATATATAATTACATGTTAGTAACCCATCTTTTTACCTGCTATTTCACCAAGGCAACGAACCTTATTCGTATCACGATCAAACTGTGTGCCGATATCACGAGTGTGCTAAAGTTTTTGAGTTAAAGATGCTCTAAGTAGATTATAAGTCACTTTCCTTTGGCTGGCTATAGGCGAAAGTATCGCAAACTGAGCTTTTCTCTAAGTTCTAATCTTCAGGGATGGAGTGGTGTTTCAGGACATTGAACTGCGAGCCATGCTAGGGATCACTAATTACTAATCGACCGTGTGCGAAATGTCGTAATTCGTCAGAAGACTGAGGCGATCGAATTCCATTTCCATTTTGAATCTCGATCCTAAAATGAGAAGAAAATCAAGAATAAAAAGAAGGACACATAGGTAAAATAACATATAACGTATTCCTCTAAACTAAAAGTATTACTTTAAACTTTTTTATATCCATCACAGTGTTTGGCCTTTAGATTCTAAAGGCCAAACCCTGTCATGGATATAAAAAAAGCTTTCTCATAGAACTTCTTCATCAAAAACTTTTTAAAGTATGCATACGACACACATATTCTATGCAGGAAATTGCTTTTAAAGTAGCTCCATCATAAACGTGATTGAGAGGGCGGTTGCCCTCACACAAGATGTTAATGTTAACTTTCACTGTTTAATACGTTCGATGTTTGTATGTTCTCACTGTTTAAACAACTGAACTGGACCTCAAACATCAAGCTGGAGCATGCATCAACAAACAACAAAAACAAACATCCCAATCTGGCTCGAAGGACCATTATGTGAGGGCGGGTGCCGGTGTTGGCGGTGCTTGCTCGTACATGACAAAGGGTCAACAGCAAATACTTCATTGGCAGAGATAATAAATTCACTGCACGAATCACCTACCGACTAAACAAAGTGGTTAATAAAAAAAGTTGGAAAAGATTAACTGAATTGAGAAATCCGCTAGGAAGCACTTAATATCGTTCTGCCCCTGCAGATTTCTCTAAAAATAATGTGACATAACAATACTAACTACTTAGTAAAATTCTCAATTCAGAAACCGCCGGGCCTTAGGCTCCATACTCTACATCGCTACAACCATGAGTTTAGCTAAAAAATATATAAAACTGCGAACATTTGGAATTTCCCGCCACGCTACATTTATCGAACCCTAATGCTTAAATGTTTGAGGATCACTCCACATCTGAGAGAGTATATGCGGGTAACAATGACGGAAGTGATCAGGAAGTTGTTTTTCTAAGATCGGCTTTGCTACACTTTGACAAAGTAAACAAAAAGTCCTACAAAAAGAGAACGCGTTAGAAGCGTTCTGTTTTCCCAACAGCGATATAATCGAATTCCATTTATTTGAGGGTGCTTCTACTTTTCTATCGATAGCACCATTAGGACCCACCGCTGGCTGCCCCTTACGTGCGTCCCGTCAAACGGTCGTTCACCCTTAAAGGAATGCGTAGCGCGCAGATTTTCCTAACAATTTTGTGGAAAATTGCGTTTTGGGCCAAATTTATTTGCACCTACTACAGGGTGCTATCTAATTCGATAATGGTACGTTAAGCACACATTCTAATCATCAAAGTAAACAACTTTTACTATGAGACTCAAAAATCCGGGGCAAAAATAAATTTGCTGTTCCATACATTGTAGAGATAGGCAGTACTGCACCAAATGTCGTATGAAAGAGCTAAATAGTTTATTGCCCCCGTTTTTTGACGCCATAGTTAAAGTTGTTCGTATTGATGAGGAGACAATGTGCTTATTCTGTAAAAAAATATGCAAAGCTACTAGTCATCAAAACCTGTTTACGATACTTATTATTTGTCGATAAAAATATTTTTATTTAAGTTTTCCCGCTTTTGAGGACTACCAACTGTGCGGGTTTTTTTTGCAGAATAAGCACACTGTTCCGCTTTTGAATTCGATTGGACCCTGTATAGCATCTAGATTTTGAAAACTGAGAAAACTTTTTGCTATTACATTGATTTTTGTGTCCATGGCTTTTGCTTTTTACTTTTTGTGTTTAAAATATGGAGCAGTATGTTTTTCGTCACGGCTCGTTTTATCTCTTCATGCTGGGCCTACATAGATAAGATTCACAGCACTAAATGCTAGACGCACACCCATTTTGTGTTTCCTTATTTTCTGTCTGGCCAACTACGTGGATAGGAATAAATATACACTTTCCTGGGCCAATGACTCCTATACTGCCTTTGTTTTGTACCGAAACAATCTATTATATCCGTCCTTTGTACCCTCCGCGATTTAATCAAATTGAAATATGAAATAAACATTTGTTAGGTACCTTCGGTTCAGCATTCTCAATTTGGGTTTTAGTTACAAACTCCAGGTTCTATGTAACTCGATTCAGTTAGAGTCAGACTGAGTCGAAGTAACAAAATCTGTTAGCTACGTATAATAATTTTTAAACCAAAATTTTCTCATCTTTTCTATGTTCTTTGCTAAAATGTAACAGGAGACGGCAGGTATTATAATTACTTCAATATTGAACGCCCTAAAGCAGCGATTTCCTATAAAAACGTAGTTCCGGTTTAATTTCTAAACTACAGGCTGGATTTTACTGAAACTTGGTTTATATCAGAAGATGACCAATACGGAGGTTTGCAAATAGTTTTTACAATAAAAAAAATAGCTTGAAAGAAATTAGAGCGTGCGTTTTTCGCGCCGAAAAAGGTGTTACTTTCAGCTGTTATTTACTAACATTATTACACTGTCTATTGGAGTCGAACTACCTTGGGATTATCAATAATGTATTGTACATGTCAGAAATGTTTTTTTTTTAAATAGCTAATAAAATGTAGAATTGGCAGCGGAACTACGAAAAAAATTGGAAAAATAGATATATTACGTTATAACTACAACTACATACTCGCGAAAGGACACGAACACACGTAGATTCATACAGCCGCATTGCCTCTCACTTTTCCCGCGCCCCGTCTCGCTCTGGGTGAAACAGCTATAGAAAACACTGTTTCACGCGCTTGCCCTTCGCCGAGTTCCCACGGTCCTGAAGGGGCCTCTTAACCTGTTGTTTGCTTTTTGTAAAAAAAAACATGTATGTTTCTTTTTCATTGGCAGTAGGTTCTGTTGAAGTGACGAGTTTGAGGCGCGCGACATATCCTGAGAATATTATTTAAGACGATGCTTCCAGGTATAAACCGCGCGCGATGAGAATGGGATGCTAACTTGTGAATGTGAATCGAAAATGTACTATATTTGAATCGGTTAATTACCAAAGGGAATAAGTCAATCAACTTTAAATGGCTAAATTGGCACATAACAAACTCTTGACTTGAAAATTAGAAGAGCTTTGTTACCTTTAGTAAATAACCGATTCATTTACTTTCACAAGGTTGCTTCGAAGCATCGACGCAAACTTGTCAAAGTAAATACAGTACTTTTTCGATTCACTTTGACAAGGTAGTATCCCATTCTCATCGCGCAAATTATACTTCCAACACGTGAGGTTAACGAACGCTACATAATCTACATGAAATAATGGTCTGCATCTAAAGCCATGCTTAAAAAAAAAACAGCTAAAATACACACCGAAACAACAACTAAACAAAATATTTTCACAAGTTAGCTCCAAGTTAAAAACCAAGCGAAAAATCTGCGACAAAGTTGTTTCGACTGAGTAAACAAAACATTAGCAAAACACATCGATCAACCAAATCTTACTAGCGCACGGCCCCTTAAGTGACACTCTCGCCAAAAACACCTGGAGTGTGAGTAGCTGTGAGTACTTGAGTAGTAAATAATTCACCCACAATGCGAGAGACACTTGCCGAGTTGCAGCGAGCAGGGAAAAAGTTAAGTTACAGAAAGAAGGCTTCTGATCGAAAGAAAAACTAATCAGTATGAAACATTTTAAATTAAATTGTCAGTTTCTTGCGCCGGAATTTAAATAAAATGTATTTCCAAGAAAAAGACAGTTTCCAAGGTTTACAGCCCCTGTATTATGAAAAATATCCACTGTAAAAAAAACCGTTTTAAAATGTCAAAAAAAAGATTGTTCATTTCAATAAGGGCTATTTTCGAGGGTTTTGACGCTCGGAGGTTGAGTGAAATTTTTAGATAATAGAGTCGGAAAGGAGAAGAGGATGTCGCGCCGTCGCTGCCAGCCTCTCACTATCGTGTTCATGTCGATTTCTCGCTTTCAGATGGTTTAGTTGCTGGGCAAGCCTATTCCATCTGAAACCATGTACGAGGCACTACTGCGGCGTCCGAGTGGTCGCCATCTAGTGTGAGTGAAGGTGCCACTGGACGCTGTATAAACTAGTAGTTCACCCCGAACTGTCAACTCGCGACTCCATATCTTGGCAACCCCTCGACCGATTTGGCTCATGTTCGAACTTTAAAATTATTTTATTTAATTTACCCGCCTACCAAATGTCATAACGATCCGACTTTTACTCAAGATAACGTCGAACGAACACTCATACATACACACATACATACATACAAACGCCGGATTGATACAGTAGACTCTGAGAACTTTTCTCGCTTCGCTCGCTCGTTCTATTAAGTCGATGCAAAGGCCTAGTAAAAGTCGATTTAATTCACCAAGTTCGTTATCAAAGGGGTCTTCTGCATTGTTGTGGTCGTGCGGTTATATTTCAGTGAGTTTCGCGGGTTGTTGTACGGTTAACGAGCCAGCGAAGGCTGTGCCGCCGTAGAGGCAGTAGGTTGTCTCCATAGGAACGGCCTAAAAGTGCCTTTTACCATACCTTATGCTTTTCGGACGAATGACCATTCAAAAGTACCTGCGTTCCGAGATGTACCGAGATTCGAGTCGCGTAAACTCTAATTTTTAATTCGAGTCTACGGAATGACAGTTGTTACAAAGGCTTTATCTGTCAGTACCATACTAGCAACTGT
The DNA here is from genome assembly GCA_949319315.1 of Zelleria hepariella. Lineage (NCBI taxonomy): Eukaryota > Metazoa > Arthropoda > Insecta > Lepidoptera > Yponomeutidae > Zelleria > Zelleria hepariella. Next base: position 5,705,127 of record OX439380.1, on the reverse strand, counting down.
CATTCCGTGGACTCGAAATAAAAATTAGAGTTTACGCGACTCGAATCTCGGTACATCTCGGAACGCAGGTACTTTTGAATGGTCATTCGTCCGAAAAGCATAAGGCATAAGGCGTAATGCAAAAGGTGTAAGGCATAAGGCGCCGATCCCACAGCGATCGGTCTAGAGTTCAGTTCAGTGTGCAAGCCCTTTAAGGCCCGTAAGATCAATCACACTTTAAACCAAAAAGGCTAGTTTAAACCGTATCTGTCGATTAACTTTCATACAAAATGCGAGGTTTAATCTATGGATTGGGTTTAAACTGTGATTGATCTTACCGGCTTAAGCCGGGTTATTTTATCGATATAAACAATATATAATTTTTATATTTTCCCGCAACAAATGAATCGGGCTATGTTTTTTCAATAGTTGAATTTGACGTAAAAATCTGTCAGAGAACGTTTAACTTACGTCAAATAAATAGCGGAATACGAATTTGATGGGTTCTCAACTTTCAGCGAACTTTGGGTTGCATATTGTCTTTGGTTTATACAAATAGTGTCATATTTGACAAAACAACTGTCAAATTGGTCGTAACGAATCCATCAAAACATCGGTAACGACCAAGTAACGACGGTAAAATGGCGCATCAGAATACCATCACTGTCAAAAGTGTCAAGGTCGTGAAGTTTCACTGAACTTTCAGAGCCGATAAGTGGACCCGAATAGAGGCCCTGGTTTTGAGGACTAGCAACCTTGCTGATTTTTACAGAATAAGCATACTGTTCCTATATTTGACTGGCAACATTTAGGTTTTTTCCCGGGTAGCGGTTCTTAAGAAGTTTTTGCTTTGAATTATTCATCGGTCCAGAATTTTACTTGAACAAAGATTAATCGGGTCGAAGAGTTTGTCTTTTAATTTTCGTTTTGGGGTTTGTTTTGTGACTTTTGCAATGTGATTAAATTTAGATTGCTAGTGCTTACTTTATATTTTATGATGCTTTGCCACCCTGCAGTCCCACATTAAGAGGCCCCTTCAGGACCGTGGGAACTCGGCGATGGTCAAGCGCGTGAAACACTGTTTTCTATAGCTGTTTCACCTAGAGCGAGACGGGGCGCGGGAAAAGTGAGAGGCAATGCGGCTGTATGAGTCTACGTGTGTTCGTGTCCTTTCGCGAGTATGTAGTTGTAGTTCTAATGTAATAGATCTATTTTCCCAAATTATTTCGTAGTTCCGCTGCCATTTCTACATTTTATTAGCTATTTCAAAATCTTTTTTTTCTGACACTCAATACATTATTGATGTTTCCAAGGTAGTTAGACTCCAATAGACAGTTTTATAATGTAAGTAAATAACAGCTGAAAGAAACCTCTTTTTCGGCGCGAAAAACGCATCGTTCTAATAATTTCTTTCAGGCTATTTTTTTATGATAAAAACTAGCTTTTTTATTAAACTATAACTATAACTTTTTTATTATAAAAACATTTTAAGACTGCTAAAGTATAGCGTCTGTATTTTCTAAAATAATCACCGTAAACATTCTATTCTCGTTTTGAAATGTAAAAAAAAAAACATTTCTATGAGGACAATTTTCCAGTCTTTTGGCAGTTGACGCGTGAGTGGAACTTTTAGAGAATAGACCCTCAGATAGGCACAAATCTTTTCTCAAGAAAAAAAAATCTCAACCTACACACCACAGCAAAACAAGTGCGAGTCGGACTCTACGTTTAATACTGTACGCAATACTTTACATTTTGTGTTTCTCCTAAAACTTCACAAAACAAATGACGGCGAAAATTGTGTCAAGGCTTCGGCTTCATAGTCTCAGAATTACCCATTTACTTAAGACGACGTACGTCTCACAACTAGCGCCGCCAATGGAAAAAAAATCATATCTTTTTTTTGGATGCGTTTTTAGCAAAAAACGCTCCTGCGATTTCTCAACGCGAGGCTTAACTATTTTTAGGACCTAAGGTTTGGATTCCAGATCCTAGAACTTAAGAATGCAATCGATTCTCGCCAAAAGTGGCCACTTTTGGCGAGAATCGATTGCATTCGTAGGAAATCTAATCCTGGAATCCAAACCTTAGGTCCTAAAAATAGTTGAGCCTCGCGTTGAGAAATCGCAGGAGCGTTTTCTGCTAAAAACGCATCCAAAAAAAGATATGTTTTTTTTTTCCATTGGCGGCGCTAGTTGTGAGACGTACGTCGTCTTAATTCCATTATTTACGCTCTGTTTCGACACAGACACCTTATTTTTATCATGCGCTCACACTTTGTCTCAACAATGAAAGTAAGATGTAGGTAACCTCGGGTAACTCCCTCATGAGGGAAAGAGAAAGAGAAAGAGAGAGTGGCAAATTCTGGACTATAATAAGTATAACCAGTCTGTGGTTATCGATGGTCCAGGTTGAGCCATCAAAGGTTGAGATGAAAAAAAAAATACAAAATACTATATCAGTCCAGCAATGGACTAAGGCGCGGTGCATAGTGAATCCCACCAAAAACATTCTGTTAATAAAAATAGGTAAAAAAACTTTTTAAGTTAAACGGTTTTATGTTAAACATACATTGCAATGTTTAAGATAAATGTACTAAAAACCAAAAAATAATAAAATAGATACAGTCGTGGGAATTATAAACATATGCATAGACTAGACTAAAATAAAACCGTGGGGCACGTCAATTGTCTACAATCGTTGATTAAAATGTTTGTTTTGTAATGTTACACTATAATTAGGCAGTTGACGTGCCCCACGGTTTTATTTTAGTCTAGTCTATGCATATGTTTATAATTCCCACGACTGTATCTATTTTATTATTTTTTGGTTTTTAGTACATTTATCTTAAACATTGCAATGTATGTTTAACATAAAACCGTTTAACTTAAAAAGTTTTTTTACCTATTTTTATTTTCTAGTTTTTAGTTTTTATTTCACATTCTGTTTAATTCATATAGTACATTGTATTATACTGGTTGAGCACTTTCATTTGATACCCATATTGATGGGATCGATAAAACCTACGTTATCCGCCATTTTGTAGCGGCCGCCATCTTGTATTTCAATTTTTTATGGTATATTGTATTCTGCTTGTTGAGCCCTTTCATTTGATACCCATATTGATGGGATTGATAAAACCTACGTTATCCGCCATTTTGTAGCGGCCGCCATCTTGGATTTCAATTTTTTATAGTATATTGTATTCTGCTTGTTGAGCCCTTTCATTTGATACCCATATTGATGGGATTAATAAAACATAAATTATCCGCCATTTTGTAGCGGCGGCCATCTTGAATTTATAATGATAATGAATAAACATAATTGTATTGTCACCAAAATCCAAAGTGTATACAAAATTTCAGATTAATCGGTTGACAGGAAGAGGGTGAAATTTGAATTACTTAATTTGACCCAAGAATAAATAAAACAAACGGGGTGAGCTAAATAAAACCGTTTAAAAAAACTAGCCAGATCTCGATGGAGCTGCTTCTCTAAAAAGTAATGAAATCTAGACAAAGTCGTGCCAAGTCTAGGTTCCTTACTGCGATTTCTTTATTATTATAGTTGTGAGACTTGGCCGTTGGTACACAAGCGGTTCTGGTGACAGATTGGTGCAATGGTGTCATGGAGCACCTGGTTTTGTACCCTTGTGTACCCTTCAACGGCCAAGCCAAATGCGAAACTTTGCTTTCGCTTAACTTGAAATTTTGGATTTTAAGTATGTGATTATAGCTTACTGGATGACGAAAATTTCTGCGTTCTGGTCTTATCCAGAGGTTGTCAAATAGAGGCCTGAAAATACGGCGAAATGGTTCCAGTAAAGGATGGTACGGCAGTGTTTGCTTCGCGCTCGACCTGGCGGGGGCACTACCGTGCCCCCAGATTAGCCCGCGCGCAAAGAAAAATGCACAAATCTGATTCCTTTATCAAATACACTAAACACATCGAAAATGTTCACATAATTATCAAACCCAGGAATTAGGTGAGACCTATCTAACACAGCCAGTTTCATGTTGATATCCATAACAGATTGCAAAATATTTTGGCTGAAAAAAAGTGCGCCGCCTATTTTTTTCAGCCAAAATATCTTCAAAACGTTCATGAATGTCAACTTGACAATGGCGAAACCATTGTTGGGCTACTGTTGCAAAGTAAACAAAGTATTTCCACGAAAATACGAGATTACGATCAGAGCAAAGCGAAGCTGGCAACAAGTTAATTAGATTATTATCACCAAGGCATTTTCAATGTTGCTTTGATCTTAATTCAGTACTTACCTAATAATTTCGTGGCCATGCGATTAGAGACACAATAACTCAAGTTTAGGGTAGTATAAAGAAAAGTGTATAGATTCTATAGTTTTGTTTTTGTAATGGCAATGGGCATTGATCACTGAGGCATCGATTGCCGTAAATTGAAAACCATTTCGGGGAATAGGGATACTGATTACTATTAGGGGTTTAAATAAGTAAAATTAAAACGGATTATTAATATTTATCGCCAAAAATGTTTACTTCATTTTTCTTCCGATGACGTCACCATAGCCTCTAATGCGGTAGTTCCATTGCCTACAAATATTAAAAATACAACTGTCAAAAGTGTCAAATAACTGAGCAAATAACCTTCTTGTTGACTTGACACTGACATTTGTCAAACGACAACATATTTTTATTTTTTAAAAGAATGAATGAAGGCAATGAACTTAGTACATAATGCCAGTGGTGACGTCATACAACAAACTTTTAGAAATTTTAAATAAATAATAAAAAAATATTTACATAAAAAATTAAGAAAATATTCAAATTAGTTTCTTATATTTGTCTATATTTTTGATTTATAGAATAAAAAATAAAAAAATGACGATGCCCATTAAATGAGGCTGTAGAGTATTAATTAATTATTAAATTATTTAAAAAAAAAATGCATAATGTTTTGTATTTTTTAACTTTGCGGTTGGTTAGGAATTGCAAGAATTAGGTTTTCATATGCAGAATTACGTAAACTTTATAACATAATTATCAAAAGCTCAGCCGGTAACCTTCTAAGGTCCACTTGCGTCAACCAGGGTTAGCCAGTTAACTCTGAGTTAACGTCAAAATTTGTATGGAAATGTCAAGTTAACTCGGAGTTAGTTTGCTAACCCCGCGGCTTAGGCCGCCTTAGGCGGACTTGTGTCACTCGGGGTTAGCAAACTAACTCCGAGTTAACTTGACATTTCCATACAAATTTTGACGTTAACTCAGAGTTAACTGGCTAACCCTGGTTGACGCAAGTGGACCTAAGTGAATTAAACCGTTAAGGGTAGACGGTCCCATCCTGCGGCACTGGGTGGCTAAACATGTGTCAACAAGAGCCGTGACATTTTAAAAATTAATATTAAATTATAAGTGGACTAATTGAAATTGAATGAGTTGCCTGAATTAATAAATAGCAATAATAACATTAATAATAATAATAAATAAATTACTGTACTTACTAACATAGAATAAGAAATAATGTTACAAACCCTATGGACATTGTCTGAATTAAATACTTTGAATTTGAATTTGTTACGGGCGACTGTACTAGAATTATTTATTACAAATTAATGAGACAAGTGGACTGCGACGAGTTTAATTTCAAGCGTTCTAATTAAAAGGATTAATTATTATTATCTCATCCATCAGTTGTGTCAGTTTAGTATTCAGAACAACACACCCGCCCTTGTACCGATGTAAAAAGAGTGGTGTTATAATAGTGTGTATCTGTGTATGTATCTGTATATTTATATCCGGTATCTGTATCTTTATATCTAGGATATCTTATGGCAGATCTTACCGCGCGCGGCATAAGGGCGCGAATCGAATAAAAAGGGGTAACCTAGAGTTTGGCCGACTGTACAATCCCACTATGCCCACCACGGATTGGCGATTCTTGCGTTAAGGCTGGAAGATAGCAGCGTAACGGGAAATTCAAAAATTTCAGGTCTTTACCATTTGTAGCTAAACTGAGCTATTTTTGTTCAGCGATTTTTCGTTCGTGGCAAGAACATAGTATTCTTTTCATTATTGTAAACAACAGAACAACAATAATTCAGAATCAGAATCAGAATCAATTTTTTATTCAATATTCCATAAATAAATTATTTACATTGAACGTCAAAATATTATCTAAAGTAAAAAAAGGTATATAAATCAGATACTTATTACTATCTAATACTAAGTATCTAGCTACTTTTTTTCTCCAGCTTCACTAGCTCTGATCGTTCTTGGAGAAGAAGCATGGTAAAGAAACTCCAAGGATCTCGTGCTTAAAAAATAATACATTTGTAATGCAGGTAGGAACTTAAAAAATAACACATTGGTAAGTGTGGTGATCGTGCGCTGAACTGGTTTAGTGCCAGACTTCTTTGTCATTTAGATAATCATCTATTCTGTATTAGGCCTTTTGGCACAACGTGTGCCTTACACATTTTTTGAATCGGGCCTCTGGTAAACTTAGGATATCTGTTGGGATCTTATTATAGAAGCGTATACAGTTGCCGAGAAATGAGCTCCTAGCCTTCTTAAGCCTAAGAGTTGGAATTGTAGGCTTGTGCTTATTCCTAGTATTTATATTATGATGGCTACCTAATGTATCGAATTCTGCAATATGTTTTTTAGCATAAACAATGTTGGCGTAGATATATTGACTTGCAACTGTCAGGATGTCAATTTCTTTGAAAAGTTCTCTTAACGACACTCTACTACCTAGTCTATAGATAAATCGGATGGCTCTCTTCTGCAAGATGAAGATGCTCTCAATATCTGCTGCCCGACCCCATAGTAGTAAGCCATATGACATAATACTATGGAAGTAACTAAAGTAGACAAGCCTAGCAGTTGCGATGTCAGTCAATTCCCTGATTCTTTTTACAGCATAAGCTGCAGAACTGAGCCTATGAGATAATTTTACAATATGCGGGCCCCATTGAAGCTTTGCATCAATAGTGATGCCTAGAAATACAGTTTCTTCTACTAGCTCTAATTTATCTTTTCCTAGTATAATATTGTTTTCTACCTGTATCACATTCGGTAGGGTAAACTTTATACATTTTGTTTTTTTAGAATTTAACAGTAAATTATTGGCTGTGAACCAATCTAATACACGTGAGAGAGCAGTATTTGCATCACTTAGGTCATCTTCTTGTCTCCTTATTTTAAAAATAAGTGACGTGTCATCAGCAAATAATACTATCTCAGACATGTTTTTCACCATATGTGGCAAATCATTAATGTAAACAAGGAATAGAAACGGTCCTAAGATGGATCCTTGCGGAACTCCTATCTTCACCTGGGAACCCGCAGACTGTGTACGATTTATGTCAGCTTTTTGAACCCTCCCTTCCAAGTATGATCTCATTAGTTTTAAGCCTTTCCCCTTTACCCCGTAGTATTTTAATTTTATGAGAAGTGTTTCATGGTCTACACAGTCAAATGCCTTTGAAAGGTCACAAAATACGCCTATAGCATCTTTCCTATCCCCCCATGCGCTATAAATGTGCCTAACTAACATCACTCCCGCATCCGTCGTTGAGCGTCCTTTAGTAAAACCAAACTGTTGGTCGTGGATTCAGCCGATTATGTGTTCTGGTCGTCTGCAAGTTTTTTGGGCAGAGCCACTGCTTCGTAGACCAGAACACATAATCGGCTGAATTATTTTTGTTCTGTTGTTTACAATAATAAAAAGAATATTATGTTATTGCCGCGAACGAAAAATCGCTGAACAAAAATAGCTCAGTTTAGCTACAAAATGTAAAAAACTGTGAACATTTTGAATTTCCCGCCACGTTGCTATCGTCCCACCTTAAGGCTATTATGGCTCTGAAGCTCAGGTTACCGAGGCCGTAAGTAAAATTGCAGAAAGATTGAAAAGGAGAGTCAATTTTGTAGCTTGCGTCCTTTCCTCCTCGTTTTAGTTAATGGTGAAAAATCCTAACACCTCTTGTTCTCTCTTGGGTGCCCTCAACAGTTTGTTTAAAGCGAAACAACCTCTGCCTTTTAGCGTAATTAGTTGGCTAACTAAGATTAACGGTGAGTGAGCCCGTGGTGATAACTCTCCAAGGTTTCACGGTTTGTTAGTCGGGCTAAACGTTTTGGGCACTTTTTATAACTTGGTGATACTTTTTCTCCATCCTTATGATAAAAATTGCATTCTTTGTTTTCACTGTAGCTGCTCTGAGGGTGACATTAATAGTCGTCGACTCAAGATCGAACTCAAGTAGGTTATCTCAGAAAAGTCAAATGCTAATGTCAAGCCTTGGCTAATGCTAATGTCAATCTCAAGATAGTGTCGACTATTATGCTGACAGCTACTCAAGTTTGACACTAGCCAAGGCTTGACATTAGCATATTTTGACTTTTCTGAGATCACCTACTTGACATCGAGTTCAAGTAGATGATCTCAGACGACTATTAATACCACCCTTAGTCTCTTTTTATACTTAAACTTTCGTAAGCACTGCAAATTTTGTGCTTCGTAAACGGTTAAGCTTACTTGTATTTATGTCAGCGTAGCCGACTAATTTCGGTTCTCATTCGGAGACCTTAATCATGGAGCTAAGACGGCCCTCGCTAAATGGTGAAGTGAAAAAATTTCGCGAGGAAAAGTGGAAGTCGGAAGCATATTACCCTGAGAATAGGTGCAGTGTAAAGGTAGAGAGTACACACGACAGCACGTCAAACTGTACACTTTTGTTGTAAAGTCGCCCCTAAAGTAACTGGAAGCTAGCGTATAAGCGTCGACGTGTTGTCGTGTGTATATTGTTCATGCAATATCTTATTAGAATAGAATAATCATTTATTTAAACACCACAACACACACATAAATACAATGTTACTTATCTACATATAATTATTATTACTTATTTATAACATACATAATATTACGACCATGTCCTTTCGGTAGACAAAGTAATAATATGATTTTAAATAACAGTTAAAAAAAACTAAAAAAACACGCTTTTATAGCTAACCGAACTAAAAAGTATAAAATAATTTTTAATTACAAAGAGTTTAAAATTATAATAAAATTTAAGTTATTAACAGAATAATACAATTCAGAATAATAACATTATAATACAATTTAAAATTATTTTATACTTTTTAGTTCGGTTAGCTATAAAAGCGTGTTTTTTTAAACTGTGATTTATTTTTAATTTTTTAGTTCGATTTATAATTTATTTTTGTAAATTTCTGACATTTCTAGTACTCAAACCTTAGTTGGCTCCTTAGAGTCTTTTGATCCCTACATGAAAGAGAATCGATTGGCATAAAAAATTTTTTTTTGGTATTTTAGCATTTTTTTTGTTGATTGTACATTTTTTCCAAAATCTGTGGATGCAGTTCATAATATTTCAAAAAGTTATAGAAGGTCTCTCAAGAACGTTTTCCTGTAACTATAACGGTTAAGGTACCTGCCCTTACTGCCCCGTCTCAAAAATCCACCCTATATAATGGCACTGTATATAATGGGAAACTGTTATCAAATTATTGCATTGTCATTGGTCCTTGATACGTATGCAAAGTTTCAAATTAATCAGACTTCTGGAAATTGGTAAAAATTATGCTCAAACATTCCGTTACATACATACATACATACATACATACAGGCCAAGCTTATAAAAGCGTGTTAAAAAAATATACTATACCTTAGTTCGCAAACCAGCCAACTCCAAAACCGTAAATTTTACAGGAGACACAAAAAGGTGATTAAATTTTTTTTTTCACGTGCACAAGTAATTTAAAATCCCGTAGCTATATACGTAAGTATTTTGTTATCCACCAACGGGATTTTCAATTTGTGGTTCTCGTGAAAAAATATTAATTTAATCACAAATAAATACAAATACAAATACAAATCACTTTATTGATGCCAACTTAAAAATAGAGCTTAATATTAAAGTAATATTTAATAATATCACTTTTTTGTGTCTCCTGTAAAATTTACAGTTTTGGAGTTGGCAGGTTTGCGAACTAAGGTATCCCATCCGCATCTACATCTCAAGCTCTGCCTCGGTCTCAAGCTCGAGCTTGAGTAGCTGTCAGCATATAGACACAACTTTAGCTTGTGTGACATTGACATTAGCCAAGGTCTCAAGTCAGTGATTTTGTTTTCTGAGATCACCTACTTGAGCTCGAGCTTGAGCTGACGACTATTAATGCGACCCTTAAAAATACTAATCTTGTCATGAAAAAGCTATATTACACACACTACTTACTCGTGCAGTGTTACAAGGGTCGTGTGGTGAGCCATGTTTATGTCGGACATTAGTGTACGTAAATCGCGTCTGCAAATGCTTGTTTACAAGCCTTTGTGGCGGTCGGGGCGTACAGTTAAATGAACACTATCCAGGGCCCTTAGCCTGTAACGCAATGGTGCCAAAATAGGCTTCCGGTTGACGGTTTTAATTACGATTTATTAATGCTGTCGGTCCAGTGTCGGTCCTTTTAATGTTATTGTAGTACAGCAAACAATATTATGAGACTAATTCTACAGGATTCATTCGCTGGTTGTAGGAGAGCAACGAAAAAATCCCGGTTTTGTCCTTCTACCTAGGACGCCATTGATACGCCATTGTGTTACAGGCTAAGGCCCCAGCCACAGCAACGCCTTTACATCTATGTTAGGATACTTTGGCCCGGTTGGCCAGAATTTTGCTAAGCAAATACTTAACTATCGTTCTGTCACGCTCTTTTGTGAGAAATCTGCAGAGACAGGATGATACTTACACATTTGCTTAGCGAATTTCTCAATTCAGAAACCGGCAGTTTGTATCACACCGTTCTGAGTCGGGGCCTGAGTCTGTAACGCAATGGAGCCGAAATGGGCTCCCAGTTGCGGTTTCAATTACGACTTATTAATGCTATCGGTCCTTTTAATTTGTTTTTAGTACAGCAAAGAATATTCTGACTCTAACTCTAGAGGATTAGTTCGCTGGTTGTAGGAGAAAAACGAGGGAACCCCGGTTTTATCCTTCTACTGGGACGCCATCGTTACGCCATTGCGTTACAGACTGCCCCAGTATAGCACCTGCACTCACACTACAGGGTGCAATCGAAGTCTGCTGATTACTACAAACAACTTGTACACACGACAACACGTCAACCCTTACACACTCTACTTGGTTACGTTACGGGCGACTTTACAACAAAAGGGTACACTCTGACGTGCTGTCGTGTGTACAAGGTGGCAAAAAAAATGTAGCGAAAAAATATCTGCTGTTTCATTCATACATAAGGTAGACTCAGTACTGCACCAAATGTATGGAATAGCTGATATTTTGTAGTAGATAGACTACTTAAAGTTCCGCTATCAAATTCGATTGCACCCTGTAGCTGAGTGAAGTGAGCACACCTAGTAGGACAATCATTGAGCAATTAGGACCCAGGGAGTCTACCGGCTAAGACGAAGCCGATTACCATTGGCGAAAATCGAAGTTCGATTTATGAAAAATGCACTGCCACCCAGTTCATTTGACTGCCGCCCAGTATTTTTTTCATAAATCGAACTTCGATTTTCGCCAATGGTAATCGGTTTCGTTTTTGCCGGTAGACTCCCAGGTTCGAATACCGGTGTGGGCTATATGGGACCTATGACTTTAATTTATTTCAAAGTTACGTACATTTGTGAATTTGTAGTAGCAATACCACTCGCTAATATCGTGAGGAAACCTGAGCGTAAAAGGCATTATACTCACCAATCCGCATTGAGCACGCGTGGTGATTAAGCTCGCTCTCTCTCTCTGAGAGAAGGCCCATCTAGTGGGACACGTACAATTGTACAGGATTCATCTTAAAAAAAATGTAAAGTCACCTGTATAAGTACGCTGTCGGTATAACGCGAGGACGTCACACCCGACTCACATACTGACAAGTTAAGCCACCATGAGAAACTCATCGCGAAATTAATTCAATTAACCTGCTCGCACGCGCGTCATACATATTTTCACTTCCATTACCTACACGTTACACATTATTTTGTCCCGCGCCTTATCTTCTTCTTCTTTGTGCAAGACGAGGGTGATAGATAACCTAGGCACAACTACCGCCGCCAATGGAAAAAAAACATATCTTCTTTTTGGATAATTTTTTTTGCTAAAAACGAAACGTCAAATGATAATCCCTAGGCTTAACTATTTTTAGGACCTAAGGTTTAGATTCCAGATCCTAGAGGTAGAACCTAAGAATAAAACCCGCCGCCGCCAAAAGTGGGCACTTTTGGCGGCGGTGGGTTTTATTCATAGGTGATCTACGTTGGAAACTAAACCTTAGGCACAACCTTAGGTCCTCCTTACTTCATTCACGCAAGTGCTTTGGGTGATAAGCACAACCGAAATAACACTCAAAATATGATGCGCTGCAGCGCGGTGTGGCGGTTACGACACTTGCACTAGAAGTTCCCACCCGTTTTAAATGTTTTTTTCCTATGTGTTCAAGACATAACTATTTGAATAAAATGAAAGAACGTATGATTACTAAACGCTACATTTTATTTTTATTATAAAAGTTTAAAGAGATTTTCGATTAAAAAGTCTATCGAGCGAAAGTTTCTGGGAACGTACGATTACCGAGAAAGGATGATTTTTTGTATACTAAAACTAACACAATTGGAGAATAAGCAGTTTGAAAATGAAAATAAATTATTTATTGCCATAATGAAGGTACATAATGCACGTCACAAAGTTTGTATTGGTGAGTTAAAGGACCCCTTTCAGTGTTCTGTGACACTGAACCTTTGACTGCCCTGTGACCTTTTTGAAACACCCTGTATATCCACTAAATCAGGATAAAAATAGTGGTCTGCATTTTTAAGATACTATCTATGCTATGTTTATTTCTAGTATAAATAGTCTAGCGATGAGCACTAAACCTTAAGTACCAAAAAAAAAAAGGAAAACTTCTCAGAATATTGAACCAAACTCAATTTATCGAATCTTCAGTCTAACCAGTCACGTGATAACTAGCAACGACTGTTCATCTGGAACGACTTCAAACGACTCAAGTCTTAATAACTCCTTGAGGAATTTAAAAAGTTCCTCGATTAAGTGGGAAATGAAATAGAAACGTACAGAAGATGCTAGGCATCTCACTGGTCGATAGTATGCGCAACGTCGTCATTCGGCAAAAGACCAAAGCCAAAGACGTAGGCGCAGGAATAAGACGAGAGAACTGAAGTAGAGGTAGGCAGGATGACGAACGATGGACAAAAGCAACCCCAGAGAGGTGGCCTGTAACTGCTCGACGTCCTGTGGACAGGCCGTCGACCCGATGGGTTCATGCCACCAAAAAGACAGCTGGAAAGCCGAAGTGGGCGTGAGAAAGAAGAGGCCCACACCCAACAGTGGGCGGCATTCATGGACTGGATAGATGTAGCCTTTTATAAAAAGTGTTATGGAATGAACGTACAACCTCATAATATTTTTGTTGCACTTTACCTTTTTTGTCGCCCTCGAAGGAAAATAAAAGATAATATTTTATTTATTTGCGACCACGACCGATTTCTTATGTAGCCTGAAAATTATCCCAGTGCTTGGAAATCTCTCTAGTGTTCACTAACCTCTATCCTGCTATTGCGTAGCGGCATCTCGCTTCACGCAGTGAAAATAAGCAAGATAGCGCTAGCCGATAATGGGACAAAAGTTTTATCATGACATTGTGTTATTATTTGAGTCAGTCAAATAAAAAAATAAGTTCTCAACTAAATCTTTGACTTTACCGGAGCTGACATTCTATGTGTTCCTTCGTTGTGGTGAGAGACTTTCCTGTGAGTTTCTTCGATAAAAGTTTAGACGTATGGCTCTCCTTTTTATTTTGCATGAATTTGTTCCGCATGTTCAACCGACTCTCAACCAGCCCCCTTAGCACGCTACCATTTTGCCTACTCTCAACTGTCACCTTAGCCACTTAACACTACTGAGGTGACAGTGAACAGTGGCTAAGGTGACAGTTGAGAGTAGGCAAAATGTTAGCGTGCTAAGGGGGCAAAAAGACAATTTTCATTTTGAAAGCTTGAATGTTTTGTGGATTTAAAAATACCTTACCATTTCTTTACCGGGTAACAAAGTTGAAATAATGAACTAACATTGCCTAGAAATACAGCCCTGCATGGAAATACAGGACTATATTTCCTAGCTTCTTCGGTAGAAGAAGCTAGGGTCACTGAAGGCAACTTCATCATCATCATCATCAGTCCGTTAACACTCACTGCTGACTAAAGGCCCATTCATGCTCACACCACCTCTCACAAGCCTGTGTCAGACGCAACTTCTGTTTTTCTGTACTTGCTTACTTGGGCTATGTTGGTGGACCATCTGGCTAAAGTTATAATTGATTGTTTTTTTGTTTGTCCGCAGGCGCGTGGCCGCCGGAGAGCCTGGAGGGGGGCGCGGGGGGCACGCTGCGCGGGAGCACGGTCGACTACGCGGCCGCGCTGCTTCTACTGGCAATGGCCGCCGTACTCCTGGCTGCAGTGGGCCACCAGTGCGCGCATACGTGGCGCTGGCTCATGGGCAGGTTGGTTAAAATCCTGCATCGCGCCAGCAAAATGTTTTTTAGAGTTCTTATATACCCAACGTCCAAAAATCTTCCTTAGCTCCCAGTAGTACCTAAAGTACTCTAAAAGCATTGAGATCCAAAAGCCTGAAGAAGGCATGGCGGACTGTGTAGCCAGTAGCCACGCTGCTTATACTGGCAATAGCCGCCGTACTCCTGGCTGCAGTGGGCCACCACTGCGCGCATACGTGGCGCTGGCTCATGGGCAGGTTGGTTAAAATTCTGCATCGCGCCGGCAAAATGTTTTTCAGAGTTTGCTATCATAGTGTCACTTTGATATTTGCCGCCTTGGCGCGCGGCGGCTTTTCACAAAAGAAAGTAAAGGAAGCCGACGCGGCGCAAACACGCCAGTGAATTTGGCTTGCCGCTCGTCATTCTTTAAAGAAGCGTCGTCGTCGTATTGAGAGGTTGTGCTTGTGACTTTTGACTTAGTATTTTGTATTGAGTGACGATCACTGCGAGTAGATAAAATGTTTTGATCTACACTCATGTCGTAAGATTCGAATTATGATCTTAAAAGTTGACACATAAGAATGAGTATTATTTCACAGACAACTGTAAAAATTTAAAAAATATATTACGATACAAGTTTTGTAAGAGAATTTTTGCCAACCTGTATCGTAAAATAACTTTTTTTGTTATTACGTTACACTTCCGGTGTAAATTCTCCTTGCTGATACACTTCCGGTTAAAATTCTCCTTGCAGTAAACTATTCTGTGAATCGAGCACTGGCTGTACGTAAGTATGACTTCTTTGCCTCTATACCAAATGGAACAAATAAAAAAAAAGCGGCCGCTTTCTTTTTCTTTTTTTTTGTGACGTTTGTGTTTACTTTGGATTTGTTTTGGCGCCATTATCAGTTTACTTTTTTTTTCTATACGGTTCCGTGAAAATTAAACTAAAAAAAAAAAAAAAAGATAAATGAGTGAAGATAAAGTAGTGTATGCAACTGCATATAAGACGATATTAGAATACTCGTGTGATACTATTATCATACTCGGCTTCGCCTCGTATAATAAACCCACACTCGTATTCTAAGAATCTCTCTTATATGACAGTTGCATAAACTACTATTTCGTCCGTGGGAGGATAGCGAGGTGCCTAGACGAAACTTCGAATGACCCAAAAACTAAAAGACGAAGGTTTTGTAAAACATGTTAGCAAACTCTAGTTAATGTCCATCAGCATTGTGTTGAAATGAATTTGTCTGCGCCCATCAAGATACTTCAAAAATAGTTGGTATCCCAAGAACCAAGATTGCTGTCGTGTGTACCGACTCTATCTAAGCGAACGGACTTTACCCAACGTCCAACAATGTGGATATAGGGCTGGCTTAGTTCCCAGTAGTGTATACCTAGAGTGCTGTAATAGCAATTGGTTCCAAAAGCCTAGTAGCAGTATTTGACGACCCTTTGGACAATCAGAGGCGTCAGTTTATTTATTGGGTCGGACCTAATAAATAAACTGACGCCTCTAGTTACCCCATTATACTAACGGAACTGAGTGCATGTGAGTAAATATAAAGTGATTTCTCAGATCGTCTCTGTATAGGATGATGGAGAAAGTTAGTAGCTCAGCGGGGGTGTTTCATGTTTCTTATTCGTTTACCCGGCTTATGTACCATGAGTTTGCAGAACATTTTCTGTATGGTTGCATTCGCAAAAAGTGGCTGGCGTGGGAAAATGAAAGTGGAATTGGCTGGAACATCTAGCTAGGCGCATTGATGGCAGATGGACGAAGTTCATTGCGGAATGGCGACCTTGAGAGGAGAGGAGATCTGTTAGCCGTCTAACATCTAGATGGTCCGACGTCGTAGCCCGAGTAGACGAAAAGCAGAGCAAAGTAGCAGCAGGGGCGTACTGTATAATTTTTGAGTCCGCAGGATATTGAATGAAGAAAATTGCATAATCGTTCAGGTTTTGACTCATTCGTTCTCTTAGCGATTGTGATTTAAAACTTAGACGATTCCATTCTAAATTCGGAATCACGATCTTAATCCCTATACCACTGAAAGGGATCGCGATAGATACAAAAGTTAGACATTTAAGCCCCGGATCGTGAGAGGTGGCGTGATCATGAAGCGAAACTTACTTATCGGAGGGTGTTGGCGGGCTGATATTGCTGACACTGCAATGAGATCTATTTTTACCCCCCATCGCAAAAAGAGGGGTGTGTGTCGGTCTGTCTGTGTGTCTGTATGTTGCACCGTAGCTCTTAAACGGGTGAACCGATTTGGGTGCGTTTTTTTTGTTTGTAGGCAGGTCTTCTGGCAATAGTTCATCAAAAATCTAAATGGGTTGGGCCGTTTATGAGATATTCTTATTTGAATATTCTTAAAAATTTGGGGATGTTTTAAATTTTGGTAACAGTAGTATGTATTACAAATTCAAACTATACGGACAAGATGCAGATATATACACGTCAGTTCATGCATATCCAGATAGATACAATTCATGTTTAGCCCTCGATCCCTCATATTACGGGGCCAAAATTGGGCAATATTCGCAGATTGGTTTTGTGTTGCGTCTCGGATGCTGCAAACGGGTTGCCAAGCCTAATAATGATTATGGGGTGACATCGTTTGCGTAGAAATTGGGAACTTACAACACATGGGAGTTTTTACCTGCTTGAGGAAGGAAAATTATGGTATTACTTAGTAGGTAGGTAGTAATGAGAAATTTTACACCGTTTGGGCAAATGTTATAACACTCCGTTCACAGTTATTTTTGCCTTGAGGTTATTCAGATATTTTATACCTAGATAAGAGGGCCAAACAAGAAATCTCCAAATGCAAAAAAGTATATTATTATACGTAGGTATATTTTTGCTATTTCACCACTGCGTCCACTAAAACCTTTCTCGGGCGTGCATGCTACGGGTCTTCGTGAAATTTACTATAGGTATCTCTTTCGCCAAAACCTTCGCACCACTAATCATCTCCCCCACCCCGCAGGACCCGCCGCGAGTCAGAGGAGAGCAACTGCGACTCTCTGTCGCGCCAAGCCGCCATCCGCATCAGCCACTCGCTTCCCGACCTGCAGACAGAGCCCCTAAAGCCAGAGTACGTCCAGGAGCACAAGGAGCCCGGGAATAAGAAGGTGAGACTTTGTTGGCTATGGAATATACAGGGTGGACATTCAATAATGTCGTTGGAGGGGAAGTACCTCAATTAACAGTGATGGCAGAAATATTTGAATGCAGGTTTCATATTATTTTTGATAATAAATGAATGCTTCCTTTTAGCAGCTATCGTCGTTATTTCGGGATCCCTTTTATTTCTACCCAGTATACAGGGTGTTAAAAGACCGCCAACAGACCCGAAAGCCATGCATACTAGACACAAAAACAAAGTACTTTTTGGATAAATTATTGCTGGGAAATGATTTTAGTTTTTTAGGTTATAATTTTGAAAAATATTTTATAACGCAATGGAAGTGTAACGCACAGAAGTCATTTTGCGCAAGCGTAGGTATAAGTTTATGTTACTTAAGCTTGAAGTGCCGATGTTTAGAATACATTGCGGGTTGCAATTTTAACGTCGTTTTTTGGAAGAAATATTCATAATTTTGATATGGCTTCTTGAGAAGGTATGTTAAAAACTAGATACTGAATACGATTCTGCAAAAAAAAAAAGTTTTGCAAAGTCCGACTTTGGACCTCATTATCTCGGAAACCGTTGATTTCCCAGGCATAGTTCCTTGGGCAAAAATGTTCCTTATGATGAGGACAATACGTGGTTTCCCGCTCTGTTGGCGGTCTTTTAACACCCTGTATGTAGTGTCTAGGTCTAGGAGCTACAGCTACTAAGACCTTTGCATGTACGTAGTGAGATGATTTATGAAGCATGCAATGGCACCTTCACTCACACTAGATGAGTGAAGTGTCCACTCAGATGGTGCAGTGTCTGGGACACTGTCAGAGAGAGAGGGAGAGAGAGAGGGAGAGAGAGAGAGAGAGAGAGGGAGAAAGAGAGAGAAGGAGAGAGATAGTCAGAGGAAAACAACTGTGGCCATCCGCATCAGCCACTCGCTTCCCGACCTGCAGACAGAGCCCCTAAAGCCAGAGTACGTGCTCCTGCTCATACGGATGTCAGCATGGCAGCATAAGGAGCCCGGCAATAAGAAGGTGAGATTAATTGATGAAAAGGAAGAACACGGTTTAAGCAAGCAAGAAAAAAAATACAGAGATGTGAACATTGTTGGTTATTGTGATGCCGACTCAAATGATGTTGAAGATAGAAGGTATTGCATCGGTTATGTTTTTATGTTTCAAGGGACAACAATAAGCTGTAGCTCGAAGAGACAACAAACTATGCATTATCTAGCACCGAGGCTGTACTGAAGCCGTGATGGCCGACATCCTTATAAAGGGACTCCATCGACCGAAGCATGATACTTTCACGTCAGTGATGGCTCTAGATCGTTTGCGTTCAGGAGTTGATGATGAAAAGGAGGAACGCCTGCACGATCTCTACAAGCCATAGATAACAATGTTGAATGTTTCTTCTTCCCTCTCGCGTCTATACTTTGGTGTGTCAACATTGTACATAATCTTTTATCTAAAATTAAATTAGTTACAAGCGATAAATAAGAAATAATTACTAGGCGCACACGAGCCTACTCGCGACGACGTCGCGAAGCGAACTGAAGTAGATCGAGTAGTGTAGAGAGGCACTTCGAGCAACTTCGAGTCCTTTGACTCGGGCGCAAAAACCGACAACAAATGGAGGTCGCCCGAGGCGAGCCGAGGTTGGCCGAAGTTAGGCGAAGTGCCTCTCCACACTATCGTATTCGCCTAACCTCGGTGTAGGCGGCATTAGATTTTTACACTAGCTACCTAATAGAGTTAACACTTTTCGATCCTCATTGTTGTCAGTACATGTAACAAATTGTATGCAATGCTGTTCGGTATGAAGAAAAGAGGCCTGTAACAGTTAGCAATCGTGTAATAGGTAATGGCTGGTTGCCGGATGGCGTGACAAAGAGACGCACAAGATGTGCGAACGAGTTTTGTTAAATCAATAGCGGCCACTTATCTGTTCAATAGGTATGGTTAGGTAGCCGTTTTAGGTGCATAGTGTTTCCGCGTTGAATTGATAGGAGGCGCTTTACAATAGTAATAATGTTTGTAACTAGATGGCACACATGCAAATCCTTTCGCTAGATTTCTGTCACGTGATTTTAGCGCAACATATTATTATCTCGTTACCCAGCATCCTTTCGACAGAGTTATAATCTAATATCGTACCATTATTATCATCGTACGAAATGTCAAAGTATTCATGTTCTTTGTTTTGTTAACCGCACCGCCCTGAAAGCCTTATCAACCCGCCGCCGCTATATGGTTTTCATACGAGCTTTATTTTATTTCATACCGGGTGATTTAACCGTCGCTTGTGCTCGGGCGCTTGAAATGCTTCAAGCATTAGCGCAAGGGGTGGCCAAATTGATGGCGGTCATTGTAACCATCAATTTGGCTATCTTGTCCTTCGAGGTTGCAAAATATAACAAAATATTTGTACTCTATAACTTTGGATCTTATCCCGTTCCCCTGATATATTGCCTTGTATGATAAGTTAAAGGATTTTTGTATGTAGCCAAAGTTCTCTAGCTTCCTCTTCTTTACTTTCTTCCTTACAAATTAGAAAAGAAACAACAGAAGTGAAATAATTTAAATGACTAGTCAAATTACTAAAAATGATGGCTTGCACCAAAAATGGTGGCTTGCAACAAAAATGAATATGGCGAATAACGTCAAAGAAGTAAAAATCTGACTTTAGTAGCAGCTAGTGGCAGATATAGACCGGATTTTTTCTTGACTTGTCAAAGTTATTGGACATGTAGCAAGAAATGTTTATTTTCCAGCGCTGGAAAGCAACAAGTCGTGTTATAAACGACAATAACGTAATTCGTGGAATCGTCGAAAATGTGGAATGAAGAAGGGGGCTTGTGTTTTGTTTGACTTGGCTTCGTAATGTGTTTCCGAGACTTTGATACCGTATTTTCTTTTGATTTAGTTAATCTTGGGTAGCATATAATGATGCAGAGGGTGTGTGGCAATGTTTTGATAACATTTTGATACTGTTAATACGCCTTGCGAAATAATTACGGGCTAACGAAGCATTTGCTAAACCCTTTGCCAGTTAAATATCTATATTGTATTTGAAAATTATTCAAAATGTTGGCGCGAAAGTTAGCGACACACCCGTCCCATCCTAGCACTGTGGTTTAATTGAGGATATTTTGCACCAATCACATGACACTTACCGCGTATTCAAGTATGTTTAAAAGCATACTTTTGTCGCGCGGTTTCTACTTCGCTCGCCGCGTGACATTAGTTTAAACGTCTACAGACACAAGAGTTTTATTTCTACTAGAATGATGGACATATGATGGGATAGACGCACTCTTTAGGTATTCAGAAAGGTATAAATTATAGCAGTACTAATACTCGTAAGTGAAACCACAAACAATAACATGACATGCGCGTGTGACATGCAAAATACTCACAAAATTACCCAATTTGATGGCAATTTGAGGTAGCAGCTTAAATGGGATATTTAAGCGACTACCTCAATTAAATATTGTTTTTTTTTAGATATGCCTCAATAGTGCGTTAGTTAAGAAGACGATTAAATGCTAATACAGTACTGTGTGTACTTTAGGAGATATTAGGGTGTGACTCATCCAATCGACCCTGTAAAGAATCACCCTATAGTAGTGTTAAAAAAGCCCGGTTTCGGGGTCAGGCTGTGCGAGATATTTTCTAGTTTTTGAAGATGCAAGTATTATACAGATATTTTACTTAAATGATTTTTTATGTTCATTATTTTATATTTTATCTTTAAACAATAATTTTATCAATAAACCAATACAAAGAAAGAACTACTAAATCGGAAATTTAAAATACCCCTTTTAGCTTCAAATAAATAATATCTTGTTGGCAAAATTAATGAAATAAATAACGAGAAATTAATGAGGTTAAAAAAAGTATGTCAATTATTTGACGATCGTTTTAAAGTTATTTTACGATGATTTTAAAAACAACTATTTATTCACGACTTTTAGCAAAGAGGGATGTTAACCTAAAGTATACACTCGTATTTACTCACATGTCTGTTATACCAAAGTCTTTTTCAAATAAGCCAACCTTATCAAATAAGCACTTAAATCAACATTAATAATTTCACTCGACTCGATTCGCGTGAAGCTCAAGTCTCTTTTGATAATATTTGATCTTCCACCACTTAGGTGCTCAATAAAATATTATTACATCTACAGCTAAATAACACACGTCAACTTATTTGGAAGGAACATTGAAGAAATGTTGTAAATAGGACGTAGCGTCGCTAATAAAATAAAAATTATACCTATCTTCTTTTTGGACGCATGTTTTGCAAAAAAAGATCAGATCTCACTTGTCGCACGTATGATCCGGGATGATCTAACTAAGGCGTTTAATCAAAGATCCCAAAGCGGTGAACCCACCCAGCTATAATTTAGCTAATAAATCAGCCTATAATATTGTCTCCACTTTCATACCATAATTATAATCTCTGCGACAAGTGCAGGCAACATCTGATTCTACGGCTGCCATGTCCAGCCCGGCTAGGATGCGAGATACTCCTTCTGTCTACGGGTAGTCTTGTCAGTTTCATGCCTTTTCGTGAAACGCCACTCAAGTCTACAGTTGTTGGTCATTTATAGACCAGCTTTTGCCTTCAAAATATTATCAGTCACGGAGTCTATGTTAGCTTTTGCGACATATTTCACATCGAAATCTTTTCGTGCCGCGGTGCGCATCACAAACGGGCTGGCCTACTGTCATATTGATGGATGATTCTTCAAAAAAGCGTTCTTCGTTGATATCCATGGCTTTTATTTTTTCTCGTCGTTGGTGAAAACTAAAAATACAGAGGATAAAAGGGCTTAAAAACTAGCCAATATGTCGATGAGGCACACCTGTAGGCTTTATAGGTTAATCAGAAAAAAATCTTCTATTTTGACAGGCCATGGATATCAAAAAATATGCCATGGATATCAAATAGTGTCCAAAATTAATATAAACAGTAATTTCAGTGGTACATAAATGCTTCCTTTAGCTTGATTGTCACTCATGAACTGTCACAGACTTAAACAGGGCCTTAGTGAAGGAAAAGTATATAAATAAAACATCATAATAATCAAACCAAAGTAATCAAAGTTTTATTTTGAGAAAAAACTGTAAAAAATTTAGAAGTTTTAAACTTTTTCAATTGCTCATAGATTTATTTTAAGCAAACACATGCTGAGTTATTAAATAATAAAAGAGATAAATTATGCTCAACAATTGTATGTATGTATGTATGAATGTTCGTTCGACGATAACTTGAGTAAATTTAGTCGGATCGTAATGAAATTTGGTAGGCAGGTAAATGAGGCCAAGAGAATTTTTAAGTTCGAAGATGAGCCAAATCGGTCAAGGGGTTACTGAGATATGGGGTCGCGAGTTCATAGTTTGGGGCGAACCACTAGTTACTCTGTCTCAGCTAATTCTACCATTATTTTCATGTATTTGGTAGAATCCCTCTTTGTTTTTTTTAATAACTAGTAGAATGAACATTCTTTGCATGTATTTGGAAGAATCCCTCTTTGAAAGAAAGTGAGGAACCCTCGGTTCGTGACTCCGGCTTGCACCGGCCGGTTTTTATTAATCTTGTGTACATTAATTAAGCCGTATAATTACAATGGATTTGAAAAAATGTAGATAAATAGATAAATAGATAGATTCTGTGAAAAAATCAACTGCTTGCTTATTATTCAATCTATTATATTTAAAGTTAACAACAGCCCGTTAAACGTAAGGCAAACAAGCAAACAGACATGCAGATATGTACTGAATTAGTAATAGGGTCTTATTTGGCACTTTTTCGGTACGTAACCCTAAAATAAGTGAAATTTAAGAACATTTACTTGATATCCATGGCCGGTATGTGATATCCATGGTTTAAATCCATGGATTTTAGGGCCATGGATATCAATAAAATTAAAAAATTACGTTGTTTCTCTTTAACTATAAAAGCTATCGTATTTATTTTGATGTCAATACCTACTGAGGGACATACCCAATCCTGTACTTTAGATAGTTAAGTGCAAATAGTATCACTTAACTAGCAAAACTGACCACAAGTTTCAATTACCCCCCCGAACCAAAATTAAAAAAAATTGAAGAACTTACCTCACAGTGTTGGCGCGAAAGTTAGTGACATACCCGTCCCATCTTAGCATCGTGGTTAAATTGGCGATATTTTACACCAATCACAAGACACTTACCGCGTATTCAAGTATGTATAAAAGCATACTTTTGTCGAGCGGTTTCAACTTCGCTCGCCGCGTGACATTAGTTTAAACGTCTACAGACACAAGAGTTTTCATTCTATTAGAATGCTGGATATACGATTGGATAGAGGCACTCTTTGGGCATTTAGAAAGGTATAAATTAGCACAGTAGTAGGCACATGAGTAAAACCACAAACAAAAACATACCAGGAGCATACGCGTGTGACATGCAAAATACTTGCAAAATCACCCATTTTTTGACCTTCAAAGGGATATTTAGGCAATTTCCTCTATGAAATATTGATTTTATTTGATATGCCTCAATAGACCGTTAGTTAAGTAGACGATTAAGTGCTACTTTAGTACTGTGTGATGTATAGTTTAGTAGATACTAGGGTGTGACCAAAAAAATTGACCTCTCAAAGAATGACCCTGATACATATCCCCTTGCTCTGCATTACAATTAATTGTGTTACTCACTCTGAGTCATATTTACGGATAGACGATCAGATCGACCGATGAATAGATATACAGATGAACATATTATTATTATACCTATAGACGAATATACTATGTACAAATGGATTAAGACATACCTAATTTAAACTGATTGATCAATAGTCAGGTGGATTAACCCCTTCATTGGCGTAAAAAAAAATCCAGTACCCTCAGGGCGTCTATGAGCCGAAGTAATACCAATTGGTTAAAAGGTATGACGAAAGTTTAAAGGGTTTCTTACAGTGACAGTGCTACATCAAACATAAAATATCAACAAAGATCCCTAAGGAAGGGAAGTTACGAGGAAAAGCGACCCAAATAATACTCGGATTTTTCCGCATAACTTTTACGCACGATAATGTTCCTGATCTTTCCTGGAAACTGGAAAGGTAGAGAACTCGTGGGAAAATTATAGCAATATATACCGGTGTTTGCTTATTACGCTCCGTTGACGAGTAAATTGAGTTAACGGCTTGGGACAGTTATGACTTTGTACTCGTAGGTCGAAAGGCGTAAACCTACTATATGATATACGTATAATAGACCTTGACTATTGGACCTTTGTGACTAATAGGGCTAATTGTGATGAGGGCGTTTTTAAAATAAAATGTTGCTTGTGAAAGTGTACCTGTCCCACCAAACCGCTGTTGACAGCGTTGTTTTACCTGTGGCGCGCATATTTCCTACATTCCACAGATTATAACTACTAAATAAAAAAAATATACCTTCACACATTTTTGCTTCAAGTTAGCATACTCGTATCTCATAAACGGCTAAACAGGTTTTGAAAAAGCATACTCGTATCTAGGAACACTCGCTAGAAAATCTGCTTTCAAATAAAAAATAACCGCATCCAAATCGGTTCACCCGTTTAAGAGCTACGGTGCACAGATATAAAGACAGACAGACACACACATACGCAGAGCGGTCGAACTTATAACACCCCTCTTTTTGGGTAGGGGGTTAAAAATATTAAATTACTGTCAAAATGTCCTCGGTAACTAGCGATTGGAATAAAACTGCAAGATTCTTAAGCAAGGCATCGGGTCGGCTAGGCCAGGGGTCGGCAACCTTTTGAGACTAAAGAGCCAAAAAATACAATTTACCAAAATTCCCAGTTCTTAAAGAGCAACAATTTTATTGAGTTTCAATATTATAAATGTAGAATGCCATTTATTTTAAAATCGACAATTCTCAAAATTTCAGATTTTACTCTTGTTTTGATATAAATTTCCATTTATTTGACGCGAAAAATCACCGATTTTAGTCGTGAATTTCCTAATGGCTAATGATTTTGAGGTGATCATGTTTAAAATATTGCGGAAATGAAGAGCCGCAACTTTTAACGAAAGAGCCGCAGGTTGCCGACCCTTGGGCTATGCCATTATTAGAGGTAAACTTCTCCAAAAAGAGTGTTTTGTTTGGTGATTTATTTATTTATTTTTGGAAGCCTAACAGCTTTAGAAAAACACGGTGATGGTCTCATGAATAGTTTATAAGTAAAGTATTTATTTGCAAGAACAGGGTAAAATAAAAGGTGTAGAAAATTTATGTTTCTTCATGTCGTACTGAAAGATGTGCAAACATTATTAATAAATTAAATTAAAATGTCAGATAACACGAAATTTCCTACATCTTCAACCAAGCTGAGTATCTCATAAGCACATATTAAAGTTTAAAGTAAATCTTCCGCCCTACACGAGCGCAGCCTTAAGTGGGAAAGTCAAAAGTAAATTTTCACCCAAGTTCTTTTGAGCCGGCTTCTTAACTTCGTGAACTAGAGGTGCAAGTACACTGCGGTGAGCGGGAATGAGTTTTCACTCGTTTCGGCTTGAGTGACAGATGTGTCGCGTTGTTTTGTTTTGTGTTGCAAAAGGGTGACATTTCTGACAGAGAGTGCATGTTATTTTGTACTTATTCAAATAGACCGAGACAGCGTTTTATTATCGTACTAGTTGTGCCCGCGACTTCGTATGCGTTTTTACACATTTGACATTTAATTTAAATTCGACTGTGGAGGAAAACTCAAAAGGAAGGTTTTTTTTAACCCCCGACCAACAAAGAGGGGTGTCATAAGTTTGATAGCTTTGTGTGTGTGTCTGTTTATGTGTTTATGAGGGTGTGCCTGTCTGTGTGTCTGTCTGTGTGTGTGTGCCCTAATCTAAACAATACATTTATGATAAAAAATGTTTTGTTTAGATTAGGTATCGCCCGTGTAAGATACCAGGAAGCTTAGCATAAGAATTGCCTGGGAAGTTGGGGGTTTATTATGTATCTCCCTCGACGTAGAGTGGGATAGATAAAGTTATAAGCCCATAGATAAGGTCTTACCCATTCTCATGCTAAGCCAGCAAGCAAAGCATAAGGTTGGGTTAGAGCGTATCTACCGCAAATAACTCTGTCTATCCCGCTCTACGGCAAACAAAATATTTTTTTTTAATAACAAGTTGGGCTCAGTAGAGTAAATACTCGTATTTAAAAAAATGGCACAAAAAAAATTTCAACCTCACGTGGGTTCAAACCCAGAACATTTCGACCGCGACGCAACAGTACTACATTTGTAACATCGATAAACTTTGTCCGACCTCCACCGAAAACCACTCACAATTCCCTCCAGCAAGCATCATAAGGCTGGGTTAGAGCGTATCTATGGCTCTGTCCATCGAGCGGGATGGACAGAGCAGACTACGTCAAACAAAAGAGTGAGATACCTATTGTTTTAAACCCATAGATACGCTCAAACCCGGCCTTATGCTACGCTTGTATAACTAACATTTTCCGCCAAAATAAAATAAAAACAAATGCCGATTTTTCATTTACAATATGCGCCCCAAATGCCAAAAGTCGTAGCGTGCTATTATACAGAGTGTTAAAAGACCGCCAACAAAGCGGGAGACCACGTATACGTATAGTCCTCATCATAACGAACATTTTTGCCCAAGGAACTATGCCTAGGAAATCAACGGTTTCCGAGATAATAAAGTCGGACTTAAATTTTTTTTTTTTTTTCAAAAATGTGTTCAGTATCACGTTCTTAAGATACCTTCTTAAGAAGCCATATCAAAATTATGGATATTTCTTACAAAAAATCAAGTTAAAAATGCAACCCGCAATGTAGGTTTTCGAGAGAATGTGGTTCGAAGTCGGTTTTTTTTTTTTTGCAGAAATATGTTCAGTATCACGTTCTTAACATACCTTCTCAAGAAGCCATATCCAAATTATGAATATTTCTTACAAAAATCGAAGTTAAAATTGCAACCCGCAATGTATTCTAAACATCGGATAGCCTAAGTTACTCCCAGAAACGTGAGTTACGACCATGTTAAGTTTGGTTGAAAACTATTCAGCGGTGTTCGCTTTTATCGTGTTCATACAGACAGACAGACAGACAGACAGACAGACAGACAGACAGACAGACATAAACCGTTTTTTTTTGCATTTTTGGATTCAGTATAGTTTACTTAGTAACCCCTGCTAGTTTTTTTCTAAAAATATTCAATGTACAGAATTGACTTCGCTACAGTTTTATTATAAGTATAGATGAAATGATATTACATGTAACTAACCAGTACTGGTACCACGAGTGCTTACTGTCAATGTCACTGAAAGTGACAAGTTGCATAAACAACCTTACTACTATAGTATTAGGATACATGACAGACGTCCGGCGGACGTCCGGCACAGCTTTTTCGCACTCGTGGTAGCTATACAGGAGTTATTTAATTGAGTGAAGAAAATATTATTATTATAATTATTGTAACAGCCTCGGCATCATTTGTTCGCCGATCGCGAAAACTGGAATCTTACCACGATTAGATTGATGTTTTGAGCACCCGATATTTCGGCACCGTGTATTGTAAAGGCGCCATGGTCTCGGGTAGACTGAATCCAATTTTCTTACAATATGTAAAAATAACCACAAAAAGTTAATTGAAATGTTAACTTTATTATGTATCTGAGTCTAGCCGCACCTTAACGGCTCATGACGGTAATCGTCGACTTGCAGTCGGTTTTAAGTGTAATTTAAAAGGGTCTTACGCGAGGCTTCTTTTTACTCAATTAAGTTGAGCTACTTTATTGCGACTCGGGAAGGGCACTTGGCGGCTGACTTTATTTTGGAGTGGATTTAATGTAAACCGTATTTTTGGGCCCTAGATATTGGTTTTACGACGCCAACTTTACTAGTATTTCTTATAGTGCCGCCTGATTGCTGTAGTTTGTAGTGCAATTACAAATGCTTCAGAATACTTCCATTTTATCATGAACGAACAATATTTTATTTGTACTTCTTGTTTTGTTTGTATGTAACAATTATGTGGTAAATAATTTCAAATTCTAAACTATATCGAAGGCTGGCAATTGATTCGGCACACTAGCCCTTTGAAACTACCACTGTAAAAGATACCGCAACTTTATTTGCCTATGGGTCTCTTTACGACCTCTATGAATCTACATCACATCACGGTAAATTTTACTACCAAAATTACCCCTGATGCGCCTAGCGCAGGATCGTGAGAGGTGGCGTGAGCATGAAGACTATGAAGAGGCCTTTACTCTGCAGTGGGTGTTAACAGGCTGATGATGATGATGACTAATTGTAACCCTTCTCAGCAGGTTCTCCGCCAAACGACCCTGCCGATCGTGCCGACCCGCCACCAGACCTTCCAGCGGCAGTTATCCCACCGCCTCGACCTGCCCTCCATACAGTTCAGCATCTGCAGCCTGGAGCGGGCTGACTCCTCCATCGGACTCATCAAGGTTAGTGTTCAGGATAGAACTGGGGGTCTACCGGCTAAGACGAAGCCGATTACCATTGGCAAAAATCGAAGTTCGATTTATGAAAAATGTACTGCCACCCAGTTAATTTTTCATTAAATCATAAATCGAACTTCGATTTTAGCCTGTAGACCCCCAGCGGGGGGAGCATGACTTTTATCGAGGCGGATTTATCCAACAAAATGGCGGTTTATCAGCATTTTTGACGTCTATAGTGGGTTATATATCGTCGAAAGTGATTGGATAAATCCGCCTCGATAAAAGTCATGCTACGGGGACTGGTTCATTGGCCACATCAGGTACAAGTTGGGTGGCCAAAATGTGTAGATATAGGAGGTGTAATGTCGTTTTGGTGTTTACGAGTAGTTACGACCAATGTTGTAAAGGGGCTAAGCGAATGAGTTCAAACCGTGCAGTGCATCAAGCAATGCAAAATTCACCCCAAAAACTGGCACGACAACAATTATTAAAGATTGTAGAGCGGGGACAAATAATGTAGATTTATGTAGAAATAAAGAGGACAAAATATATAGAGACTGTGTTAGTAGACGATTAGGATCCATCCCACCGTCTCGAACTGCCCTCTAAACAGTTCAGCATCTGCATCTGTTTTCAGGGGCGAGTTACGTCCGGCACCGGCAAAGCAAGTTTCACTATGGCAAAACCGGTTTTACCGATGCCGTAGGTCTGCCGGACATAATTCGTGGTAGAGTCGCAGGGTAAAAGTGGTATACTCAATTGCCTTCATTGGCCATATCAGGTACAAGTTGGGTGTCTTACATCTGTAGATAATGTAATGTCGTTTTGGCACTAACAAACACTTACGAACAATGTAAGTAATGGAGGCTGAGCTAATAAGTAAATGCAAAATTCACCCCAAAACAGGCACGGCAACAAGAAGAGATTGAAGTGCTAGGACAATTTAAATAATGTAGATTTAGAAATTTTAAAATAATTTTAATTATTGATTGGTAATCAAAAATACATCTACAAGTTGTTAAAAAATATAAAAGGCATGAAATACAATTTAATTAACATTTAAATGGGAACTGTTTTTAAGAAACTATGTTCGTAGAGGATATCAGGATCCATCCCACCGCCTCAAACTGCCCTCTATACAGTTCAGCATTCCGGATCAGGGCTGACTCCTCCATCAGACTCATCAAGGTCTCATCCTGCCTCTTTTAAACAGAGTGGTTTATCTGCTGGCGCTTTAAATTCAGCCGCCAAATAGAGCTACTGTAATAAGATAAGAAGAAAATTGAAATGATTTGGATTGTCATTTCGTCCGCAGCCTCAATATTTGCAAGAAATAAGTATTGCTCATGTTTAATCCTTTCTAACTCTCATCGTTTCTTTGTTGTGTAACTAAAGTAACACAATAAAATTCCACAAACAATAACACTAACCTGTACTAAAGTTAAAAACATAGCAAAATGCCTTCCAATGTGTCAATAAAATAGCCTAAAGGAATAAGTTTAAATCTAACAGTACACAGTAGTACAACGTAATCTCATACAATAAATAATACTCGTAGTATCGTCTTTTCCCGATAGATAAAATACGAGACAAAATAATGCGTAGCACGTGCTACGGCGTAGTCAGCGTAGCAGTGCTACGACACGAGGCGTAGCGCTTTATTGTAGCATCCGTGATGTAGTCACCTACATACTGCGTGGTTCCAATTAGGGGTTCGTAACCGGTTTACTGTTAACCTTGTTTTAACCGCTATTAACCGGTTTGATGGAAGCGAAATCCTTTTAGGGAAGAGACTGCCCCCCTTGACACAAGGAATCCTAGTGTGTAGGGAAGACTCATAAAAACTGCATCAAAACCGTGGAACAATTATTCAGGACAGCTATGAACAGAGAGCGGTGCAGGGAGCTGACTGCCAACCTCCAATGATGGAGAGGCACCTCAAGAAGAATAAGAGAAGAGACAGGGTAGAGAACTTTTTTTTATTGTAAAACTAGTTTTTTTTGTTTCATAATAAATTTAATCTTATTCTTATTGAAGGGAACGATAGGTGAACTCTTTAAAACTGTTGTCAACCGGTTAGTCAGCGCCACTCGATTATCTTTAATTCAGTTTAAAAACTTCCCCATGACCGTCATTCTACTATCCTACTATTCTACTACTATTATAAACGCGAAAGTTTGTAAGTATGGATGGATGGTTGTTACTCTTTTACGCTGAAACTGCTGAACAAATTTGGATGTTTGGAATAGAGAATAAAAGATAGGCTACATATTATCACGCTTTTACACTTAAGAGCAAAGTAAAGCATATAATATCCTTTTTAAGTAGTCCACGCGGACGAAGTTGCGGTCAAAAGCTAGTCTACAGTATATATTTTCTTCTATCTATTAATATGTTCGGATGAAATAAAGTTTTCAATTCATCGTTTAGTTCCAGTCGGTCATTGCCAATTGCAGTGCAATTACGCAACATCTGCGAACAGAAACGCAACATGCATAAATACGTCCACATCGCGCTTGATATGTCAGGTGCAATCAACTGACGCTATGATGACGCACAAATGTATGTGCACATTGCGCTGCGTAGGCACTATAACTGGCACAATGCATCTATTCATACAGTGACAGAAATGATGAGGCCCGGTATTCGAATATTTTTTATATTTTCATTTGTCCCGGTGTCTGTCACCGGCATGCATCAGACACCGCGGCTGTGCAATTTTAAACATACAAGGTGTTACAAAAGTACCTAACTCTTTTTACAGGGTGTAACCTACAGGTCAATAGAATGTCAAATCTGTAAAAAAAAGTTGAAACAAAACAAATTTTATTTTACAACCTCAAAATTGAAAAAAAATCATAACATTTTTGTTTTTGTTATTAGCTCAAATTTAAAAATATGTTCATGCATGTAGGTGCATTTACATAGATTTGAGCTGTTAAAACATTGTGAAAGTCAATGAAAACAATATTTAAAAAATACTTTTCTCCCGCCACATCATTCGCATTTTATTAATTTAAAAATTAACGGAACGTCATAGAGCAAAAAAAAAATTTAGGTTGTGATCCTTATCACCGGGTGCTATTACCCTGTAAAAAGAGTTAGGTACTTTTGTAACACCTTGTATAGCAAGAGCCATTTGACAAATTTTAGAGCAGAGCCAAAAACGGTTTGGTTACTTTGTTTCGATGCCCTGGTAAAACTATGAGACACGGCTGAACGAAAGTAAGCTCAAAAGAAGCATCAGAACCTTGACTTGCCATGCAATACAGTTTTATTTCTCTATGGCCAATAAGTATAGGTACGTTGGTGTAATGCAAGTATGAAAAAGTCGTACTAGGTTTTGTAGTAAAACGATTGGTTTTGACCATTTCAAAAACAAAAAAATGCCATCGAACATTTCAAACCCTGGTAAGGAAATTTCCCTTGCTAGGTTTTAAGGCGCTGGGCATAGTGAATTAGCCCGCGCGCAAAAAAAATGCACAAAAACGATTCCTGTATCAAATACACTAAAAAAATCGAAAATTTTCACATATCAAACCCTAGAATTAGATGAGAGGTATCTAAAACAGCCAGTTTTGTGTTGATACCCATAACAGATTGCAAGATATTTTGTTTGAAAAAAAGTGCGCCGCCTATTTTTTTTCATTAAAAATATCTTCAAAACTTTTATGAATGTCAACACGAAACTGGCTGTTTTAGATAGGTCTCACCTAATTCTAGGGTTTGATATGTGAAAATTTTCGATTTTTTTAGAGTATTTGATACAGGACTCGATTTTGTGCATTTTTCTTGGCGCGCGGGGTATTCACTATGTACAGCGCCTTAAAGTAGACGATGGCTCAAACTAGTGTACAAATGGATTTTTGGGCCTGTTTTTTCGTCGTAGTGGACTTTTGTTTTTTTGAACTATTATTTTGGTTTCTAAGCAGTTCTTCTGTTGTTTTGACAATAATATTTAGTGGGCAATCACCTAAAATGATGCATAAATCAAAATACAGATTTATTACACAATTTTCACTCGCTAAATAATAAATGCTAACTTATAAGAGCTCTTTTAAAAACAATTTCTTTTTCATAGTCACTTGTTCGTAATGTGTTTCGTAAATTACTAAAGCGATATAGAGTATTGCCATACTTTTTATATAATTACAGAAAAAGTTTGTTCAGCCTTTTGAAGATCTTCAGTTATTGTTTTGTGGCTCTCTATCCTGTTAGTTTGATTCGCCAAATAGAAGGACTAAACATAATTGAAGTACACACAGAGTTGCGTAAAGTAAGAAAGTAAGTAAGATGTAGCCTGTACAATTGTACATGTCCCACTAGCTGGGCAAAGGCCTTCTCTCAGAGAGAGAATTCGAGCTTAATCACCACGCGTGCTCAATGCGGATTGGCGATTTTTGCGTTGAATTCAAATTCACAAATCTACGTAACTTTGAAATTAAACAAAGTCATAGATACATGCCCGCACCGGAAATCGAACCTAGGACCTTTCACTTCAGTGTCCACTGTTCTACTCACTAGACCACCACCGCTTAAGGAAGACTTAGTAAAAATGTGGAACCCTTAAATCTGAAGTATAATTGTTATTTAGAGCCTTACATCCATTTTCTAGATGATAAACTCGAGTTATGATCCTACTCAGTCATTCTGACCACGCGGGCAGATAACGCAAACTTTGATAAGGTGAAGTTTTTTATTCCCTTCACGAAGTGGCTCTAGAGAAACAAGGACCTTATTCTGCCTTATTAAGAGCATATTTTACATTGCATTATAGGTAATTGATTTACTAGTGCTTCAACCGGTCTGCTTATTTTACTTTACTTTACACTTCGCTCGACTATTTGTTATCTTCATAATACTAGTCTTTCCCCCGCGACTTCGTCCCATGAATATTTCTCATACAAACTTGCGGGATCCGTTTCACCCCCGAAATTATTTTGAGGAAGACTTTTTAGTGAATAGCCTAGAAACATGTCCTCAAACTAGGTTTCTATCTTGCCAGTGTGTCACGATATATCTATCTACATAGTATGAAAAATATACCAATCTATCTATTTATCCGCTAACTCTTTTTAAACCACGTAACGCAACGGATCTTGATGCAGTTTTCGCCCATATTTTTTCAGAAACAGTTTTTATGTATGTACGTACTTCTTATTTTCAAAATTTCACCCGTGCAAAGTGTGGAATAGGTTGAGATTATTTTCAGAAGCGTGAACCTAATCCTTTGATTATGATCCATCCGTGCCACTTGCCACGATAGAACGAAATACAAGAAATACATATAACGCCCTTATTCGAAAATCTGACTAAAGCAAAGTATCTGGGTCTGTTTATCCCTTTGAAGTAAAAAGAAATAGATAATACTTTAACTAAAATAAATGTAGAAATGAAATATGCAAGGCAGCAGTTACACAAGATTAGGAAATAGCCTTAGTGTATACTGTAAGGGTATTCTCTTTACAAAATATCTACAAAAGTTATGCTTGATAATTTTTGCGCGCCTATTCAAAAGAGTGAATGATATTTTCTACCCGAAACCCAAAAGAAGGGTTATGTTTTTGTCGGTAAATTTTCATTTCATTCACTACAAACCATAAGAGTACCTAAATTGCGATTATTTTCCATTTGGTTTTCAGTCAAAAACAGATTTTACTTTGAGCTACTTTTAAGTAGGATGTAATCGGTAAACTCCCATACCGCTTTAGGTATTGCGTGACGTATTAAGGGAAAGCGACAGGGAAGTTGCATACAGACACAGATTTTTTATAATATTGGTAGAAACCAATGACATTCCAATGTAGAAACCATAGAAAAGTGACACTACCGGGAGACAAATTTCCATGTTTTCTTGTATCGAGCGCAGACCCTTTTGCGTATTAAATTAATTACTACAAAGTACTTTGTGTAATGCCTTCTCCAAACACCCAATGGGACCATCTGTCTTGTAATTTTCTCCGTTGCCATCTGGCAATCCACCGTATAGCCAATTTTACTGTGCCGAAATTAATTAAATTAATTAAATATTATGTACAGAGGGTGGAAATGCATGTTTTAACCCAGCGGTTACATTTGGCTGATTTTACAAAAACCGAGATGACAAAATAACCCTTATTTCGGTTGTATATTATTATGACGACTTTCTCATTTTTCTTGTTCGCACGAGTGGGCGAGATACACGTTTTATACGACTCATTTAAGATGTCGATAAAGTTAAATATAATTTGGAAGCTTTCGCACGATACATTCATGCCATTTTACTATGATTTGAGCCAAAAAACCGACGGTTTGCTTCAATACTTTGGTATGCAGTAGGGTTGAAAACCTCCCTTTCCCCTTTCCTTTACAACGCTCCCTGTAAGATTCTCGAAAGTTTTCGTACATCTGAAATCAGCGAACTAAAAGTCAATCAAAAAACTTTACACACACATTGCTATTCAGATTTAATTAAGGAATACCAAAATGCAAGAATAATTGAGCTTCACAAGCCTTTGAAGAAGCGCTGTAACTAAACACAACCTTGCTAACAACTATGACTAAAGTTGAAGCTTTAATTACTTTGCTTTAAGAGTTAGAATAAAACACGAGCGTATTTTCATTGTAAGTCAGTTTACTTGAAATGAAAGACGTGAGAAAATTGCATTGAACTGTAAGGAATTTCAATACTGATTTGAAGCAATTCTTAAGTGATTTTTTTTCTTGGATAAAAATCACCTTACAACCCGCGGTTTGGTTGGCCCTGTACATTTAGGCATTGTCTTTCTTGTGGTCTAGGCCTACTAAGCCTACATCCTCGCACTGCAGCATCCGAGTGGTCCTCGTCACCCACCGAGTGTGAGAGAAGGTGCCACTGGACGCTGTATAAAATATAATTTTATTTCGTAGATACAAACGCCATAGAATAAAGCCACATCTTATATCTTATTTACTCTTGAACTGTTCTTGATAAAGGTCCCCACAAGTTTTTCAACTCCAAGCCTTCACGCACTGTTTTCTTACAGTTCCAATGCTTTTTTTCTCTAGTTCTTTGTTACGGCGTAATATTTACTATTAGATCTTTAACTCAGTACTAAGTGCTAAGCATTCAAATCGAAGCAAACATACATACATAGACCTCTCGCTCGACGGGCGGGTTGTGTGCGTGTGTCAGACAAAGTCAAGTCTACATTCGATCGATTCGGCGCCATCAAAAGAGAAACATGGTATCATCGAACAACTTGATAGTTCCCAACCTATTTGGGCATATTGCGAGCTTCGTACCAGGCCTGTCTCTCTACTTTACTTAGCACGATGCGTGGAAAAATTGCGATGGAAACCACCTTAAGATATGGAGTGATCGAAGAGATCGGCATATTTATTGAACATATCGATGGTCACAGGATAACATCATCTTAGTATCATGGGTCTGAAATCGTGGAAAAATCTGGGTCTAAGCTACAATTGCTCTTAACTGAGTAGGTTCCTGTGGTAGTGGAGCGGTCCGGGAGGGGTGTTTTTGTGACGCGTGACTTCGGAAGTCAGCATAAAAAAAACTAAGGCCTTTGCATCTACGTAATGAGATGATTTATACAGCATCCAGTGGCATCTTAGTCGGCCTAGCTCACAGGAAAGACAAGTCAATACGTGTGGAGCCAACTAAGCCGCCGGTTTCCTCACGATGTTTTCCTTCACCGTTAGCAAGTGGTATTGCTAACACAAATTCACAACTATACATAACTTTGAAATTTAAAAAAATCATAGATACATGCCCGCATCGGGAATCAAACCTGGGACCTCTTGCTTCAGAGTCCACTGTTCTATCCACTAGACCACCGCCGCTTACTCAGCATAACTGTCACTTGAATAGGGTAACGTCACATGTCACCCCTCCCGCAACGCTCTATTACCACAGGAACCTACTTAGTTGGGCGTTAAGCCCTAGAGATTTTAGTCTGTCTTCATGGTGTATGTACTCTGATTTGTACAGATTTGTACAGAGACAGAGGGTGAAAGAGTCTATGTAGAAAGTGGGATGTAAAAGTAGTATGTGTGTGTGTGTGTCTTTGGGTATCCTTCTGTAGTTAACGAGCACGTCTCGTCGTGATCTTTGTTGCAATTACAGCGGGAAGGTCTGTGTTGTCCTCAGTTCTGCTCCGTTAGTAGGATTGGATTGTAAGTCGGGCTTTAGCCTTGATAGTTTCTTTGCTTTGCGACAGGGACTTCATAGAGGTTGTGTTTCCTAACTTTTCTAAGCCACGGACCTCGAAAATAGTCATTTGTTATGCGAGGATGCAAAACTATTGTTTGCAGCGAGTGCTTGTATTAAATACCGAGCTAGCGAAGGTTTCTAAAAGAAACCTGACGAGAAGCAAATAATATTGCATCCGTGCGAAACACACAACTTTTCATCACACGGA
Source organism: Zelleria hepariella (assembly GCA_949319315.1). Lineage (NCBI taxonomy): Eukaryota > Metazoa > Arthropoda > Insecta > Lepidoptera > Yponomeutidae > Zelleria > Zelleria hepariella. Next base: position 5,667,605 of record OX439380.1, on the reverse strand, counting down.
GCGAGGAAATGATTATGTTAGATGCACCAAGAAACAAAAGACAAATAGATATGTACATGATGGTAAGTGAAATTGTTTCCTTCTTTGCAAGTGACAGATGAGACAAGTGAGTTCCTTTATTTCTTTTTATTGAACGAGCAAGCAAAGCGAGCGAAGTTCTCCGAGTCTATTGGAACAATCCGGCGTTTGTATGTTTGTAGGTATGTATGTATGTATGGATGTTTCGACGATAACTTGCGTAAATTTAGTCGGATCGTTTATTTACGTGTCTACCAAATGTCATGACATTTGGTAGACACGTAAATGAGGCAAAGATAATTTTTAACCCCTTGACCGATTTGGCTCATGTTCGAACATAACAATTCGTTAAAACATTTTTTACCCGCCTACCAAAATCCGTGACGACTCGACTATCTTTACTCAAGTTATTGTCGAACGAACATTCATACAAACATACATACATACATACAAACGCCGGATTGTTCCAGTAGACTCGGAGAACTTCTCTCTTCGCTCGCCCGTTCAATAAAAACAAACGACCGAGCATGATAGCACATAAGAAAATAAAAAGATGTAACCACTATTTTATGATGTAATTTGATAGCAAGTCAGTTACGCGTGAAATAAAAATAATTTAACACAGTGCTAAAAAACAAAGAGTTATTTATGTGTCTATATTGTTCTAGAAGTCGGGCCATAAATACATCGTTTTGAAGAAAAACCACTCTGCACAGTACCTAAGTAAATAAAATATGTTCTCTTTTTTACGATGGCGGCCACAGGCAAAAAAGCACTCTTTTTAGCTGAAACTAATCCATCATCTCTATCGAATTCGGCGAGACGGTTTTCAATTACCTTGCTCCTTACTCTGAAAAATTCAACGCGCTTGATATAAATTTATTGTCTCAGATGGTTCAGAAAGGTCCTGTGCCACTGAAACGGGTCGCTTAACTCACCAATACAAGCCACTTTTAATGGGGCTAACTGTAAAATCAGAAAAAAAAACTTTTAGTATAGAACGGAACGGCACATTTTCCAAAACATTAGAAAAATATTTTTATTATTATATTTTTATTTTGATAGCTGTGTAAGTGACAACAATGTATGTATGGTATGCATTGGGGTAAATAACTAGAAAGAGACGGCAAGTCCTTTGTAGTGGCAACGGAAAAATGCACTCGACTGCACACATTCTCACAATTCACACATCTATAACTCATTATTAGATACATAGAATATTCATTATTGTACAAAACGAATTATGAACAGAGAATTATTGCTAAAAACAATCTCTACCAGACAATTTCTTAAAACCAATTAGTATACAATGGGACTCATTGAGTGACGCAAGTGACAGAAGTCAGAGTAAGACGAGCACAATATTCGCAGCGATGCGATGCACGTGACACCGTCCGCCGGCGGCCGGCCAATCACAGAGAGGCTAAGCTGATGATCCGATTTTAAAATAGCTGCGAAAAAAATATGGCGCGTTTCGGCAAGAAAATTGAATGCATAAATTTTTGGCATACTCGGGCGTGAAAGGTGACTCCATCAAGCTTCTTATTATTTGTGGAATGGTTGGTGCACACTGCACATCATGTCAAACACGCAACCGCATTTTAGCCGTAAAATAGCAGCATAAATGCTTTCAACACCCAGATACACAATTAACTCAAGGACGGCCCGCGTAAGACTGTCGTTGAGTTCTCAGACTCGGTGCGCCTGTACAGCTACTTGGTTTACGTCGATGATATTAAAAAGTGTGTTATTAGTAAAAAAAAAAAAAAAAAGTAGCTAGATACTTAGTATTAGATAGTAATAAGTATCTGATTTATATACCTTTTTTTTACTTTAGATAAGATTTTGACGTTCAATGTAAATAATTTATTTAAGGAATATTGAATAAAAAAAATTGATTCTGATTCTGATTCTTATTTTCATAACAGTGGCTGTGCCTTATGATTAGTCAACATGATGAAATATATTAAACTTAGTACCAAAAAGTATGTACGTTTTGGTTGTTTCTGAGTAAACCCCGACCCAGTGACGATTGTAGCGCCAAAGAGCTCCAGTTACAAGGGCGTAGGGTCTGTTTTTAACTGAAAGTCGAGTGCTCAAGGCAGTGGAGTATTTAAGTGTAAACGCGGGTAGCCGTTGCTCCATAAAAAATGTACAAAAAGGGAGACCTGTATCATCCCTGGATAATTATTTTAGAAAAAATATGTTTATGCCATTCAATTTATATGTACCTCTGCCATGTCCTTATGTTTTCCTTTTTTTCTAATTTTACTAATTTTAATAAAAAATAAATAAATTATTAAAATAAGAAAAAAAAGGAAAAAAGGAAAACATAGGGACATGGCAGAGGTACATTTAGATTGAATGCCTAAACATATTTTTTCTAAAATAATTATCCAGGGAGGAAACAGGTATCCCTTTTTGTATGGAGCAGCGGCTACCCGCGTTTCCTCTTAATTGACTCTCAACACGTGTTAGAGATGCCCCAGTAGAGTGGCTGATTGGCTGAAGCCTGGCTGAAGCGTTTAAAATATTGTTTGAATAATGTTTCTTGCGTTGTGGTGATGGCCTAGTGGTAGAACAATGGACTCTGAAGCGAGAGACCCAGGTTCGATTCCCGGTGCCGGCACGTACCTATGACTAATTTATTTCAAAGTTCAAAGGTATATTTGTGAATTTGTAGTAGCAATACCACTCGCTAAGTATGAAGGAAAATATCGTGAGGAAACCTGATTGTATGATCATTAAGGCGCTGGGCAAAGTGGATTAGCCCGCGCTCAAAGAAAAATGCACAAAATCGTTTCCTGTATCAAATACACTAAAAAAATGGAAAATGTTCACATATCAAACCCTAGGATTAGGTGAGAGCTATCAAAAACAGCCAGTTTTGTGTTGATATCCATAACAGATTGCAAGATATTTTGTTTGAAAAAAAGTGCGCCGCCTATTTTTTTTTTCCAAAATTTCTTCAAAATAGGTCTCACCTAATTCTAGGGTTTGATATGTGAAAATTTTCGATTTGTTTAGTCTATTTGATACAGGACTCGATTTTGTGCATTTTTCTTGGCGCGGGCTATTCACTATGCACCGCAACTTAAACCTTTAACGCGAAAATCGCTAAGCTGCATTGAGCACGCCTCTTCGAGCTCTACGAGTATGTCCCTGATAAGGGATAAATGATATCATCATCATCGTTAGTTATGGACAAGACTGGACTAGAACTGAGTTTAAGGCTCACAGCATATTTGTCATTGTTTTCAAGCAATATTTAATTCGTCAGTTACGTAAATAATACCTTTAATATTAACCAAATAAAAAATAAAAACTGGCATCACTGGCACGCTAGGTAAGCTCCATACAAAGGCGCTCGTTCAGCCGCACACACAAAGCCACATTCCATTCCGCGTAAGCACACGCCGCCTAACGCACACATAGCCGCATTGAGAGGTGTGCCGGAGGTGTATGAGAGCGGTTGCCGATGCGCCCGGCCGCGCATGATTTCATTCATTCAAGTTGTGACCTGTGTTTTCTATTTAAATTACTTATTGTTTTTTTATGACACAACTCCTACTTACTACAGGGTGCACTCTAAGTCGATAGCGGAACTTTAAGTAGGCTGTCTACTGATCACTACAAACAACTTGTACTAGGTGGCGAAAAAAATGGAGCGAAAAAAATATCAGCTGTTCCATACAAAAGGTCGACTCAGTACTGCGCCAAATGTATGAAACAGCTGATATTTTTTTAGCTCCATTTTTTTCGCCACCTAGTACAAGTTGTTTGTAGTGATCAGTAGACAGCCTACTTAAAGTTCCGCTAACGACTTAGAGTGCACCCTGTAGTTAACTTATTATTTAAGGAAGATTATTATAGGATTTGAATTTTCTTCACTCTTTTTTTCACTACTGCACTAAACACTAAAAACTAAATAAAACAACGAATGAACGAGGGTGGTTATATTTTACTTCGAAGGTATTTGACCGTGCAGCAACAAGCGGCCGTGCGCCCGCGCCTGCCGCTCGCCTGAGCCGCGACAGCCCTCGCCGTTTGAGCATGAGTAGGCTATTATCCGTCGCGGGCGCCGAAGCTTACTTACTATCTTTATCTGTATTGTGTCACTGGTGAAAAGGTACACTGTTGCTAAGCTATTGCACTGAGTCCGAGTGATTTGCTGCTGTCCATTGAGGAGATCCGTTCTCCAAATCTGAAGTTCTTCATTAGATCTTCACCATTTTTTTATGGAACCCTATGGGAAGTACACTCTTTCAATTAAAAAAATAATCATCAAAATCGGTTCACCTAAAATAACTTCTGAGGTAACAAACATAAAAGAGTTGAGTACTTCGATCCTCTTTGAAGTTGGTTAAAAAGAAGAAGTAGCGCAAATCATTGCAAAGCAACTAACAATTATTAACAAAATAAAACCGACTTCACTGTTAAAAAGCAACAATTCGTTGCAAAGCAAGTACAGTCGGCCACAGTCTCAGATACCCCTTTTTGTTCGATTGGCGCCCTTATGCCGCGCGCCGTAAGAGCTGCCATGGGGTATCTGAGATTGTGGCCGACCGTACGTTGTGTAGCATCAGTCTGTTCGGGGCAGTACTTTCCAGCGCAAAGTTTTCTTTAAAAAAAAAACAACGAGCGTTCACTCGCCAACCAACCGAGTAGGTAACGGCGGTTTTTGTTTTCCTTGAAAATGTGCCGTACAGCAGGCCAGATGTTTAAGGATTTCGTTCTTTTATCTATGTAAATTTTAAGAAACTTCGTGACTTAGCAATCAAGCTTCATGGTTTTTACTTAGTTACAGCACGTCAGATACACATGGTGGTATAATAGTCGTCTGAGATCTCCTACTTGAGCTCGATCTCAAGTAGGTGAACTCAGAAAAGTCAAATGTCAAACTTGAGTAGCTGTCAGCATAATAGTAGACACTATCTTGAGATTGACATTTACATGACATTATAGCATTTGACTTTTCTGAGATCACTTACTTGAGTTCGATCTTGAGTCGACGGCTATTGATGCCACCCTAAGGGTGGTATTCTAGAACTCTACTTAAAATCAGTTTAAACAGTGTTCAGACTGTCGATAAAACAGTGCATGTTTTGATATGAAGGGAGGGATATTGAAATCAAAACATGCACTGTTTTATCGACAGTCGACACTACTAAACTCTACTTAAACTGAGTTTAAACAGAGTTCAAGGAGCGTTCTAGTTTGAACTGAGTTTAAACAGAGTTTAAGTAGCGTTCTTGTTTGAACTGAGTTTAAGTAGCGTTCTAGAATACCACCCTAAGACCCGTTTTTATTCGATTGAGCTACCATAGAATGGAATAGAAAGTCTTTATTTGGTACAACAATAGTGTATCATAGAATGTCGCTAGCCGTACATACGCAAACGCCGGTAACGTATTTCTGTTATTAGAGTCAGGAAGATTCCGTTACATACATACATACATGCTTATAAAAGTGTGTTAAAAATGGTGAAGATCTGACGAAGAACTTCGGAGATGCAGTACGGAACTCCTCAGCAATAGTGATCGGAATCAGTAGACCTTTTCAGCAGTGAAGTTGGCCATAGTATATTATTTGAATAATCGTTTAGTTGAGATAGAGTCTAGGTTAGTTAATAAAAGGTCATCAAGTTATTAACTCATCAATATAATAGAAATCACTGGGAACAAATCTGAAAATTGCGAAAAACTAAACCAGCTGCTCCGTACTGAATACCGGCAACACCGAAAGTAATTTCTCCAAAATGTTGCATAGAGTCTGCTCAAGTAGAAGTATAAAGACGTGGTAGAGCGTACTTGTAAGGTAGTTTTGCTAATGGCCTGCAAAGAGGGAAACCTCTTTAAACTGCTACTGAACTATGCTGCAACTCTCTTCATAATGTACCTGCATAGTTATAAATACCACTTTGAAATGGGAAAAGATTTTATGATGTGCCTCATTCAGCGGGCGCGCTTATAAGGCGATCGTCCACTGCACCGATTCTGGCAGATATCAAGATAATGAATACTACTTAGAAGCTTAAAATCTCAGGCTTCTTTCTATGCATCACCTTGCATGCAGCCGAACCTTAGTCACCACAATGATAGCAGAAATTCTCAGTTAAAATCTTGTTAAAATAGTAAAAATTGAAGTGGAAAAATGCAGCAACACTGTTACTGTTACTAAGCTAGAAAATTTAACTGTATGTTCAAATAAACGATTGCATTCAATTAAAAGTAGAATTGCATGTATTCGTTTGAAATCGTGTTGGACACAATGTATGGAAACACAATGCAACATTACAGATAAAATTTGGATGAAAATATTCTGTGTTTAGTCAGAGAGCTTTCAGCTTAAAAACAAGTATAACGCAGTTTATGAACTGGTTTAAGAATAATTAATAGGTAATGTTTAAATCAGACAAAATAACATGTTGGGAACATGGTGTACTTACTCAAAGACCTATCGTAGATTTAAAACTAAAGAAAATTCGGCCGAATCGCAATAGGAGGGTCAGACGTTTTTCGTGGAGAGTTGTCACTTTTGTCACTTTACCCATATTATACATATACATACCACGTGTTACAAAACAACTCTTTTTACAGGGTGTAACCTACTGGTGAACAGGATTTTAATTCTGTAAAAAAAAGTTGAAAAAACAATTTTTATGTTATAAACTCAAAATTGAAATTTTTTATTATTTTTTTGTTTTTGTATTAGCTCAAATTTAAAAATATGTTTGTGGGTGTAGGTTCATTTGCATAGCTTTGAGTTGTTAAAACATTGTGAAAGACAATGAAAACAATATTTAAAAAATACTTTTCTCCCGCCACAGCGTTCACATTTTATTAATTTAAAAATCAACGGATCATCATAGAGCAAAAAAAAAAATTAGGTTGTGATCCCTATCACCGGTAAAAAGAGTTAGCATCTTTTGTAACACCTTGTATAGTGTGAGTGAAGGTGCCCCTGGATGCTGCATAAATCTATTCACGTAGACGCAAAGGCGTAAGCTTTTGAACGTGGTACAAAGTAATGTGAAAAATATAAAAATGCTATTTTGGAAAATTCTCTCCGCTCTTGAAGAAGCAGAACAACAAAAAAGCACTTCTCATAAACTGGATGAGCTTTCAGTCAGTTAGATCCGGTCGTATTTTCCACTCAACTGTGTGGAGCGTAATATCGTTCGGCACTAATATTGTTCTAGTCGGCATATCCGGTGTTTGTGCCTACACGCGGCTACTCAGGATTGATCCTGGAGTCTGCTGTCTATCGCTAGTTCTTGATTTTAAAAGGAAACTCCGTATTTTGCCAAAACAAACCGTACATTTTTATTGTCTCAAAGCAATGCAAAAAGATGAAGGAGAACAACACATAGAGAAAGTAAAAAGCACCAAAAAGGTTAGTATATTATCCATACACCCCCCGTTGATAGAGAATCTTCAACTTAACTAAGTTTAATATGGTTTTACAAAGATATTTACTTTCAGCTAATAAAGACAATAATCACGAGTTCTAACTATTATTATTAAAACACCAAGTAGATAGTAAGCTAACAACATGGCATAACATAAGTAAAGTTCGCTGGTTCATATCCGGCTCGAAGGACCAAATGGAGGCTGCTGTCTATCGCTAGTTCTTGATTTTAAAAGGAAACTCCGTATTTTGCCAAAACAAACCGTTAATTTTTATTGTCTTAAAGCAATACAAAAAGATGAAGGAGAACAACACATAGAGAAAGTAAAAAGCACCAAAAAGGTTAGTTTATTATCCAGATCCTAAGTGTTCACTACTTTCTTTCACCAATACTTTTGAACTTCCTTCACGAATTGGGCTTTGCAGAAGGAACCACTGTCCATGACGACTGCATGGTAATTTGAAGGAATCGTCGTATTTAAAATATGTTACAATACAGGCGAATGCTCGTCAGTCAGGGCGAATGCTCAAAATCGAATCATGTTACATTACAGTACGACGTGCTACGCGTGCAGTATAATAACTCATTCAGGGTGCTGATGGGGCTGGCATGTTCGCCGAAGCGCGAGTGGACTGCTTCTACACTACAATGCGTAAGCGCTGCTACTCACTGCTCTGCAGGGTGCGGGCCAGCTCCAATAGCATCCTGAAAATGATAGCGGATCGCGACGACTCGCCTTACATGTGTCACTGCTCCAACCAGCATGTAAAGCTGAATTGTATTATTTAATGAATATTTATCTCAATTTTATCGAATTTAATTTTTATTTAACTACTAACACATAGCGTAAGACTACTAACAAAATGTATGAATTTTTAAAATTTGAAATGAATTTATTAATAATAATAATAATTACAGACGAATGCTCCAAGAGCACCTTTAGAATTATTGACCGCTTATTTTTTTTATTGTTTCGCTTGTCATAGACGAAGTTCTCCTGTGTTTCATCAACCCTTTATTAAACGGATGCCTTCAATTTCCGACTTGGTTATAGAGTAGGAACCTCGGAGTTTGGGCTGCGCTAATTTGCGGAGAGCTAGCAAGTTCGCTTTCAAACTCCATTACAGATGCGGTAGTTTGCGATAGTGTGCCTTAATAACTTTATACTAACTATATACTACACAGTAGGCTACGCCTTTGCACCTATCACCCGGTACCCAGGCATCTTTTGTAAGATAAATTAATATTGCATTTAAATATCTTTTGTGCTGGATGCGTGCGGCCTAAGTTTTAAGTTTTATCAATTTGTCTTTCTGAACTAGATAATCGATTTACTGATTTCGAAATCGAAATCAAAGGCGAGAGAGAATGAGCAATCCATCTTGGGTACGTCTAGTTCCAGCATTACCTACGAGTATAAAGACTGGAATGTCTCTGCGATTCATTTGTCTATTAATCATTTGCTCCCAGATTTGCCTGTGGTTGTACCCTTGTGGTTTTCCTTGGGTTTATTTTGTTTGTTTAGGATGTTTTCTTTATTAGGGAAAAAGGGAATACGGCGTTAAACCTTTGGTTCTTTAGTTTTCTTTAGTAAATGGTTGGCAGTCCCTTCAGGGTGTTTTCGTTTTTAAAGTAAAGGGAAACAAGTAGAGGAAGCGTTGGTTTTCTTGAGTATGTACTTACTTACTTGGTTGTTCGAACAAAGTTGTATTTTTGGGAGATTGGTATAACAAGCCGTAGTAAAGTAATTTTTGTTGCTTTTAATTTTTACACAATTTTTAGTAGGGTCTATTTTAGTTGCTCAAATTGGTATTACTGTCTTACAAGACTCAAGTAAGAATAGTTGTAGCCATAAAAAATCCAAGATAGGAAATAATCTCACCGTGTTCCATAATATTGTGAGTAAATACATTTTAATAATCCATGAACTCGCACAATAAGTTTACCTCAAATAAGACCATTAAATCGCAAGAAATACAAACGAAAATCAATTGAGAGACATTCCCCTTGTCTTATAGGCTAAATCAAAGGCATTAGGGGCAAAAACACAGACAGTCTAGATGGAAATCCGAACACTTGTCTCTCAAATAATAAATTGATGTCTGCTAAAACAAAAGGGGCGTTGACCGATGCGTACCAACCGACTGCTTAGAAATAAATTATTGCATTCTTCAGAATCGTAATACAACGTGTTACAAAACATCCTAACTCTTTTTACAGGGTGTAACCTACTGGTCAATAGGATGTCAATTCTATAAAAAAAAGTGCAAAAACATATTTTTTTATTTTAAAACCGTAGCATTTCAAAACTTTCATATTTTTTTGGAACTTATTAGCTCAAATTTTGAGTTGTTAAATAAAACATTGTGAAAGTCAATGAAAACAATATTTAAAAAATACTTTTCTCCCGCCACAGCGTTAGCTTTTTATTAATTTCAAAATCAACGGAATGTCATAGAGCAAAAAAAAATATATTCGGCTTGTGATCCCTATTACTGGGTGCTATTATATTCACTTTTAATAAGGTAATTAATTTGCCTAAAAACCAATCGCGATTCGACCCGTTTCAAAAATACAATAATGCAAGGTGTTACAAAAGTACCTAACTCTTTTTACAGGGTAATAGCACCCGGTGATAGGGATCACAACCTAAATATTTGTTTTGCTCTATGACGTTCCTTTAATTTTAAATTAATAAAATGTGAACTCTGTGGCGGGAGAAAAGTATTTTTTAAATATGGTTTTCACTGACTTTCACAATGTTTTAACAACTCAAAGCTATGAAAATGCACCTACACACACAAACATATTTTAAAATTTGAGCTAATACCAAAAACAAAAAAGTTATGATTTTTTTTTAATTTTGAGGTTATAAAATAAAAATTGTTTTTTTCAATTTTTTTTTACAGATTTGACATTCTGTTGACCACTAGGTTACACCCTGTAAAAAGAGTTAGGATGTTTTGTAACACGTTGTATTACCTTGTAAAGAGTTAGGATCTTTTGTAACACCTGGTATTTGTATACTGTATTTTACCTCCATTCTCTCGATGTTGTGGCCGAGCCCATGGAGTCTTGCGGAAGTCTCTCCGATTATGTTTGGCTTGACCAGGTTATAACGAGCTTCCTAAGCCGAAAAAGCTCTTTTCCTAATCTGTGTTAATAATTAGGCACCAAATAAACGACCCGTAGACCAGCGGCCGTAGCACGTGTATGTCGCGCGCGACTTTGGGTCGCAAATGCGAGCATGAGCTTATGCGTGACCAAAATCTATGCCATTTAATCATATTTAAAATTCCGTGGCAAAATAGCTCTTGCTACAGGATTAATAAGAAAAATCGCAAATTGCTGAATAAGTCGCGGCCTCGGGAGACGATGACATAAATGGTGCGTCGAAATGTCAAAAACGTCACAAAAAGTCGCGCGCGTGTTTTTTAGCCCTGTTGCGCATGCTCGATGCGCGAGTTACTTTAACCCGGTGCAGCGCGCGCACTAGTAAGCGTTAAAACAAGTGACAAATGAAGAACGCCGCGCGCGACTTCTAACATGCTACAGCCGCTGAATTCCTATAAAATTTTAAGCCAGATAATGAGCAAAACTTTCCGTGAGTGAGCCGTTCAGTGAGCCTAGACCTTAATAATTAATGTGGGGAATGTTCGAGATCTACTTTTCATTAGACATTCAACGTTAGGTACCTTTTAATGTGGGGGTCAGCAAAAATGTAAAAAATGTACCTTCATCTTGGCAATAAATAATTTTCATTTTCATTTTCATTTTCATTAATGCTAGCAGGAAGGAATTTACCGAATTATTACGAGGCTGGTTTTGAAAATTCAGTTTTACCACTGAGATATGGTACGAAGAAATGTAAATTATTTGCGTAATTAGAAGGTTGCGATGATTGGACCACTTAACTTTATGACCTCTTGTAATCCATACTTTACGAGTTGAAATCAAACCACTGTATAATTTCTATTACTCATCAACTTAATTAACATCAGCCTTAGTCACGAGCGCCTTGAGGTAACAGTTTAGGAAATAAACTAAAAAATAAAATTATTTGGTAGGCGCCTTCTTTGGACCATCGTTGCCTTGAATGGACTTAGAGCATTATGTCCAGTGGTCCAAACATAGCAACCAATAAATTATCACGACCAACATGAAAATGTTCTAAAATACGAACAAAAAATCTTCAAAGTACCGAAGAAATATAAAACGAACCAATAATTATTACGACGTAAAAGTACTGGACAATTTAATTTATTAAACGTGATTTGGTTTACAGCACTATAAAGTTGCTATGATTGGACCGGTCCAATGATAGAACAGGTATGTGGTCCATTGATAGAAACTAGATATCAATTCAAAACATATACAATGAAAAAAAGCAGAAGCCTTTTAGTCAAAAGTTACAATCACCTACGGAATCTCAAACCTATTCCTAACTTTATTTGATAACGAGATCCCAATTAAACCAAATGATATTATCCTTACATCAGTTTTTAGTTGCAGGAGGTTTAATATGCTGAGGGTCATGAACACACTTTCATATATGAGTCATCGCCGAGTGCGACGGTGGGACTGAGGTTGCATCTGGGTGCAAGGGGGGTGAGGATTAGGCCTTGACACCATACGGACACTTTTTAGTGTGACTAGTTTAGGAAATAATTGAGTGGTCCAATGAAAGCGCTGGTCCAATGATCGCAACCTTCCCCTACCGCAACATAGCGACGATTAGTATTAAAATAGCAATAAATTGTACTTAAAAAAGTGGTTTTAGGTAAAACGTGTGCACTCTCTACACAAGAATAAACATTGTAAACTTATCCTGCGTTTAACAATCAAACCTTCAAACTTCACAAAATTTAACTGATCACAATGACACGAAACACGACACATTCCTTCGTTTTAAATAAAATAAATCACTTTCAAAAGTACAGGCAGTTTGTATTTCATACTTACCTTACAAATGTATTATTTTTTAAGCACGAGATCCTTGGAGTTTCTTTACCATGCTTCTTCTCCAAGAACGATCAGAGCTAGTGAAGCTGGAGAAAAAAAGTAGCTAGATACTTAGTATTAGATAGTAATAAGTATCTGATTTATATACCTTTTTTTTACTTTAGATAATATTTTGACGTTCAATGTAAATAATTTATTTATGGAATATTGAATAAAACAAATTGATTCTGATTCTGATTCTGATTCTGATTCTAACAAGACACCAGAACAAGTCACCAGAATCGGCATTGTAATCTGTTACCAATCAAGGCAGACCGTCAATAATTTAGAGGCTATTGTACCCACGTATTGGCTTCAATTAATACAAAGGTATTGTTTAATAATCAAAACTTGAAGCTATTTCCTATTGTTTATGTTCAATCTACAAGAAGCACATTTAAATCCAGACATTTTGATGAAAAACGTTCTATACCAATATGTAATTGACGGTAAAGGTTGTTCCAGCTGAAAAATACAAAAGTCTAATTCCCGTTTCTCTCTAAAAACCAGTGCTCCGTTTTTGTTGCATATTAGTCTAACAACCGGGTCCACAAACAATGAAAACAAAAAAAAAAAAACATTGCACGCTTATTTGCGCTTGGTTTTTGAGAATGGAACGTTTGATGCGGAAGTACGAGTGTGCAAATTCAAAATTCGAACGACGGATTCAGACTGGCGTTCATTTATTTTTTTCTTTATTATGGCTTTTGAAGTTGAGAAAGCTCTTCAAACAAACCAGCCAGCCTGGTTTTATTATTATTATACGTTAGTTATTTTACAAATGGCGGCCGACTTAATTAGATAATGTAGCGCAAAAATAACAAATCTCGCATCTCCGAAATTCCAGCGATCAAGTTTTCGCCGAAAGCTTAAAATTTGCATTAAAGGAGCGCTCAAATATAATATTTAAATCGCTCTAATAAAATTACGAACTTTGTTGTATACTTAACTTTGGCTGGTTGGAATGAAATGTTGTTCAAAAGTACGACTTGTTATTTGGTATTTTTGTGCACACATTCTTTTTCACATTCCTAATACGTTAGGTTATGCTAACAACACAAAAGACAACAAAACTTAAATCTGCAGTAAGTGCGGTAAGTTTAAATCTGCAATAAGAAAAATCATTTACGAAACATAAAACTCCACCCTCCAACTTCCAATTATTATTTCTTTCACTCATTTCCCGTGCGGTGATACTCACGCATGCCTAATGTAAGTATTTTGTGTTTCCAGCAGTTAAGTGCTTTCTTTTAATTAAGGTGCTTAATTAGTTCTAATTTGCTAAAGCTACATTATATTTTATCATTCTGTGTACACATGCTTTGGACGCTAGTCTGGATTCTTAACTATAAGTTACTTATTTATTAAGAAACTGATTATTTCTAACAACTGTAATTTTATGGCTATCGTCTGTTTTGTGTACCTTTAAAATAAAATAAAATAAAATAATAAAAAAAAACACCGGCTAGTCGACATGAACTCATGAAGTAAAACCTCTTCAAATATTTATGATTTGCAGTGTCCAGTAGCATCTCCATTTACATGAGTGACCACTCTGTAGTGCCTGGGAAATGTTTAAGATAGAGTCTACGCTTACCCAGCATCTATACCTACCATCTTTTTAGATTAGTCAGCGTATTCGACAGGAAAAACAAGATCAATACAAAGTCAGTAAATGTAACAAAATCTTGACTAACCACGGCAAGTAAATTAATCGAGTACCTACTTCTCATTGTTATGGTATACGCCTTGGATTAAATAACGCAATGAGCTGTGAAGGCGTTGATATTAGAACCCTTATTCCTTTTGTATTGCAAGCAAACAATTATTATACTGAGATAGCAGCTGCAAAGACAAATAAAATAAATGATTAGTTGAATAAAATTATTATCTCTCTCTTCAGTTATAACTTATTATGGATAACGTACAGACTCAGTTGAACATTTAAATTGTCTCGCAAACGCGTTTTTTTTTTTTACCTGCAACTTGATAAAGTTGTCACGAAACAGTAATGTTTCAGTTAAATTAGGTATGTAGCTTCGACATCAATCACAATCACTATTGAAGACTTTTTTGATTTTCTTTATTGTCAGACAGAATCACAGAACGCCAAATTAGCAATGTATTGAATGAATTGAATAATCCTTCAAAGACGAGTGCATGATGTAACCCGTTTGACACAAATAAATTAATAAGGGATTTTCTAGCTAAAAAAATAAAAAAATAGTTCTAATAGCTGTGACAGATGGCGTTGATTCGACAGGTTTTCTATCACAAAGTTAATTAGTGCTTACTACAGCGAAAAACTTCTTCACTTCATTGCTGTGACTTCATCTTTCATCGTCGTAGCCGTCATTCCATTTTACAGTACATGAAAAAGTGCACGAATTTGTTAATGTTCTTGAATGAGTGAATGGTAAATCCGGAAACACTTCATTTTGCTCCAAAACTAATACCTAAATGTGTTTGGACGTATATACGAAGGCCAACGAGCGCGTACTGGCATAAAAAAAGAACAGGTCTCGTCAGCGACATCTAGTTAAAAGTTTGGAACTACAACTTATGAGCTGTCAGAAAATCCCTTATTAGGACAGTTCAAAAGTGGGTTTGTGATTTTAGGATTTCACCATTGGCTTTATTTTGTTTGTTTCAAGTAGTAGAATATCCTCTAAATTATTTTTGCCTTTAGTTGCTGTGCATATTTTTTTACAATAATATACATTGCGTCTACGTAATGAGATGATTTATGCAGCGTCCAGTGGCACCTTCACTCAGACTAGATGGACGAAGTGACCACTAGGACGCTGCGGGACATTGATTAGAAGGAACAGTATTTCACAATCATATTATAAATAATAAAATCCAAATGTTCAAAGCTTCGGAGTAATATTGCTTTGATTCCGTTCTATCCTTGAAATACAGTTATTGCACGTATCCGTACGGAAAATACTTTGTGGGAATCGTATGAAAATGCGCTTCATTTCGCACATTTTAGAAGCAGACAAGTTTTGGTATCCGACTGTTTTGACGAAAAATTAAAACTTTCGTGAAAGACTCAAGATTATTGCCAATGATGGTTGCTTCCAAAATATCGCTAGGAAGACTCAGTAGCAGTGGCAGATTTGGAGTCTTGGCCAACCTTGGCCGTGCAGTACCAGCCGCCCCCCCTTCTTTCTTTCAATATTGTATTTTTTTTGTTGTTCCTACATAGGATCTCACCAGTTATAATCATAAATATCGCATTGGAGATCTTTTATGTGAGTCAGAAAAATATTTCAGGAAACCCTATACTGAATAAAAATGTACGAGGGACAAACGCATGCACAGCGCGCCCGAAAATGTAGTGAATTTTATCTAAATTGGCCAAATAAGTTTCTGTATAACATAAAAACACAGCAATTACATATTCGCATTTGTATATTTTTTTGCTACGATTAGCCGCCCCTAATATCTGCCCGCGCTAGGCCCGGGGGTGTACCGGCTAAGACGAAGCCATTGGCGAAAATCGAAGTTCGATTTTTGAAAAATGTACTGCCACCCAGTTAATTTTACTGCCAACCAGTAAATTTTTCATAAATTGAACTTCGATTTTCGCCAGGTAGACCCCCTGGGCCTAATTGGCCTTTAAATCAGCCACTGCTCCGTTGAAAGAGACCCGCGAGCTCCAGGTGGAGGATTGAAGGGAGTTAGCCCAGGACAGGGAAAGCTGGCGTCTTTTGGTTGCGGGTGGCTTTTGTATGCCAAGATTAGAGGTGTGTAGTTCGCGAATGAATGCTTCGATTGAATGCATTCGTTGTATGAAACCATTCGTTCATTCATTCACTACCAATCTTTACATATCACATTCACTCTAGTCCACGTACTTCATTCTTCAAGAAACATTCTTAAATCTACCACACTAAGAACCAAAATTCTGTAACTCATGTGTCTCGCCTTTGTCACCTTTGTCATTCGCGGACTACCGTGAGTCAAAAGATACGTGAACGAACTACTGAGCTATGAACTATGAATGAATGAATGAACTATGAATGAGCTGTGAACTATAAGTGAACTATGAACGAAAAGAGTGAACTAGTTCAGTGAAGGAAATGAACAATATCATTCTTTTCTTTTCACTGAAGCGTTTCGCGCACCTCTAGCCAAGATGCACTTTGGGTCGCTGAGCCAGCCAGAATGAATTAATAAATGAATGCTGGTGATTGACAAACCCCAAGTTAAACTGCTGTTTTTGTCCTCCGAATAACCGACAATAGACGAGGAAAAAGTATAGCAATACTATGCAGAAATAAATAATGTTTCGAATGAAAACCCATATTACTTATATTGAAGCTAGATACTGCCTGTGGAAATGGAAATAGCATCCCTTTCGATAGAAATGTGCGTCACGTTGCTGCCCCATTTACATTTTGGCCCTTGCACTGCTCTGATCTGTTCTCCCAAGGTAAGTTCTCCCAAGCTCGCACGCACACATCGCTAACTTACACGCACATTGGCAGGGAGGCCGAGGCCGGCCCTCGAGCGCGCGCAGAGCGACAGCAATAGTTTATTCAAATACCTATTTTTCAAAAAGCTCTGAGACCGCGTCCGCTCTTAAGTCCGGTGATATAAATTACAGTTTAAGACTTGAAAAGTTTGTTCAATCCATGTACCTAGTAGGTCTATTATTTTTTATACAAAACGGTGATTTTTTTATCATACGCCTAAGACCTATATAGGGATTTTTAAAAATATTTCTTTAATGAAAAGAAACTTAAGTCTGCATCTGAAAATAATTATTATGTTTTTAATGCATACAATAATTCTGAAATATAAATAATATAAACATCTATCTAAATAGTGATCAAAAGCTTTTGTAAAGTGGAAATATAGATAAAAAGGAATTTAACAGAAATCGTAATAAATTCATTAAATTATCATTCGCCATTTCTTAGGAGAACTCTCGTATTGACTCGTATTGCCTAACACGTTAATAAAATACTCACATTATTTCATGTCCTCACTACATTTGCGTCGAAAGTAATGTAAACGCACTTCGGAATGTCACAAACGGAAACTGCAAGAGACGTTACAGGATTTGCGCTGCTTTCCGCAGGTGGAGGGAAGGGGTATTTATGCGGAATGACGTCGGATATGCTTACAATTGGCTCTGCACGTGACCTTGTAGAGGGGATGGTATCAGGGCAGTAGCGGAGCCAGGATTTTCGTTTGGGAGGGCATGTCTCAGCCGATATTTGTAAGATAAGAGGTGCGCACATAAGTTAATTGCGCACAAAATATATCACCGATTTCAGTCAAAAAGATGGTGTAATTTTCATACCAGTGTATTCCATAACAAAGTATAAGATAATTTATGCTGTTGTTCAATTTCATAGCCATGCAAAATTATAATAATAATATTCCAAGAATATAAAAACGCGCGTCAGCGCGCCCAAAAAATCACCGCTCAAAGTCAAAAACTGAGTGTGGCATGAAAAAACACACTTTATAATATGAAATTTATATTATAACCTTGCATCTTGCTTTCTTTTATAGAACGATGTTACGCATTACGTGGCCAAAATAAGACAGTACTCCAGCTTCCTATGTTTGTAAAAAAAAGTTAAGATCTTGTAGAGGCAAAAGCTTACTCTGTAACTACACACCTACGTACATTTCCATCTTTTATTCCATAAAGTTGAAGAGCGGCTTGAAAACATAGCTGAGTTTATTCAAATAATGAGTGCTAGGCTTGGAGTTCCTTCCAATGAACATTTCTCTGAATCAGACATATTATTTTTCTGCAAAAATCGCTTGAAATGATCTGTCTAGCTACAACTTTTTGAGCTAATATTTTTTTCTTTTCCAGAATTTTTACTTCATATTACTTTTCATATCGTCTGTAAAAACAATTTTGAAGTTATCTGTGTTCATTGGACCCCGCAGACAGATATTTCTATCGGCTGAAGTTGACTTATATCAAAATTGAAGATAGTTTTCTTTATTGTTAACTAACTTTGGGTCTCAGTGATGACATCTTCCACAAAGCAATTCGTAGAATTATGTCGAATGAACAATGTTTTAATGGTTGACAGTGCATTCATTTCAATGAAAGCTTAACGTGCATCTGTATAATCAAGCATAGTATATTCTCCTGCAAGAAAAGATTGTGTCTTATGGTCAATAGCTGGCTAGATAATATTACAAAGTGATCGAGTTCATTCACATGGGGTTCACAGCTATGTAACTATTGTTCATTGGTTTTGGTGTGACATTTCTGACCCAAGCACTGATTGCTGTATAAAGGCAGATGGCCTACAATGCAAAGATTCAAACAAAGATCAAGGCTTGATCACCGACCCTGAGGTCTTATAAAATGTCTAAAACAGATACTTTATAAAACAATCCCGTCCACATCAAAACAAAAGTGTCGTAACTTTTAAATTTACGGAAAATCCAACAGAAAACCTTGAACTGTCATGTCGTTCTTCAAAAGAGATTAATAATGGCGGAAAATTTCGCCACACGACTTTGATGCATGACTGTTGGACAAAGTTATAGTGCTATATCAGTCAACGTTGCGTTTCGTGGAAGGCATATACGTTTCGCGAATATGATAAAACATGAACAAGTTGTAGTTTTACAATAGTCTGCTGTTTTATGGAAACTTTGTGAAACTGCATGCAGATGCAGCATTTTTTACATTCAAAGTAAAATTACTTAAGAATAGAAAAAAATATAGACATTTGGTACAAAATATCTTAAAGGTAATTATAACGAGATTTAGTTTTTTCTAAAGCACTTACTATAACTCCTCCTAAAAAACGAAAACCAGCTGGATTTGTAAACCATAAATCATTAAGTTTTGTTTGTGTTTCATGTTTCTAACAAAGTTAAGTTATTTTTATTTTTTAAATGAATTCAAAGTAAGTAAGTAAGTAATTAAGTGATTTATTTTTGTGTATTTTTTCAAGTTACTAAATGCAGAGCAAAACCAAAGGATTTCAACGTATTTGCTAAAACATTTAGGCACAACTATTTTGAGCCTTCAAATTGCTTTTGACATCACTGACCAAATACTAAGGCCTAAAACGATAAAATAAACAACGTTTTATAGCCCTTCTTGGGCTGGCAAAGTAAAGAAATAAATTAATTAACCGAACGCAGTAAAGTGAGATTACAGTTTTATTTGCGGCCATTAAAATATTCACGCCTGATAGCATTTTCAGTGCCAGGTACGATCTTTGGGCGTTGTAAATTATGTGTTTCTTTTTTTACATTTTACCATTTTACTACTGCGCGTGAAATAGCCCGAAGTACCTACGGCGACTTTATTTACAGGCATAGCACTCAACTTAGGAAATTTCCTGCGGTGTAATAGGTGACGTCTTGATAAACAGGGTGACTGGTAATAGGTTGCATTCCTGCTGAGGGGTTATAGATGAGGGCAAAACAAATCTATTTTATTCTATAAAACTAGGGACCCACGCCCCGGCTTCGTACGGGTGCAAAAAGTAGGGACTTATTTATGATAGATTAAAGGTCTAAAGATATAATAAAAAGGTCGATTCCATCTCACTCATCACGATTCTCTTGCAAAGACGCGAAATAAGACGGTATTTGAAGAATTTACACTTTCCACTGGGTCAAATCCGAAATATTTTAAAGGCCTGTACCTATATTTAAAACGGTAATATAAGTAGCGTAATAAGTAAAAATTTTCACACAGTATGTTTTATAATAGCGAGTTACCTAACAAATAATAAAAATAAAAATTATAATAAAAATTAAGAGGGGGTCTCCATAGAACAAAGGTTTTTAACCTTATAATCAATCTTTTAATCTTTTCTAGCACGGTTAGTGCCTTAGAAAAAACGAAAAGTGGTTAAAAACTTTTTCCTTTTTTTAAGAAATACCAAATTTTTATATGTAGAGTTTAAATAGATTTAAATAGAGCGGTGGTGATCTAGTGGGTAGAACAATGGACTCTGAAGCGAGAGACCCAGGTTCGAATCCCGGTGCGGGCATATACCTATGACTTTAATTTATTTCAAAGTTACGTATATTTGTGAATTTGTAGTAGCAATACCACTCGCTGACGATGAAGGAAAACATCGTGAGGAAACCTGAGCGTGTGTGGCATTATACCCACAACGCAAAAATGGTTAACCCGCATTGAGCAAGCGTGGTGATTAAGCTCGAACTCTCTCTCTGAGAGAAGGCCTTTGCCCAGCTGACATGTACAATTGTACAGGGGGTTTACCCCAAAAAAATCATATCTTTTTTTTGGATGCGTTTTTAGCAAAAAACGCTCCTGCGATTCCTCAACGCGAGGCTTAACTATTTTTAGGACCTAAGGTTTGGATTCCAGGATTGGATTTCCTACGAATGCAATCGATTCTCGCCAAAAGTGGCCACTTTTGGCGAGAATCGATTGCATTCTTAAGTTCTAGGATCTGGAATCCAAACCTTAGGTCCTAAAAATAGTTAAGCCTTGCGTTGAGGAATCGCAGGAGCGTTTTTTGCTAAAAACGCATCCAAAAAAAAGATATGATTTTTTTTCCATTGGCGGCGCTAGTTGTGAGACGTATTTCACCATAATTAGTAAAATATTTTTTTTTATAAATTGCGTCATATTGCGGCCGTATTGGAAAAATGCGTCAAGGGTAGAGGGGCAGGCTACATCTTACTTTTTTTTTACCAAATTTTTACATGTGCCTTTTTGTCCTCAGCCGGAGTTGTACAAGAACGAGTTGGTGCGCCAGTCGTCGACGGATAGCGCTGAGCTGGAGTTCTGTGGCAAGCTACACTTCGCGCTAAAGTACGACCAAGAAGTTGAGGCGCTTGTTGTCAAGGTATGTTAGGTTGAGTATTGTGTACTTTTAGCAGCCTTTGCACCTACGTATTGAGATTATTATAAAGCGTCTAGCACCTAGGCAACTCACAACATCAGAGCAGCTACTACGAGTGTGATGTCACTGTCACTGATAAGTTGGATAAACAACCTTACTACTATAATGTTAGGATACATGACAGACGTCCGGCAGACGTCCGGCACAGCTTTTTCGCACTCGTGGTAGCAATATCCGAAAGATAAAACTTTTTCAAAGAAGTAATAGTAGTTAGTAGCGGGACTATTTGCCATAATTAGGTCTTGCACCACTTCTTAAATGCCACTTAAGTCGCCATTTAAATCGACTTTTGTATGAAGATTTTAGTTAAATGCTGTTTAAACCACATTTAAGAAAGTGGTGCAAGACGGCCTTAATCTCAAAGTATCCTATTGCAAAATATTCAAAACCCGCGTTGCCTTGCCCATACAAATAGTGTAATTTTTGGACCTCGCGGTACACAAGTAGCGGCGAATCTGAGCGCAGTACTACAGGGTGCACTCTAAGTCGATAGCGGAACTTAAAGTTGGCTATCTACTGATCATTACAAACAACTTGTACTAGGTGGCGAAAAAAACGGAGTGAAAAAAATATCAGCTGTTCCATACAAAAGGTCGACTCAGTACTGCGCCAAATGTATGAAACAGCTGATATATTTTTTTGGTTCCATTTTTGTCGCCACCTCATACAAGTGGTTGGTATTGATCAGTAGACAGCCTACTTAAAGTTCCGCTATCGACTTAAAGTGCACCCTGTAGCTCATCAGAAAAGTAATTGCATCCTATGCTTTATGTTTTACACGAAGAATCACTTCCATTATTCACTGTTTTGATAAAACATTTCGCCTTTGTTGACCGAAGCATTACGGACAAAACATCTATCTAACACGCAAACTAATCGGATCGGGAAATGTTTGCTAATCCAGCCCAAATCCGAGTAGGCGACATCTCGGACAAAATATTTTCGGACACTTTGTCCGAAATGTCGCTTTGTATTTTTAATATTTTTGAGGTGACATCTCGGACACTCTCAAAATATTGAACCTGTATCGTACAGTTAGATACTAAAGTATTCAAATTTAATACACAGAGAAAGAGCGTTACCACAGCTGCCTATTTTAGGATAGCCTGAATTTAAGCACTCAGATCGCGTTCGGTTCATTTTTGACAAAAATGTACTAGGCTTACATAAGGTGCTAGGAGGATCATCACCTCCGTTCTCACATCATTTTGTTAATAACTAACCCCGCGTAATTATGTGGGAACTGAGGTGCTGATCCTCCTACCACCTTATGTAAGCCTAGTACTTTTTTATCAAAAAATATTTGATTTAACGCTACCCTACGCTACGTCTTGATAAAACACTATAACTAGTGGGACTTTTTGGATGTGCTAAGCCTTTGTTACCTGCGCAGTGACATGAGACGCGGAAGCAGATTGCCAAAAGTTGGTACACGAGGCAAAACATTCAAATATTTTCAACATAATAAAGTTGCTTACATACATGTCGCGAGCGACACACTTGCGGGGGAAAGCAAATGTTGAACACTGCATGAGTACACAAGATATTATTTGCATGTGGGTTTGTATCATTTTTATTAGTCTCCTCATAAATAAGATTGTAGGGAGTTTTTTATCCGACTGTACAAAACAGCTTTATTTATAAGTGTCCGAGATGTCGCCTCAAAAATATTAAAATAATAAAGCGACATTTCGGACAAAGTGTCCGAAAATATTTTGTCCGAGATGTCGCCTACTCCCAAATCCACATAGGCACATAGATAGATCAAACAACTATTAGAACGTAGGTATGTGTTTGTATGAAGGCAATATTTAATTTTATCTCATTATATTTTGTTTATTGTTATTTATTTTATATTGATTAGAGGAAAAAAAGTCTATACATTTAAATGTATAGACTGTGAGTAATTATTAGAAATTTAGCATCTCTTTCGCATGATAAAATGATTTTTTATAATAATGTAATATTATGATGTTCACGTTTTTATAATAATCTAATATACAGGGTGTTAAAAGACCCCCAAAAGATCCGAAAGCCACGCATACTAGACACCAAAACAAAGTACTTTTTCTATAAATTATTGCTGGGAAATTATTTTGGTTTTTTAGGTTATAATTATGAAAAATATTTTATCACGCAATGGACGTGTAAGAAATATTCATAATTTTGATATGGCTTCTTGAGAAGGTATGTTAAGAACTAGATACTGAATACATTTCTTCAAAAAAAAAAGCTTTGTAAAGTCCGAATTTGAACCCATTATCTCGGAAACCGTTGATTTCCCAGGCATAGTTCCTTGAGCAAAAATGTTCCTTATGGTGAGGAGAATACGTGGTTTCCCGCTTTGTTGGCGGTCTTTTAACACCCTGTATAATAATCAACAAATCAATACCACTACCAACTTTAAGTTTTAAAATAGTAGCAACATTTGATTTGTAAATTCAATTTAATAGTAGAATAAAGGCTTTTTTATTTTTATTTTATTTTATAGGGAAAAAAAAGTACTTAGGTACTTTAGGTATCCACCATTCTTATGAGGAGATTTTAATTAGTAGGTACTTAATGATATGTGTGTGACAGAAACTTCATTATCTTGAAATACCTATCAGCTTTGGTTTCAATTTCGTTATCACAATGCCTATTCCCTAAACCAGTAAATTGTACCATCCCTTTCTATTTTATGGTTATGAAAAAGCTTTAAAATTAATACGCATAACTCGGTCGATTTATTCGGTCACTGAACCGGTTGGAAGTGGTTATAACCAGCGAAAAGCTGTTATAAGCGGCGAAGCCGTGAAATAACCCTAAAGATATAAATCTCCATTGTGCCCCTATTTTGTGCACAATTTACATTGCGCCCGCTTATCGAAAGAGCAGAGAAGTGTGATTATAAGTGTGTTTGTAAACGTAAAATAAAATCGTAGCACTCGCGATACAAGTCCACTCCCGTAGCTATCTTCCTTCAATCGACGCGTCTCTTGCCAGCGACTATTCCCATCATAGCAAGTTTGCCATCATTGCAGGAGCCTTTCATGTCTTAATTATTTATGTCCTAGGGTGGCATTATTAGTCGTCATCTCAAGCTCGATCTCAAGTAGGTGAACTTAGAAAAGAAAATCACTGACTTGAGACGTGTCTATTAATATGCTGACAGACAGCTGCTACTCAAGCTTGACATTAGCCAAGGCTTGACATTGGCATTTTTGTTTTCTGAGAACACCTACTTGAGCTCGAGCTTGACCTGACGACTATTAAATGCCACCCTTAGATAACCTTTACTAACTGATAAGGAACTGAACTGTAGGATAGGATAGCTCGTTTTAGAAAGTTAATGTAAATGGAGTCCGGAGAATCTGGGCGACAGGTAGCGTTGTCAAAATGGTAGGTTCCATTTACGGGCGCCCGTTTGCAAGTAAATTGTGAAATTATCCGAAGTGAATGAGTCTCCGTGGCTCTGCCTATCTGACGCACTATTTTTTTCACTCTTTTTTCATAACATCACACTGATGGAATCTAAATTAATGCTGATGGCGGGTTAGAAATTGTAAGACTTTTTTTAATATACAGGGTGTTAAAAGACCGCCAACAGGCCCGAAAGCCACGCATACTAGACACCAAAACAAAGTACTTTTTCGCTAAATTATTGCTGGGAAATGATTTTGGTTTTTCAGGTTACAATTTTGAAAAATATTTTATAACGCAATGGACGTGTGACGCACAGAAGTCATATTGCGCAAGCGTAGGTATAAGCTTATGTTACTTAAGCTTGAAGTGCCGATGTTTAGAATACATTGCGGGTTGCAATTTTAACGTCGATTTTTGTAAGAAATATTCATAATTTTGATACGGCTTCTTGAGAAGGTATGTTAAGAACTAGATACTGAATACATTTCTAGAAAAAAAATGTTTTGAAAAGTCCGACTTTGAACCTCATTATCTCGGAAACCGTTGATTTCCCAGGCATAGTTCCTTGGGCAAAAATGTTCCATATGATGAGGACAATACGTGGTTTCCCGCTTTGTTGGTGGTCTTTTAACTCCCTGTATACAACGTGTTACAAAAGATACTAACTCTTTTTACAGGGTGTAACCTGCCAACATCATGTCAACATAATGACAAATCTGCAAAAAAAAATTTCAAAATTGTTAAATTTTCAAAACTTTTTTGTTTTTGCATTTAGCTCCAATTATAAAATATGGTTGTTTGCTTAGCTGTATTTTAATAGCTTCAGGCTGTTAAAACATAGTGAAAGTCTATGGAAACAGTATTTTAAAAATACATTTCTCCCGTCACAGCGCTTACATTTTAATTATTTAAAAATCAACGGAACGTCAGAGCTAAAAAAATATTTTGGTTGTGATCCCTATCGTCAGGAGCCATGACCCTGTAAAAAGAGTTAGCATCTTTTGTAACACCTTGTATACAGAATTGCGTACACATCAATAGGGGAACCGGTAACCTTTTTAGTAAATGTAAACGTTACGATTGTACTAACAAGATAGATAGATGAAGTGACCACGCGGACGCTGCATGGCCTGGGAATATTTTGTTTGTAGTTGGAGTCGGCTTGCCAAGCACAAAAAACAAAAACCGGGAGTGACATACAGCGAAGGAAAATCCAATGAAGTCTTCCAAAAGGAAGTAATTCTCAAAAAAAATGTCATTAGGTACTATACACCCGGATACATTTAGAGGCGCCCTGCCATTCCGAAGTCAACGACCCGGGTAAAAAATATATTATGCTGCAGATCTAAGAATAATGGGGGTCTAACGACCCCTTGGGAGGAAAATTGGGGACTTTTTAATAATATCACCTTTACCTGTGATTCACTGAATTGTGTCATCAGTTTTCACAAAAGGTGAAGATAACATTTACTCCTTGTAATCAGAAATACCTTCAGTCGAGAAAAAATCAACAAATCAAAGTTCTAAACATTTTGCGTACGCTGGAATGATCGACAAAATGTTCGTATCTATACCTAGGTATGTTCAGCTTTATTCGTTGTAACACAGAAAATAACGTATGTTAGGTTCAAGTTAATACATTTTCAGAGAGCACAGCACATACATTTATTTATCCAATGTAAAAAGTTACATACCTACAATAGAAACACAGCAAAAATAGACCATCTTTCAGTAGTATCGCTCTGTTTACCCAAAGAAAGAGCCTATTGAAGACATACGAGTATAAGAACGTTTTTATTGTTTCACCGAATTGCTTCAGAACCGATATTATTAAATGCAACAGTTTAACTCAGTATTTATAGTTGGATACTCTTAGGGCACTTGTCCACCGCACCGTCAACGTCAACGAGAACTAGATGGCGGCGCTGAAGTAGCGGTACATACATTTGCATTGCCCGCTTGTCCACCTTCAAGCCCGTCACCCCATATAAAATAATCTGAAATATTTTTTCTATTAAATCACGGTTTTACGGAATTTCTTTAAATTGAAAAATGTGCAGTGCTCACGAAAGTTTAAGATTAAAAATCTGAAATAATCGTGCTCTCCTCGAATCGTGACGCACTGGGGACGGTCTAAAGTGCACAGATGCCCTTAGGGTTAACCTCAACGTCACGAACCGTTAACGTCACTTTCCTCCACATTGTCAAAGTCAACGTCACGAAAACGGGATTAATTCGGATAATTTGGTACGTCATGACGGGAGGTGACGTACGGTGGACAAGCGGACATAAAATAAATAAATAATAAATAAAAAGAACTTTATTCAAAAGCAAAATAATCAAAAAAATTTACATGATGTTTTC
Organism: Zelleria hepariella; assembly: GCA_949319315.1. Taxonomy (NCBI): domain Eukaryota; kingdom Metazoa; phylum Arthropoda; class Insecta; order Lepidoptera; family Yponomeutidae; genus Zelleria; species Zelleria hepariella. The sequence continues at coordinate 5,640,518 of OX439380.1, read as the reverse complement.
TTAAATAACACTTTTGAAAAGGTCGGAGACTCAGCAAAAATGCTGTTTTTCAGTCTCCGCCGGTTTGATCGCTGGGTATAGTACCCAGTAAAAGTTAAAAAACATAAAAATAAGTTTATCGCATAGTAGTTAAATGAAAATTAATTGTAGTTTAAGGTAAGTAATTAAATTAACACACATGATTGTAACAAAATAAATAAAATCATATCGGATGGAATTGAGCTTGGATAACACAAAATGTTTAGATATTGAGCTAAGGTAGAGACGAACATGACGAGACAGATGGTTTTTTAGCAGTAACTAAACTCCAGTTGCTAGAATTGCATAGTATGTACAGTATGTACAGTTCAATTGCATAGTATGTACAGTTCTCGGTGCATGATTTGAGCGAAATTCTGCGTGGTGGGATGACTTCGCGCATGTCTAACAAAATTTTACAAATCGGGGCCGTTCGAAGCAATAGCAATTCCGTCGCGCCCCTTGTCCCTCGCCAAAGAGACCCATAAATCGTCTACAGTCAAGGTCATTTTTCAAGTTATACTCCGGGACCTGTACCGCTGCATCGGCCCCGCCATCTCGCGCTCGGTGACGTGACGTTGACGGTGCGGTGAACAAGTGCCTTAAATAGAATTGGATGAAGAGCATCTCCTTCCGAGTGCGCAATCAGTATGGAGTGACCCTTCTGATGATAAATATATGGTACCACGAGTGTTTGAGCAAATTCCCTCAAGTGTGAAGCGCCATTTTGCTTTCCATTAGGTTCGAAAAGAACACTATAGAGTATCGGCAGCAACTATTTTAGAAGGTTATTTATTAGTTATGGTTTAAACAAAGTAAAAAAAGTGTACCTCCTAACTAAGGCTAACGGAACGAGACAAATCTGTCGCTACACAATGCCAATTTCAATTTACTATTCTAATGTGTGAATTTCACCGCTTCAAGATCGGCGATTAAACGTCTGAGATTCTAGATCTCGCTTGTCAAAATACGGAATCGGCGGTTGATCGCGAACTGTAACGCTGAAATTGCCACTAAGCCTCTCAGGGATAATCAATGTCTAAATTTTGAATCTATCGCGATCTCTTTCAAATTGACGTTTGAAGGGTGCTGATGAACTTCAGACTGCATTTATTTGACACGAACTGTCATTGAAAGCGATTGGGATGGTGATAGGAATTGCGACTCAATTTTGAAAGAAATTGAGCGAAGAAAATAGCAAAATCATTCACTCAATTCTCACGCATCAATTTGTATGGCATTTTGACTCACCACCGGTTCTGTTAGCGACAATCGCTTCTGTTAGCGATTGTGATTTAAAACTTAGTCAATTCCATTCTAAAGTCACAATCACTATCATAATCCCGATACCAGATTCAAAAGTTGAACAATTGCACCCCGGGGCTCAGCACGAGGTTACTTAGGTTTTCGTTTGTAGCGACCCCTGCCGGGCGCACAGGGAACTGCTACATACTCTAGCTGTCAGATCGCTACTCGCTACAATCCTGCATCGCGCCAGCAAAATATCTTTTCGTAGCTGAGTATATACAGGGTGTTAAAAGACCGCCAACAGACCCGAAAGCCACGCATACTAGACACCAAAACAAAGTACTTTTTCGATAAATTATTGCTGGGAAATGATTTTGGTTTTTTAGGTTATAATTTTGAAAAATATTTTATCACGCAATGGACGTGTAACGCACAGAAGTCATATCGCGCAAGCGTAGGTATAAGTTTATGTTACTTAAGCTTGAAATGCTGATGTTTAGAATACATTGCGGGTTGCAATTTTAATGTCGTTTTTTGTAAGAAATATTCATAATTTTGGTATGGCTTCTTGAGAAGGTATGTTAAGAACTAGATACAGAATACATTTCTGCAAAAAAAAAGTTTTGAAAAGTCCGACTTTGAACCTTATTATCTCGGAAACCGTTGATTTCCCAGGCATAGTTCCTTGGGCAAAAATGTTCCTTATGATGAGGACAATACGTGGTTTCCCGCTTTGTTGGCGGTCTTTTAACACCCTGTATAGAACGTCCAACTATGTTCAGTTGGACCCGGCCGGTCCCCAAGCATAAGATCTGCTTGGCGGGAAATTTCCCTTTATAGTCGAGGAGCACGATCAGGTGCTCCTCCTAAACCTTCACGATAGACAGATGTTTTAAAGAAGCACTAAGAAGTTTGAAAGTTTGCTTGCGCGATGCTGGTTTACTAACTTCACAGACTTTCCACAACATGCCTTTTGTATGTTTTCCTATTATGTGCCTTGATACAAGGCTCTACCCGCCCACCAGATGAAATTAATCGAAAGAAATTGAAGGTCACGTCTGTGGTCACGGGTATTGACACGTGATAAGTATGGCGCTATGTAATAGAGGTCACTGTTGAATCAAACGCCGTTGACTCTATAGGAATGTGACCTTTATGAATTTTTGTTGTGTTTAGTTTATGATGTGAGAGTAAACATTTGTTTATGAAGGCAGTTAGTTTACTTGAGCATGAAATGAGTTACATTTGAACCATTGGTTTTAGGTTTATGTTTTTGTTCAAATAATAATCTACAGCTCGTCTACTGTTCACTGAAACTTAGTTTTTGCGTGCTACTCGTACCAAGAAACGATTTACTCGAACGGGCATCTCGTCTATGCTCAGTAGAAAAAAAACAAATTTGCGTATCACAATTAAAATATTTTTAATGAAGATACAAAACAAAACAAAATGTATCAATCTGTTCATCGATTTGCCAGTGTAAATAAAACCTTGTTTAGACAGGTAGAGATGAGAGTGAGGTTATTAATTTTCACCTTTTCTTATAAAATATTATAATCGGTATAAAATAGGATGATGGAGTAAAGAAGATCAACTTCAAAATGGCAATGGTTTTTGTGTGGGTATAGCTTACCAGAAAACAAACTAACTTTCAACCGTCAAAAAAACTTTCGACTGTCAAAAATACGTAACTCGAGATTTTATCGGGTGAAAAAAGCATCCACTCCAACATAGACACATCCCGTATTTGGTCGAAAAAAAAAATAACGGCATTTTGTAAGCAAAAATGTTCATGTCAAAGTTAATGCTGAGCTAATCACTCGGGACGGTACATGAGCACGCAACCTCAAACAAATTCTTCCGACGCTCGAGCCAAGTAAGGCTCAATTCACACTGGCGCAGAGTCGAAGCGAAGCCAAGCGAAGCGAAGCGACGCGACGCGAAATAATTAGTGACCCTTGCAGGCGAAGACGCGATTCGCGCATCCGCGCGTCGCTGAGCGTTTTAAAATTTCGCAACACAAATTCGTACCGTATTTAAAGAGATGAAAAACGTGCGCTTCGCTTCGCTTCGACTCTGCGCCAGTGTGAATTGAGCCTAACTGGTCGATGCGAATTGTCCTACGGATGGAGGCGACATCTGTGTGAGAAATTGGTACTTTCTCCACCACCCAATACGTTCATGGTTCACTGGGTTAGTAATTTAGCAAAAAAAGCTATTTTAGGTGTTTGAACTCTAATGAGAAGACCTTCTGTGATTCTCGTCTTTTTCTTAGAGATCTGTCACTTGTGTAAATACAGATATGATTGTGTTCAGATTGGGAACGAATAAATAGGTTCTTGCTGACCTTACGGAGATTAATATAATATTTGCGAGGGAAATATTGACGGCGTCATCTACGAATTAGGTTTGGCGATATTGGTTTTGCGTTGTTTATTATATTGCCGTTGTGATAATGCTGGTCTGACAATAATTTGAGTACTTAGCTAATATTTTACCAACTACTTTTACATTTTTGGCTCACCAATCATATAAAACAAAACAAACTTCGGTTTACAAACGGCCAATAAATTTTTCGTTTGTCACTTTTTTAATTACATTCAAGGAGAAAAATTACGCAAACAACGCTATTTGTGTCCGTTCTATTTAATCAGCGAATTTAATCAGTGTTATGTCCCGTTTTCATTAATTCCTTTGTGACTAGAGTTTTCGAGACCTAGGTGTAAATAACCTCTATTTCTGTAATTTTTCATGTATCTCTTGCACTAAAAATATTTTGTTACCACATTGCTTGACAAAGTTGAAAAGGATTTTTTTCTAAAATATGGTTTGGATTTGGATTCCTAAGAACCCAGATTTTCAGGCCCAATATTAACGAAGATACAGCCGATCAAAGTAAGACAAAATTTCTTCAAATGACAAAATGTTTATGTATCTCTATCTTTGAAACAATAATCGGTAACTAAACTCTAATTTTTAATTCGAGTCCACGGAATGACAGTTGCTAGTATGCTACTGACAGATAAAGCCTTTGTAACAACTGTCATTCCGTGGACTCGAATTAAAAATTAGAGTTTAGTTGAAATTTCCACACTTTGGAAACTTTGAAATTGATTCCAGCTCTTCATATATACGTACTTTCGACATCTCTACTGAATCAGAGTCAGCGGAGTCATTTTGTCTAAAGTAAAATTTACGTGTAAATGGCCACTAGCAAAATTTGTATAAAAGTCGTTCTATGCTGACAGCTATTCAACAGAAACAGTTCATTCATTCTTGCTGGCTCAGCCACCCTACTCTGCAACCAAAAGACGCAAACATTCCCATTTCATCCGCTTACTCCCTCCAATCCTCTACCCTGGGGCATGCATAGGTCCCTCTCTACCGCGTCTTCCCAGAGATATTTGGGAGACAGCATACGCCGATTGTGGAAAATTTCCAAGATGTGGCTTGGGCGAAGTCGAGGGGAAAATGGTAGTTTAGAATATTATTTTCCGCACGCACAATCTCCGCTGCCCCAATGGATAAGGGACGGATTACGCAGTTTGTGGGCACGACGAAGGCAAGGACAACGATTCGCTATGTTTATCAATGTATTTTTGTGGGACAAAACAGTGGCCACTTATGCCCCATTCTGTACTCAAACTTAAGTCAAAAGCAATAACCCTCATTCTCCCTCGGCAGATCTTCGAAGCCCGCGACCTGCCTATAAAGGATGTGTCAGGCAGCAGTGATCCCTACATCAAGGTGTTTCTACTACCCGATCGCAAGAAAAAGTTCCAGACCAAAGTGCATCGCAAGAACCTAAATCCTGTGTTCAACGAGACGTTTTTATTCAGGTGAGTCTTTTAAGAGGAAACGCGGGCAGCCGCTGCTCCATACAAAGAGGGAGACCTGTTTCCTCCCTGGATAATTATTTTAGAAAAAATATGTTTATGCCATTCAATTTATATGTACCTCTGCCATGCATATTTTTTCTAAAATCATTATCCAGGGGAAAACAGGTCTCCCTTTTTGTATGGAGCAGCGGCCGCCCACGTTTCCTCTTAAGGTTTCCTGCCGCCGCTGTCTGTCCTAACTTTAAAGCGCTGTATCATTGGAAACGCAATAGGTAACCAGTTTAATTTTTCACAGATTATGTGTTGTTATTATGAATTAACCAATAAATATTAAATAATAATAAAAAATAAGGGTCCCCATACAACAAACGTGTTTTTAATACTTTGTGCTCTATCGCAAAAACGGTATAACTAACAAATCATAAAAAACAGTCAAGTACGAGTTGGACTCACACACCGAGGGTCCGTACAAACTAATAAAAAAATATCAATGGCGGTACGGAACCCTCAGTGCGCGAGTCCGAGTCGCACTTGGCCAGTTTTTATTATTTAACTACTACTTAGCCTTTGCTCGCGAGTATTTTGCGTTAAAATCCTCCAGAAAACTTTCTTATCGTGGCCACATTAACCACTGCCTAAAGTTTCGAAGTAAATGTATACAGAAATTATACGATCAAGCTATCTGACAATAATTAACTCAGTAGATTTTCATTACTTGGTTATTCGCTGAAAAAAAACCGCAGCAGGCCTATGTATGCCTATCTTGTTTTCATATCCTGGAAATGTTAAAAAGATTCGTGATCTGCCAAGTGGATCATTATTTCCGAACGTTGATGCGGTATTCGCGACAAAATTACTAAAATTATCAAAATAAAAAAACCGACTTCACTAGTGAAAAGGTACTTATGATTCAGAGTGTTCTGCTGCTATCCGTCGAGGAGTTTCGTTCTCCATCTCCGAAGTTCTTCCTCAGATCTTCACCATTTTTATGGGCCCACATAAAATATACCCTTACAAACATAAAAAAAATAAACATACGAGTAAAATTGAAATTAAAATCTCCTTGACTGATTTCACTTGAATAACTTCGTTATTTTTACCCACTTAAAAATGCAGCAGCATTGTTAAATAATAAATATACCCCACAGTAAAATTCAATCAATTTAAAACAAGGACGGAGATTAAGGGCATTTAAGAGTCAATCAAAAATCAATTAATACTTCGTTAGAAAAAGCCAACAAGTGAAATTCTCGGCGCCAAATTACACTTCCAATATTATGGTCCGTTTAGATCGAGCAATGAGCTTTTTTCCTTATGTCAAAAGTTTCAAATATCAACCCTAGATTTAGCGACTTTTGTAAGAATGAAAACAAACAACAGGTTTAGGTAAAGGTGAAGAGAGAGAGTAACAAATGATACTTTGAAATTCAAAGCAAACAGGATGAAGTGGCGGGCAACAGCTAGTCAGTAATAACAAAGTAGATAATAAATGACAAATAAATTCCTCTGGGATATAAATAATAAAGCTCGCTCGGTGTAAATGCACCACTGTAATTAATTTTTCGCGAGAAATAATAAAATTGTAAAAGGACAATAAATATTTGCACGTGCTGACTCTATGATGAAGGAAAGTTATTCAAAGCTATTGTGATTGAAGTTTTGCAACTGGAACTTAAGACAATTAATTGTGACAAGTTTAAAAGGGCAGGAAGTTTATTAACTAACTTCTTTTTTTGTATTTTTAATTCCATCATAAAAAAATGCTTGTAGACATTGTTAATGTTGAATAAGGTTTTAGCAGAAAACCGTTCGCTGGGTTTTATATAGGGTTTCGTCTGTGGTGTCCAATAAAATAAAATAAACATTCATAACCATCTGCTAGTCTGTTTGTTAGTAAATGTTTATTCCAGTCTATCAATCATAGAGCATATCTATCTATTACCTATAGAGTTGACAGTTGTTAAGTTGTCAGCGGGTAAATCGCTATAAAAGTAAAACAACTTTAACTTGTGAGGTTTTGTGTCGCAGGGATATTGTCAAACCAGTGATATTATAATTTAACTACAGGGTGCACTCTAAGTCGATAGCGGAACTTTAAGTAGGCTATCTACTGATCACTACAAACAACTTGTACTAGGTGGCGAAAAAATGGAGCGAAAAAAATGTCAGCTGTTCCATACAAAAGGTCGACTCAGTACTGCGCCAAATGTATGAAACAGCTAATATTTTTTTCGCTCCATTTTGTTCGCCACTTAGTGCCCACACGTTCTTTCTATTGATCGGTAGACAGCCTACTTAAAGTTTCGCTATTGACTTAGAGTGCACCCTGTAGTTCTCATAATATCACGGGCTCATTTCAGTGACATTCTAATTATTATTTCACTAGCCTCACGCAGTGATATTGCAAAGCAGTAATAATTTGTCAATTTTACTGTGTGTGCAAGGCCATTAAATTGTCAGACGGTCAATGATTGGTCCGTTTTCAAATTATTAATTTTGAAATCATAGAGTTACAAAATAATATACAGGTTTCTGGAAATCACAAGCTTTATTGCAAGGATATCTAATATCGCAGTTTTATCTTAATGTAACTCACAATAAGTTAGTTTTTTTTTAGGGTTCCGTACCCGAAGGGTGCCAAACGGGACCCTATTACTCTGCCTCCGCTGTCTGTCTGACCGTCCGTCTGTCTGTCTGTATTTCCTACCCTTATCTTTGGTACCGTAAAAGATAGCCAGTTGAAATGTTGACAGAATATTTATCACTACAAATCGTAATTTTAACGTCCTTTTTTATAAGAAATATTAAAAAATTCTATATAATGGTTTCTTCAGAAGCACTATAAAGTACAAAGTACCGAACTAACTTCAGCAAAAAAATGGAGAAGTCCGACTTTGAACCTCATTATCTCGAAAACCGTAGATTTCCCAGGCAAAAATGTTCGTAATGATTTTAAATTTTTTTTTAGATGATTAGAAAAATACGTGGTTTCCCGCTTTGTTGGTGGTCTTTTAAGACCTAGTAGAATCAAGAACGCAGGAAAAAAATCGATTGGGATATCGTTGAAAGAAGAAAAAAATCCTCCGTGGCGTAATCTCTGTGACTTTTCAAGAAGATAATATCACGGAAATAAGAATAAGAATAAGAATAATTTATTTTAGCAAAATGCATGCACAATATACATTAGTAGGTATTATGAATTAAATAAAATGAAATTACAGAAAAAAAGGTATAGTTTGGTACATTGCAAATCTACTTCATGATGACATAATGCATGATATTAATGGTGATCCCCACACTAGGCCTAGCCTGTATCGTGGGAACCATAAAAACGCTTACAAGAAAATGTTTCAGCCGTTGACTTGTTGAGGTAAGCAAGTACCTTCCCTATGGTGAGTAAGTATAATTATTATAAAATACATTAAATGAAATTTATTGATTATTTTTGATAAGTTTAAACATATTGATTGAAAGTCATGATAATAGATTGAACCATAAATAATCACAATTAGATAAATCTTAATTTAAAGGACAATAGGACAATGTGAGAGAGTGTGTGTGTATGTATAAGTGTGTGTATGTGTATATGGGTGTGTGTGTGTGTGTGAGGGAGTATGTGTGTGTGTGTGTGAGAGAGGGTGTGTGAGAATGTCTTTGTGTGTTACTACTACTTTACGACTACCAGTAATTCTTCAGTAGTATCATAGTTTAATGTCAGTAGATGCTTTGTGACTTGGTTCTTTGCTTCTTTTACACTGGCACTCTTGATGGGGCAAAGTTTAACAATTCTGCCCCTAGTCTTAAGATAATACCCCTAGTCTTATTCCAAGTCAGGGTTCAAAATATAAAATTACAGAAGGTCATGTGTTTAAAGTTTACTTAAATCCTTGTAATAAAGTAGGGTTTAACATGCAAGTACCTAGTAATGTTATTTAAATTACAATTAAATAATTTGACTTGTTCGTAAATCCTTTTAAAGTTAGATACATTTGTTTTATTTTTAATTTCAAGAGATTGGTGAACGTAATTTTCTTGCAGCAATGATTTAGGAGATTTCTTTAGAACCGTTACAGTACATTCATTTAGATTTCAATTACTTTATGGATCATTCCTTGTATCGAACTTGAACATGATGTTAACAGCAAAGTCTAAATAACCAGCATAGAGAAGCTTCCAGCCTTGTTCGACAAAATAAGTCTATTGGTCACCAACTCTCCAGCTATTACCCTTCACAGTCTTAAATCTCGGCGTTGTTCTGTACTTCAGTAGTTATTTAGTGGCATTTAGTCTTGTTTCGAGTTAAAGCCATTTTGCCACGAAGTTAAATTGCCGTCTTCGGTTTACTCCAAATCGTTCGGGGAATCAAAGGTAAAAGGTTTTCCTTTGGAAGCAGCTAGAAGTAATTGTAGCGCAACACAAGCGCAAGCTGTACCTACTTACTTACTGGTTTTTATTTCAGAATAATGAGTATGAGCATAGAGCTAAGAAGATGCTAAATACCTACCGACCGACAGATTTTTGTGGTTATAAAGCTTTTTTGTTAAACATGGATACTGAACCACATTCCAAAATTTGAACAAAAATACGCGAAAAAAACAAACCACTTCTCCATAAAAATGTCACCAAATTAGGTATTGCACCTGTATATTGTGGAGAAGTGTTTAATTTTCGATCGGCGAGCAGAAGAAAACAAGTTCACTATTTTCGGTAATTTTGGAGTGAAATTTTTAGATTTGGTTCGGCAACCAGTCCAAAAAATACCTTCCTTCGGAACAAAAAAAATCTGCTTGTATTTGCAAGCTGACATTTTTGTGGTTTGGTCTTATTAAAAAAAAAACTTAATTTGTCCCCAGTGTCCCGTACGAGGAGCTCCGCCAGCGCTACCTCCAGTTCTCCGTATACGACTTCGACAGATTCAGTCGACACGACCTCATAGGTCACGTGGTCCTAAAGGGCCTGCTCGAGTCAGCTGACCTGGAGCAGGAGATCGAATACACGATGAACATCCTGGCTGCGCCACAGGTAAACTGCGGATCCTGCATCGCGCCAGCAAAATGTTTTTCAATGTCTATATAAATAAACGTCAAACCGTATTCGGTAAGACTTGATTAGTCTCTAGGGACAACTCTTGCTGTGCAGAAAACCTTTCCTTTATATTTAGTCATCTAATTCTAATATCGAAGGGGTTCTAATGGGATTGGCAGGTAGGTACACCTTTCCGTACTAGAGTCTAGCGTGCTATGTTCTGGAGCAAGAGAAACATAACAGTCTCTTTGTACCACTTCGACCGGTTCAGCCGACACGACCTCATAGGTCACGTGGTCCTAAAGGGCCTGCTGGAGTCAGCTGACCTGGAGCAGGAGATCGAATACACGATGAACATCCTGGCTGCGCCACAGGTAAAGTGCGGATCCTGCATCGCGCCAGCAAAATGTTTTTCAATGTCTATATAAATACAAACGTCAAACCGGGATCGCGAACGGAACCCTAGAAATACATACAAGACTTGGCAACTACCCTTCAGGGATCTCCGGGCAGGAAACCTTTCCTTAGTAGAGTGGATCTGTTTATTCTATGGTGAGAGGTCTTAGTTATGGGTTCTGGGTTTCATATTCACTATAATTATCCTACAGAACTCGGAATGTGGATTGAAGAATCGTCGCCATATATGTATGGCAAGTGGGAGAGAGGAAATTGGGTTCCGTAGATTAAGTCCTGTCCCCTTTAAGCTTATTCAGCGTAGGTGGGGACCATCTAAGCTGTTGATTTTCTCTAGATGTTTCCTTTGAAAAGTTTGCGATCATAAATCCCCGCACAATATTGAAGTTTCGAAACTTTTAAAATTAATACCGTCATTTCGTCCGATACTGTTGCTAAATCCTTTTCCTCGAAGCCTCCAAGGTCATTTCGCTATGAAGAGAGGATCAAAGCCGGCTGCCCTTGGAAGTTGTTGTTAGGATGAACAATTCTAAGGGATATCGTGTTGTGCTTCACTCTACTCGGTTACATTACGGGCGACTTTACAAAAAAAGTGGACACTCTGACGTGCTGTCGTGTGTACATTGATACGCTGTAATAAAACGCTAACGTTGTAAGTAAAGTAGCAGACGTTGGAAAACGCATAACGTCTTTGGCAGGACACCTGGCTAGAAGCACTGATAGTAAATGGAGGAAGTCTATTGTGGAATTGCGACCTCGAGAGGGGAAGAGATCGGTTGGGGTACCACCAGCAAGGTCTGATGAGATATGCCAAGAAGCCGGAAAGTAGTGGTTGCGTCTGGCGCAGGATCGAAAGCGGTGGCATGAGTATGGAGAGGCCTTTACTCAGCAGTGGGTGTTAACATGCTGATGATGATGATGATAAAATATTAGTTAAGGCGCCGTGCATAGTGAATAGTCGACGCTTACTTACATTATTACACTGCTATAGGAGGAGCGGGTGATCATGCTCCTCGACTATAAAGGGAAATTTCCCACCAAGCAGATGTTGTGCTTGGGGCCCGGCCGGGTCCAACTGAACATAGTTGGACAGGGGGGTCGCTACACTGCCTATTGGAGTCTAACTACCTTGGGAACATCAATAATGTATTGTACTTGACAGAAAAAAACATTTTTTGAAATAGCTAATAAAATTTAGAAATGGCAGCGGAACTGCGAAAAAATTTGGGAAAATAGATCTATTACATTACAACTACAACTACATACTCGCGAAAGGACACGAACAGACGTAGACTCATACAGGCACATTGCCTCTCACTTTTCCCGCGCCCCGTCTCGCGCTGGGTGAAACAGCTATAGAAAAATAGAAGTTAAAAACTAAAACCCGACTACTAAAAGGCTTAAAACAAGACCTGCTTATCCATAAAATAGACTCATAGATAATTAATCGTAGTCGGAGGCCATCGGTTTATCAAATGCGAATGTGGTGTCCTCCGACTACGATTAATTATCTATGAGTCTATTTTATGGATAAGCAGGTCTTGTTTTAAGCCTTTTAGTAGTCGGGTTTTAGTTTTTAACTTCTATTTTTTTTTTGAGCTTTTTAGTAAGTCATTTGGACTATCACCCAGAATAGAACCAAGAAGGGCAAAAAAAACACATTTTGGATTTTTTTGTTCTATTTGTTATGTTGACGCTACATGTGTTATACATTTTTGAAAAGGTCTTTTAAAGCCCTTTCATTTGATACCCATGACGATGGTATCCGATAATTTTTATTTTTAAGCCCACCACTTTAGGGCGCAGCACAGCCGCCATCTTGGTTTTTTTCAAAATTAAACTATCCTATGTTACCTGGGTGATTAAGACAAATCCAACGACACCTCATTTGTTGAAATCGGCCGAGTAGTTTAGGCTCTGCGAGGGAACAGACGAACACACAAACATACATACATACATACATACATACATACATACATACATACATACGCTGCTAAAATCATAACCCTCCTTTTTGCTTCGCGTAGTCGGGTAAAAACAGTGTTTTACGCGCTTGGCTGAGTTCCCACGGTCCTGAAGGGGTTAAGCTCCAGCTACATGACGTCACGCACGGCACATGAATGTTGTTTTTTCTGAATATTTTCTGAATATCATCATCATTAGCCCACCTCTGCCCCTGTTGGGTATATGCCTTTTTCTCCTTGCGCCACCTCTCACGCGGTGCCTCGCTATCAGCATAGAAAGTAAAAGTGAAAGTGAAAATAAAAACTTTATTGCCGAGAACACATAAAATAAAATTTAGTAACCAAATTCCGAGCTATATAGATTTAGTAGGGTAGGTAATACTTAGAGCTTAGGGTAGGTAATACTTAGCTTTAGTTAGGCAAATGGACTCTGAATGCTCAGCTGTGTGCCGTCCATCAACCCTCCGCTGACACAACGAAGTCATCCGACCATAGAAATGCTGGTCTTCCCACCGAGATATTCTGGGCCGAAGTTTCTGAATATACAACGTGTTACAAAACATCCTTACTTACAGGATGTAACCTACTTAACTGGTCAACAGGATGTCAATTCTGTGAAAAAAGTTGAGATTTTTTTTATTTATTTTATAACCTCAAAATTGTAAATTTTTCATACCTTTTTTGTTTTTGGTATAAGGTCCAAAAATATGTTTGTGTGTATAGGCATTTGCATAGCTTTGAGTTGGTAAAATATTGTGAAAGCCAATGAAAACATTATTTATAACATACTTTTCACCCGCCACAGCGCTCACAATTATTTAACGGAACGTAAAGAAAAAAAAATAGGTGGTGATCCCTGTGCGTAATTAAGCAATTTAATGCGAGTTAGGATAATTATTTTGTAGCACGTTGTATTGGGATAAAATTGTTATCGACGCAGCCGTGCATCAGCTGATGTGGCTTATGAGGAGCTAGGGGACTCCTTTGTAAGATCAAAGTCCCGACATTATTTTATACGATAATCACTTTAGCCTCTTGTACTTCAGAACAAAAACAAACACGGGTGTGAAAATATTCAACGTGCATATTTTCGTTTTAATATTCTTTCAAAGTCTCTAGATACTGGGTTCGTTCACTTTGTTTTTCTAGAAACTTTGAAAAATAGTAAAATTTTGTTAGAGGTTAGTGAACTCTAATTAATGAAGCGTCGGTGAATTTAAACAATGTCGCTGGCAAATAAGTTTTTAATTAAACTCCGTAATTACTGTATGTATAGGTACCTAACTTAGTACCTAGTTAGGTTCCCAGTTTTAATGAACTTTAATTTGTTTCCAACATAAACATTTGGTTTCGAACCTAAAATGTAAATATCATTTTCTTGAACATTGGTACGTTGGGTACCTTATAGTTAGCAAGAAATAGTTATTTGTTACTCAAGTACTCGCTACGCTCGTGGCTCAATTTTAAAAACCTTCGCTATCTCGGTATTCAATAAAAGCACTGGCTCTCCCAGGCTCGGAAACTACGCTGTTACTTTAAACATGCGATCGTAAAAAATCCTATTTTTAAACTATCACTACTCTCGTGGCCCAATTTTAGAAACCTTCGCCAGCTCGATATTCAATAAAAGCTGCACTCGCTGCAAACTATAATTTTGCATCCTTGCATCTTCTTCTTGAAGTGCCTCTCCATCACTGGAGGTTGGCAGTCAGCTCCCTGCACCGCTCTCTGTTCATGGCTGTCCTGAACAATTGTTCCACGGTTTTGATGCCGGTCCATTCCTTTATATTAGGTATACGGCCATGTCATTTTCCTCCTTCCTGGCCTTCTTTTTCCCACTATTTTGCCCATCACTATGGTGTGTAGCAGCTGGTAACGTTTATTTCTTCAAACGTGTCCTAAGTAGGCAACCTTTCGCTGCTTGATGGTTCCAATTTTTTGCACTAGTTCCAATTTTTTGTTCATACGTCTGAGAACTTCGACATTTGTGACTTTATCGGTCCAGCTGATAGGGAGCATGCGTCGGTAGCACCACATCTCAAATGCTTCGAGTTTTTTTCTGAGGTCTTCCTTTATGGTCCTCCTTTAGGGTCCAGACCGACATGGTTTCTAATAAATATCGCTCTTATGAAGAAATATTTCTCCCACCAGGAGAAGAAAGACCTCGGCGAGCTGATGCTGTCCCTCTGCTACCTTCCGACGGCCGGGCGTCTCACCGTCACGGTCATCAAGGGACGGAACCTTAAGGCTATGGACATCAATGGATCATCAGGTAAGAGAACTTCATCAGGGTTTTCATCATAATCATACCCTGGCAGACGTGGAAGTCTCTGAACAGGCTCCGCACCAGGTCGGCAGGTGCAAAATCAATCTCCATTAATGGGGCTACATACTCAGCCTCAGCTTTTTTGGGCATATTATGCGATCGCCACATCATACTCTGGAAAAACAGATAATTTTGGGCCAGATGGAGGGCATACGTGCGAGAGGCAGAACACCAATGCGCTGGTCCGATGCCCTAAAGAGGGCAGCCGGTGGATCCATCCAGCACGCATCCCACCGCGCCCATGACCGCGACGAATGGAGAACCATTGTATATAGTCACGATCCTCAGAATTGAGGGACCGATCCAGAAGAAGGGGCTACATAGAAACCCGCTCAAATCGCTGTGTGTGCAGTGCCTCTCTGCGTGACCCTCGTGCACGACTATCTGCACTCGAGAGGACTTCCTGGCGGCCACAGACGCCGGAATACGCGTGGCTGAATTCTGAGCCAATAAAATATGACAACGCCACCGACACGATACTCGTAAGAAGAAGATCACCATCAACAATGTCTGTTAACCCTAATCAGGGACATAATATATTATATCCTGTACGGGCAGCATGGTAAGCCCGAGATAGGCCCTTCTCTATGCAAAACTGTCAACTTGTCGGTCGGGCTCGAGTTGGCTCTACGCCAACATGGCGACCGAGATCGAGATGGCGTCGACCGAGCCTTGTCTGCAACCGGCAGCATGGCGGCATTGCCCGAGATGGTGTCGGCCTAATTTTGACAGATGCGACCGACACATGTCTGGCACCCACGGAGGTGTAGACAAGGCCTCAAGAGCATAGATTAGAGGGGAAATATACATTATTTTCTTAGTTTTTGTTGTTTTTTCGCTGTATGTGTATTTACTAATGCATACTCGAATAAATTACAACTATCGACCCACTTATTTTCGCTTTTTTATTGTGTTAGTGTGTGTTAGTAAATAAAAGACGGAAATGCGTTTTGTTACTACATTAAATTTAAATAGTTTCTTGCGTTAGGACGAAACGCAATCCTTCACTTGCTAGTGATGTACCCCAATCGGTAATAATCGGTATCTATTTCAACAGTGTTGCCAGAGCAAAATACAACATTTTTATTTAGAATGGCAATAACTACTTTTTGCTCGACATGACACTAATCTATTGCCATCTCGAGTCCCGCCTGCCATTCTCGCACAATAGACATGGCAAGTCTGTCACTCGAGTTCGAGAGAGTGTCAAAACAACCATGCTAAGCATACTGGCCGATTTTGCGTCTTCATCTCAAGCACGGATATGCTCGTCCCGAGACTGTTTGCTTCCTGTATGCTTAGCATGGTCGTTTTGACACTCTCTCGAACTCGAGTGACAGACGTGCCATGTCTATTGTGCGAGCATGGCAGGCGGGACTCGAGATGGCAATAGATTAGGGTCATGTCGAGCAGAAAGTAGATATTGCCATTTTTAATAAAAATGTTGTATTTTTGTCTCCATCGCCATGTTGGCGTAGAGCCAACTCGAGCCCGACCGACAAGTTGACAGTTTTGCATAGAGAAGGGCCTATCTCGGGCTTACCATGCTGCACGTACTGTTGCACTGATCGACGCCGGGTAGTTTTAGGGCGTCCTCTCTTCTGTGTTTCCGCTCCAGGGTACAACTTCTCGGGAATGTCGCATTCGAGATTTTACGAAGGGCACATTAATAACAATAGTCGCATTCAGTATTACAGACTCTGGCCTCAGTAATCTTCAGAAACCGGCAGTATGTTTAAATAGGCGATTCTGAGAAGGCTCTGTGTTTTTCTTATTGAAAAAAATAAATACTGAGAACAACCTAAACAAAGGGCTTCTTCTTTTATTGCGGAACCTAAAACGGAGTCAAGGAGAAGCGTAGGAGCTTAAGAGCTTAGGGATTTATTCGTAGGTTCTAGCATCTGGCATCTAGGCCTTAGGTCCTAACAATAGTTAAGCATAGGAATTATCATTTGACGGCAAAGAATGTCATTGTTTGACGGCAAATTTTAGCGAAAAACGCATCAAAAAGACATGTTTTTTTTTCATTGGTAGCCCTAGTGGGCCTTGATATAGCCTAGAAACTTCATCGTCATCATCATCATCAGCCCACCTCTGCCCACTGCTGGGTATAAGCCTTTTCCCCCTCACGCCACCTCTCACGGTCCCTCGCCATTCGCATCCATGGACCCTCCGCTGACACAACGATGTCGTCCGACCATCGGGCTGCTGGTCTGCCCACCGACCGTCATCCAGTTCTTGGACGCCACTCTGTTGCTGCCCTTGTCCACCGGCAATCTTCCCGCCTCGCCAGGTGTCCTGTCGATTTCCACCTACCTACCTTTTTTGCCTAGAAACTTAGATAACTTAAATTATATCATTTTTTGTTTCCTTTACCTACCCTCCGAGATCTATTTACACTCACTGTTTAAATCTTTAGAAGCTCCAGTAGAATTGATTCTCCGAATTCGGAACCCAAAGTTTTTTGTTCGAAAGTCCGTTATTGGCTTATTCAAAACTTTTGGCTATTATAAGAAACTAATTTCAATATTGTTTATTTTGGTTCAGTAGTTTGGATTTAACAACCTTTCAAAGATACGGTTTTATGACGTCACGCGACGGTCTGCATACTGTTGGCGGTCATAGGAACAAAACATTTTAGCGCATAAAAACAAAACTACTGGACTAAAATAAAAAATATTTAACATAGTTTCTCAATATTGTATAAAGATAAGATTAAGCCAATAACGGACTTTCGAACAAAAAACTTTGGTTTCCGAATTAGCTACGCGGTGAAAAGAGCTTTTTTTCTTTGTCGACGTGAAATAAATTCCTCGTGAGTGTTTATTAGGCAGATATTTAATGCCAGACCGAGATTAGAAAACTCATGCTAAGTCTTGTGACGAGAAGTTAGCTTTGTATTTGTGGGCGGGTGAGAATCTTGATGGGAAAAAACGCATGCGTTGACTAGTCATTATTTATTTAGGCATGTTTTTATAAATTTTGATTAATTAATAAAAAATTTTGGTCGATGAAATGCCAATTTTCCGTGTAAAATCTGAAGCGAAAGTAAAATCTGGAATCCCAGGGCATCTTGCATGACACCCCGAACCTGGCTAGCCATTAAATTCACAGAACATTTCTGCAGAACCTAGGGTAGATACTTACGTTGAAACTTGCATGCTTGCTTGCTGTTTGACGTCTTTGTACTTCGGTCGGTATCGTTATTTCATAATTTGGAAAGCTCACTTTACGGAAAACGACAAATACAAAAGGCACCCGATGGCAAACAGATGGATCTGAGTACTCGGTAAAGTTGGCTACACGAGCTGTTGAGCGAAGCGAGTTTTCGACAACTTTTTCTTTCCAATGATTTGACAAAATATTGTGTTTTGAAAATATTAACTTTATATACCTACATCCAAAGATATACTTTCAAGTTGGTTTTCTCGGATGCATTGTAGAGAAAGGAATGTGGCAAAAAAAAACAACATTAAATTTGTTTTCAGTTATCATTTTGTTCATAAATATAACTTTTAATGACTAACTCATAATTTTCTTGCAAGACGATAATGAAGATACCCAAGTAACATTTTAGGTTTTAGAAAGGTTGTGAACAGGTTCTAGAACCTTTGTATGGAAATCTGCTCGTAAGTCTTATAACTCTCAATAAAGTTATATTAACCTTGTAATTACCTTCTGAGTGCCAAAAGGGCCCCGGTTTTAGAACCTTTCTGAGAGCTACAGCAGAACCTATAGCTCAAATCCAGAACCTTTCCAATACTTGCATAGAACCTAAATATAACCTTCACAACCTTAATTTAACGTTACTATAACCTTGCAAGACAACTTATAAGTTCTAAATAAGTCTTGGATGTAACTCTATGACAACTTAAAACCTTTTTGATGGATATGAATAAATACCTTTCCAGGACTTTCAAGTTTTAAATAGCTTCTGTTTAAGATTTTTTACACAGATTCAAATACTTATTTACAATGGCGTCATTCCTTTGTCGTTAGGCCAACTTTCAAAATGGCTAGATAAACAATATTCATAAAAATAATATGTAGCTTGGTTAAGTCAGGAAATAATGAAAATATAGTGCGGTTGGCACTTTATCGTGAAACTTTACGATAATAGTGCTGAATACAAGACGGGCCTTTCGTAAATTAAACTTTTCGAAGATTTTTTAATGAAATAAAAATTAAATATTTGGTGGTTGGTGGTAAGTCACATCAGAAATCGATCTACTATTCATATAAAAAATATATATTATAAATCGTGTAGCACATGGTATTTGATTACCCTTTATTTAATTAAAATATTGGATTTCTTTAGCTTTTTTTTTCATTTTATAATATTAAATATGGCTGCCGTTAGGAAATTACTTGAAAGCATTATTTTTTACCTTTTCAGAACTGTAACAGCTAAGAGCGCTTAATTTTTTCCAAAATAAGAGCTGAAGGTAATCTCGCGGAGCTACCCCAAACGACAAGGCTGTTTTCAACGCTTCAAGGTTATTACCAGGAGTTGTCCAAGACTTGCCAGTCGCGAAAATCACCACTGAGCTAAATTTGTTGCTTTTAAGTTTTGGTTGTAAGGAGGACATGCGATTGACCTGCGTTCAACAAACAGCTACAGGCTGCTCTAAGGGTGGTATTCATGAACGATACTTATGAGATCGAAATGGAACTCTGTTTAAACTTAATTTAAAGTGAGATCAGTTTTGAACTTACTTTAAACTGATTTCAAAACTGATTTCAAAACTGATCTCTGTTTAAACTAAGTTCAGCGAGATCAATTTTGAACTTACTTAAAATTGAGTTCAAAATTGATATTCGAATTGAATCGAATCCAATCCAATCGAATCGAATCGAATCGAATAAAATTTAAATGAATTGAATCGAATCGAATCGAATCGAATTGAATCGAATCGAATCGAATCGAAACGAAACGAAACGAATCAAATCGAATCGAATCTAAACGAAACGAAACGAATCGAATCGAATCGAATCTAATCGAATCGAGTCGAAACGAAACGAAACGAATCGAATCGAAATTAATTGAATCGAATCGAAACGAAACGAATCGAATCGAAACGACGCGAATCGAAATTAATTGAATCGAATCGAATCGAAATTAATTGAATCGAATCGAATCGAAATGAATTGAATCGAATCGAATCAAATTGAATCGAATCGAATTGAATTGAATCGAATCGAATCGAATCGAATCGAATCAAATCAAAGCGAATCGAAACGAAACGAAACGAATTGAGACGAAACGAAACGAAACTAATCGAATCTAATCGAAACGAATCGAATCGAAATGAATTGAATCGAAATTATTGAATCGAATCGAATCAAATCGAAATTAATTGAATTGAATCGAAACGAATCGAAACGAAACGAATCGAATCGAATCGAATTGAATCGATTCTAAACGAAACGAATCGAATCGAATCGAATCGAATCAAATCGAATCGAATCAAATCGAATTGAATCGGCTATTGCTAGATTCATGGTACGGTCGGCCACAATCTCAGATACCCCATGGCAGCTCTTATCGCGCACGGCATAAGGGCGCCAATCGAACAAAAAGGGGTATCTGAGACTGTGGCCGACTGTACACATGGTATGACAGCACGTCAGACTGTACACTTTTGTTGTAAAATCGCCCGTAACGTAACCCAGCAAAGTGCTAGCGTGTAAGAGTCGACGTGCTGTCGTATGTACTGATTCAAGTATCAAAACTTTAACCGCCCATATCTCCTAAACGGCTAATGCTAGACCCATGTTTATCGTACTCTAAAATAAGGACTCGACGAGCTCTACCTGATGAAAGAAAGAAAAATAATAAAAAAGAAGTATTAGGAGATATGGGCAGTTAAAGTTTTGATACTTCTTTGATACTTTTTTTTTAATTATTTTTGTTTCTTTCATTAGGTAGAGCTCGTCGAGTCCTTTTTTAGAGTACGATAAACATGGGTCTAGCATAAGCCGTTTTGGAGATATGTGCAGTTAAAGTTTTGATACTTGAATCAGTACATACGACAGCACGTCGACCCTTTCACGCTAGCACTTTGCTGGGTTACGTTACGGGCGATTTTACAACAAAAGTGTACAGTCTGTCGTGCTGTCATACCGTGTACAGTCGGCCACAGTCTCAGATACCCCTTTTTGTTCGATTGGCGCCCTTATGCCGCGCGCGATAAGAGCTGCCATGGGGTATCTGAAATTGTGGCCGACCGTACCATGAATCTAGCAATAGCCGATTCGATTCGATTTGATTCGATTCGATTCGATTCGTTTCGTTTCGTTTCGTTTCGAATCGATTCGATTCGTTTCGTTTCGTTTCGATTCGATTCGTTTCGATTCGATTCAATTAATTTCGATTCGACTCGATTCGATTCGATTCTATTCATTTCGATTCAATTCATTTCGATTCGATTCGATTCGTTTCGATTAGATTCGATTAGTTTCGTTTCGTATCGATTCGTTTCGTTTCGATTCGATTTGATTTGTTTCGATTCGATTCGATTCGATTCGATTCAATTCAATTCGATTCGTTTCGATTTGATTCGATTCAATTCAATTAATTTCGATTCGATTCGATTCAATTAATTTCGATTTGATTCGATTCGATTCGATTCGATTCAATTCATTTCGATTCGCGTCGTTTCGATTCGATTCTTTTAGATTCGATTCAATTCATTTCGATTCGATTCGTTTCGTTTCGTTTCGTTTCGATTCTATTTGATTCGATTAGATTCGATTCGATTCGACTCGTTTCGTTTCGTTTAGATTCGATTCGATTTGATTCGTTTCGTTTCGTTTCGATTCGATTCGATTCGATTCGATTCAATTCGATTCGATTCGATTCTATCCAATTCATTTCGATTCGATTCGATTCGATTGGATTGGATTCGATTCGATTCGATTCGAATATCAATTTTGAACTCAATTTAAAGTAAGTTCAAAATTGATCTCGCTGAACTTAGTTTAAACAGAGATCAGTTTTGAAATCAGTTTAAAGTAAGTTCAAAACTGATCTCACTTTAAATTAATTCCATTTTGATCTCAGTTTAAGTATCGTTCATGAATACCACCCTAAGAGTGCAAACATGGAAGTGTGCAAATAGTGACTATTCATAAATTATATGTAATAAAACGTTAATAACTGGCCAAGTGCGACTTGGACTCGTGCACTGAAGGTTCCGTATCGTAACAAAAATGACAAAAAAAAACTAGCCATAAAGACCCTCGGTGCGTGAGTGCCACTTGGCCGTTTTTAAAACTATTTGTTGTTATACTATAAAGTAAGCTCTATAATAATTCAAATTCAAAGCATTTATTTCGGAATATTAACACTTCCATAGATTACAAAGTAAAAAACAGATAAAAATTAAATAAATTAAAACATCACAATTTGTACAGTTAAAAAGTAAGGCAGTTCATAATCTCAGAGTAACATTAATTAAAAAGTAATCAATTAAAATGGCAATTTCAAAAAGTTAAAAGTTCAAAATAATATTATTTAAAAGTCCAATTAATAATTTTAGTATTCGATAAAATTAAATTTAAATCAAAATGTCATTGTATATTAAATAAAATTGTATAGAAAAATATTATAAAACAACAGTATAAATTGGAAAACACAAAACACAAAATAAAATCAATAAAAACAGTACCTACTTAACATTCTCCGACATATGTAGTTTAATGCAGTTAATTAAAACTGCATTGTCCATCTTTTGTATCAACACCCTCAGGATGCTGTTGGAGCTGTTCAGGGCTCTGTTTATCACGGACGCAGCTCGCTTTCGCATGATTGCGAAAAAGTCGTCCGTGCACGCCTCCGCAAACATGCCCGAGGCACTGCAGTACCTGGGCAGCCTCATCAGCACCCTGAAGATGTTGTTGTACTGTACGCGGAGGGCGCTGAGTGACCGTTGAGTACAGCTGACCCACAGACTGCACGTATAGAAGGATTGGCAATATGCCTTAAATAGCGTTACCTTGACTTCTTTGGTACACCGAGCAAACCTACGGGCCAGCATGTTACCCCGGACAGCCAACGCCCTCCGCTCCCTTTCTACATCAAACTCGTCGGATAAGTCCTCAGAAACCCAGTGGCCTAGGTATTTGAACCTCAGCACCCTATTCAAGATCATTCCATTGATGGAAACGGGGGGCACAATGTTAACCTTATGCTCACGGGGCTGGAAAACAAGAATTTCACTTTTTGTTGTATTGTATCTCAGCCCGTGAGCCTCTGCGTACTCCTCGCACATCTGCAAGAGCCTCCGAATACCACCGATAGAGGGGCTCAGCAGCACCATGTCATCGGCGTAGCTGAGGTTGTTAATAATTGTCCCGTCGATCGAGCAGCCTACCCTAGTGCTACTAAGGCCCTCTATCAGCTTGTTGATGTACAGATTAAAAAGGCGAGGAGAGGTAAGACCCCCCTGCCTGACACCACACTTCAGTGAAAACTCGTCGGAGTCCTCCCCAGACCATCTCACGACATTGACCTGATTGCTGTACCAGAAGTCAAGAACTTTTACAATTTCCTCAGGAGCATCCGTTTCAGTTCTTAACTTATGCCAAAGTGACTCGTAGGCAACCAGGTCAAATGCCTTCGATAGGTCTAGGAAGCACGCATACACTGGTGTCTTTCGGTCAGTGTAGTAACGGACTGTTTGCTTGAGACACAGAATAGCCGTCTCTGTTGACAGTCCCTCTCTAAAACCAAACTGTGCGTCGTGCAGATTGCAGTGCCTCGCGAGGCGTTTATCAAGCAAACAGTCCAATACTTTCGCCACTGTAGTCGCCAGCGATATTGGTCTGTAGTTTGCCTTATCTGATTGGTCGCCAGTTTTATTTTTAATGATTGGAACGACAATGGTTCGCAAGCAATCGTTTGGCAAATAGCAGTGTCGTACACAGAAGGTGTAGAACATGGCCAATACCCTTGGTAAGTGGACACCCGCATGTTTGAAATGTTCAATACCTAACCCATCGTGTCCGGGTGATTTCCCCCTGGTCATGCTACGTATTGCGTTGGCCACGTCTCTGGCTGTGAAACCAATCGGCGGCGACGCTTGTTGCACGCGCTGACTATTGGACAAGGGTGCCTCGGTGGTTAGCTTTGGTGGGGGCTCTACTTTAAAGTGGCTCATAAACAAGTTGGCAATATCTCTTTTACAGCTTATACCGTCCACGTTAAGAGGGGAGCTCGGTCTTGGGCTAAGCTTAGCGGTCTGTTTCCAAAATTGCTTAAAATTATTTGCTGCATGATGCGTAGCCAATATGTCTAACTTAATTTTTTCAGCACTTTTTTGAACCCATCTAAGCTTAGCCTTAAATACACATCTTGTCTCTCTCATTTTCTCGTACAGCGGTCCCCTGGATGGCCTACCATGCAATATCCAGATTTGAAAGTGTAGCCTGGCGTCTTTGTGGAAACTATGCACATGCCTATTCCACCCTACAATGGGTCTCTTTTTACGACTGTGCTGTCTTACTTCGGCGCTTTGCACGGCCGCTTCACTTAAAATGCTAATGATGTCAGTATACAACCGATCGATAACGTGTCTATGATCTAGGTTAATACAAAGTTTGATGCTAATAATATTATTATGTATTACCGTTTTTGCAAAAGTATAAAAACACGTTTGTGGTATATGGACCTCCCTTATTTGTCATTATTATTTGTTGTTGTGTCCTCCATTATTACACAAATAGATTCTGTGAAAGTTTGTATTTGTATTTTGGTTTAGTGTGAAAAATGTTTTGATATAGGTAAAAAACCTTTATAATAACATATATTTCATATAATAGAAAAACATATCCAATATGTACATAATATCTTGAATACCTAGCTTTCTATTAGTCTCGCTAAAAGAAAATAAAAAATGGCTTCACCTATTGAAAGGAACAGCTGAAAATGACAAAAAATAAATAGCGGAATCGAACTGATACGAAGTTCATATAGTAAACTACAGGATGCACTCTAAGTCAATAGCGGAACTTTAAGTAGGCTGTCTACTGATCAATACAAACAACTTGTAAGAGGTGGCGGCAAAAATGGAGCGAAAAAAAAATCAGCTGTTTCATACATTTGGCGCAGTACTGCGTTGACCTTTTGTATGGAACAGCTGACCTTTTTGTCACTCGATTTTTTTCGCCACCTAGTGCAAGTTGTTTGTATTGATCAGTAGATACCCTACTTAAAGTTCCGCTATCGACTTAAAGTGCACCCTGTAGTAAATAATAAAAAGAATAAACACTTACAGTTGCATTAATCATTCATAACAATTTTTTACGCACTTAACACTTAGAATTTCCACTTTTTTTTTGTATCATCCTGTGTCGGTTCATTTTTTAAGACGCGTAAGCTTACAGATCACAATGTATGCTTTGAAGTCGCGGAGACAACTGTCGAGTTTTGAGGATGCCTCTTAAGCTTTAAAATATTTCTGTAAGACTTGAATAATGCCTTCAGCTCAAAACAACAGCTTACTGGTTTTGTTTTTTACCATACAGTCCTAGTTTGTTTGCCTAGACAACTCTGATCTAACCTATAAGTTGTAGATAGGTTTTCGAAACTACTTATAAGCAATTTCAACATTTCAAAACCTTAAGGTAATATCAAGGTTAAAAATTAAACCTTTAGATCTCACATAAGTTAAATGATAACCTTTCCAGAACCTTATCAGTAGCTTACGACAACTATAAGATCCTGGGGCTGTAAGCTCTTGAAATACAAGTCAGCACAACGTTAACGTTAACTCTTGTCAACAACTTCAAGGTTGTAACAATAAACTATTAGTTTTAGGACTTAGTAATCATTCTCAAATACTAAATATAACCAACTAGCAAATCATTAACCTTTCTACAACCCCTCTAAAACCTAGAGGCAATTTTTACAACCTAGGCCCAAATGAAATGTTACTTGGGTAAGCAAGTTTCAACTCTTTTCGAAAAAAAGAAAACTTCTATTGCTTATATCTCTTCAACAAAAAGAGCTAATCTTCAAACGGCTGAAGAAATTTTTATGAAACGTAAATAAGAAAACCCTCTGTATTTGGATAACGGTTTCACTTACTTTTATTTTTGTTGGGATAGCCGACTAGTTTCGGTGCTTATTTGGATACCTTGATTGTAGAAACATTGAGAGATTGTCACGTGACTGTACAATATTATTCTCCCGAGTGCTCCGATGTCCTTTTGATGTCATGAGACGGATTAAGGACGAGCCGAGGCTTTTTCTAATGCTCTTGCCTGCTTAAGAATCCCCTGAAGCTTTGCAGCCCTCTCGCTCGCACTTTTCAACATTTTAATTTATTGTAAGAGAATGATTCAACTTTGGACGATAAAATATAGTTGCAGACATAGATAATAAAGCTATCGACATGTAGACATACTTTAAATTTCACATTTATAGCTTAAAAAAGAAATATTATTGAACTACTACTTTGAACCGAAGTTCAGTGATATTTTTTTTATTAGTAGGAATATGAAATCAAAAGTGTGTCCACATGTCGATAGCTTTATTATCTATGCCTGCAACTATATTTTATGGTCGAAAGTTGAATCATTCTCTTACAATCAATTAAAATGTTGAAAAGTGCGAGCGAGAGGGAGGCCTACATTAGGGCTGCATTATCCGTCTCTGGGCAGGCAGAGTTTTTCTACTGCCTCAAACTAAATGTTTCAGGCAAATGGAAAGACTAATCAACTAAATTATACTGGTGAACTATCACAGAGAAAGGAGCTTCCGTCTTTCGAGCTTCAGTAGCGGACCCGCTAAAGCTATGGAAAACGAAATATCATTACGTACCGCTATTTTCTTCCTTTATTAATGTAATGGTTGTCTGAAAAAGATTGATCCCAGTGATAAAACTACCTTGAAAGATGTCTTTTAGCGATATTTTGTTCTTGTGCTTAATTTTTTGTTGCTAGTGAAGTAACCTATCTGCTTATCTGTTTAATCATCATCATCAATTCCTGTTATCTCAAATCAGGGACAAATCAGGGACTCTTAAGGGTAGACGATAGCAAGGTGGCGGGAAATTCAAAATATTCACAGACCTTTACATTTTGTACAACAAATCAAAAGTGTGTCCACATGTCGATAGCTTTATTATCTATGCCTGCAACTATATTTTATGGTCGAAAGTTGAATCATTCTCTTACAATCAATTAAAATGTTGAAAAGTGCGAGCGAGAGGGAGGCCTACATTAGGGCTGCATTATCCGTCTCTGGGTAGGCAGAGTTTTTCTACTGCCTCAAACTAAATGTTTCAGGCAAATGGAAAGACTAATCAACTAAATTATACTGGTGAACTATCACAGAGAAAGGAGCTTCCGTCTTTCGAGCTTCAGTAGCGGATCCGCTAAAGCTATGGAAAACGAAATATCATTAAGTACCGCTATTTTCTTCCTTTATTAATGTAATGGTTGTCTGAAAAAGATTGATCCCAGTGATAAAACTACCTTGAAAGATGTCTTTTAGCGATATTTTGTTCTTGTGCTTAATTTTTTGTTGCTAGTGAAGTAACCTATCTGCTTATCTGTTTAATCATCATCATCAATTCCTGTTATCTCAAATCAGGGACAAATCAGGGACTCTTAAGGGTAGACGATAGCAAGGTGGCGGGAAATTCAAAATATTCACAGACCTTTACATTTTGTAGCTAAACTGAACTATTTTTGTTCAGCGATTTTTCGTTCGCGAGAATAAAACCGTATTCTTTTCATTATTGTAAACAACAGAACAACAATAATTCAGCCGATTATGTGTTCTGGTCTACGACCAGTTTTTTGGGCAATACCAGTGCTTCCTCATTCTGGCCGATTTTGCGCCGTCATCCCAAGCTCGGATATTATGCTCATCCCGAGACTGTTTGCTTCTTGTTGCACTGATCGTCGCCAGGTGGTTTGAGGGCGTCTTTTCTTCCGTGTTCCAGTTGGACACCATTTAAGTGCAATTTTGGAGGGATGATTTTCGGATCTTGGCATAGTATGACCTGTCCAACGCCCTTTCGCAACTTTAATTCTTCATATTTGTTTTTGACAAGTTCTTCTGGTTAGATAAGTCTTTTCTGACAATATTGATAGGAACACTTAGAGTAACCATTCTAGTTTTGATAGTTTTTTAACAGACTGGTGGGTGAAGCAGACGGTTGAATCTTATATTTTTTTAAACTAAAATTCCCGCGTGATGTAAAAATACTGTGCTGTTATTTTTTCATCAATTTTTTTCACACAATGAGGAGACTTGAGAATGAGCTCGCGTCTGAAAAGAATCCTTGTTATAATATTCTCAAAGTACTTGATTTATTATCTAAGCATTTTTCTGGCCTTGACGCATGTTTAGCAAGTACATACAAAAGGAACATGAAACACATATACAATACATTATATAAAAAATTCTCGTCTGTGAAATTTTAAGGAATAATAAATTGGCGTGGTACACAGGTTTTCTACGTGTATAATATCCCAATGAAACATTATCAAACTAAGAAATGAGGCCTCTGTATAATAATACACGTAATAAGATGATTATGTAGCTCCTAGTGGCACCTTTTCTCACGCTAGATGTATGAAGAGACCACTCAGACTCTGCAAAGCCTGGGACAGGTTTTTCATAAAAACCTGCAAATGGTGAGATAGAGTACGTTATACTTACCACCATGATGGAGAGAGAAAGAGACACATACTCTTTAATTAACTTTTTTTTCTTTTAATCCCTTAGATCCGTACGTGAAGATCTGTCTCATATGCCAAGGAAAGCGCATCAAGAAGAAAAAAACTACAGTCAAGAAGAACACTCTAAGTCCAGTCTACAATGAGGCTCTCGTATTTGACCTGCCATCCGACAACGTTGAAGATATCATCTTGATGGTCAAAGTTATTGATTATGACAGGTAAGTTGGTTGATGCCGTGGTTGATGCGAGCTCAGGTAAGTTGATGCCGCAGTAGCAAAACACAGCTCCCAAATACGTATTAGCAGAACCAAATACAACCTAAAACCCTGGATAACTCCAGGGCTTGTACGTTGTATGAAGCACAAAGACAAATTGCATCTAAAATATAGAAAAAAACCTAATGACCCAATCGCAAAAGTAACATTTCTCAGGTATCGAAATTTCTGCAATGATCTCTTACATCGTCTTAAATCAGCTCACGAACGGGAAATGTTGGAGAATAGCAAGTCAGAACCAAAGAAGTTGTGGAAGGTAATAAAAGGTATTTATCAAAACAAGAAGACAGGAAGTGATGCAGCAAACTTGATAGATCCATCCGTCACAGTAGCAGAGAGCCTAAACAAAGCCAATGAGTACTTTGCTACGGTAGGAGAAAAATTGGCCAACGAAATACTTACCAAGCTTAATACACAGGAGGACCATCTAGCAGCAGCAGTTAAAGTAGACGCAAGTGCAAATTTTGACTCTTTCTTTTTCCAACCAACTGACTCGTCAGAAATTAGTAAAATAATAAAACAGTTGAAGGAAGACAGTGCGCCAGGCAACGACAACATAAGAGCTCCTTTGTTGAAGCGCTGTATTGACTCAGTCGTGGATCCACTAGCCCACATAGTAAATTTAAGTTTCTCAAGCGGTGTATTTCCTGGCCCTTGGAAAACTGCATCTGTATCGCCAATCCACAAGTCTGGACCTAGGGACACCCCAAGCAACTACAGACCTATCTCTTTACTAAGCATAGTCTCCAAAGTCCTTGAAAAAGTAGCTAACAATCGTTTGGTAAGTTTTCTTGAGAAGACAGGTGCGATCAACGCGAGACAGTTTGGTTTTCGTAGGGGAAAGTCAACGGAGGATGCTGTCTCACTTCTGGTGGACATGGTGGCCAAATACCTGGACTCTGGGGTGAGATGCCTGGGTGTCTTCCTGGACCTGGCCAAAGCCTTCGACACGGTCTCCGTGCCGATTCTGATTAGGAAACTCGAATCCTTAGGCATAAGAGGACTGGCTCTGGATTGGTTCAACAGCTACCTCACTGGACGAAGACAATGCGTGAAAATTGGTACATATCTCAGTGACCAACAATTAATGAACGTAGGCGTGCCACAGGGTAGCATACTGGGCCCGACTCTTTTTATAGCGTACATGAATGATATTGTTAACATCCCATCGCTTGGCGCTGAGATAGTTTGCTACGCCGATGATACGGCACTGATTTTTAATGGTAAATCATGGCCAGAGGTCTTCAGTCGCGCCGAATCTGGCATGAGTAAGATCGCCAAGTGGCTGGATGAAAACCTGCTGACTCTCAACACTGGTAAAACCAAATACCTATCATTCCACATCACAGCTGCTACTGACCCCCAGGTCTCACCGGAGATAAAAGTACACCATTGTGCGGATCACGATAGCCAATCGTGCTCCTGTCCGGGCATCCAACGTATCGAAAGTATTCGTTACTTGGGTGTTTTGCTGGATGAACGTCTAACTTTTGGCCCACACGTTAATGCGCTATCGGGAAGGGTTCGCAAGGTAATTCACATAATGAAGTCCTTAAGAAATAGTGCCGATAAAAATCTTCTAAAAACAATTTACCTCACATTATGTCAATCCCTGATAACTTACTGCATCCCAGTCTGGGGTGGATCCAGTAAGACAATTATGATAAATGTCGAAAGAGCACAACGCGCAGTTTTGAAGGTTATGTGCAAGAGGTCCCGTAGATACCCAACCGATGTCCTTTACGAAGATTGTCTAGTGCTGCGAGTACGACAACTATACATTTTGAGCATAGTCCTTGGTACCCATAAACGAGTACTAAACTCCCCCGAATATGCCCACTTACTCACCAAAAGAGTGTTTTACATAATCTCTCCGTTGGTCGACACCAGTTTTGCACACCGTTTTGTTTATTACGCTTCATCATTTATTTACAACAGAATTGTTAAACTTTGCCCCATCAAGAGTGCCAGTGTAAAAGAAGCAAAGAACCAAGTCACAAAGCATCTACTGACATTAAACTATGATACTACTGAAGAATTACTGGTAGTCGTGAAGTAGTAGTAACACACAAAGACGTTCTCACACACCCTCTCTCACACACACACGCACTCCCTCACACACACACACACACACACACATATATACACATACACACACTTATACATACACACACACTCTCTCACATTGTCCTATTGTCCTTTAAATTAAGATTTATCTAATTGTGATTATTTATGGTTCAATCTATTATCATGACTTTCAATCAATATGTTTAAACTTATCAAAAATAATCAATAAATTTCATTTAATGTATTTTATAATAATTATACTTACCATAGGGAAGGTACTTGCTTACCTCAACAAGTCAACGGCTGAAACATTTTCTTGTAAGCATTTTTATGGTTCCCACGATACAGGCTAGGCCTAGTGTGGGGATCACCATTAATATCATGCATTATGTCATCATGAAGTAGATTTGCAATGTACCAAACTATACCTTTTTTTCTGTAATTTCATTTTATTTAATTCATAATACCTACTAATGTATATTGTGCATGCATTTTGCTAAAATAAATTATTCTTATTCTTATTCTTATTCTATTCTAGTGAAATAAGATGGAATACATTGGCTGTACAGCTGCAGCCCTCTCGATCACCTATCTAAACGGGAAACTTGACTCAGAGGATGAGTCAGCAAATAGGCGAGGATTTTGAGTATAATAAGGATATCTGCAAATCCTCCTTCTTCTTCTTATTTTCGTGTCAATGGTTCTTGTTATATGGTTTATGACCAGTATATGGTAATGGTAATGGTAAAACGGGCGGTTTTCCGCAATTAGGCGTCTCTACTTGCGCCTATTTTGGATCAGGAGACGACCAGTATAATCTCCTCATATCCTCATAGCCCTATAGCTGTAACAATGGTATTTCTCCACCCAGGATTGGCCCGAACGAGCTTATCGGCTGCACGGCGATTGGCTCGGCTCTGATAGGTGTCGGCCGCGAGCACTGGCTTGAGATGCTCGACAACCCGCGCAAGCCTGTCGCGCAATGGTACTCGCTCAACAAGAGTCCGCCGAACAACATCCCGTTGCCTAGCAACGAGCAGCATGGCGCGCTCAGCTGCTTGAACGGAAGGTGAGGAAGATAATGATATTTTGTGTCTGGGTGTCTGGATCTGGGATACAGGGTGGTTCAGAAAGGTCCTGCGGGAATGTAGGTGGTGGTTCTACTCATGGAGATACACAACTTTGCTCTAGAGGAACCGAAAAACTTTATTTATAGTGATTTTTTTAGAACCCCTCTAAGACGGACTTGCAAATGTGATCAGTCAGGGTTAGCCAAATAACTCTGAGTTAATTTGACATTTCCTTGCCATTATTGACGTTAATTATTCAGAGTTATAACTGACTAACCCTGGTTGACACAAGTGGAACTAAGAAGGCTGCTACACTGGAAGCACCTTGCGATGCGACAGGAAGAGAAAAATGAAATAAACTTGGTCAGGCTACACCTATTAAAACGAAAATCCTGTGAATATTTGCTTTTATTTCGCGGATATGTTGATTGTTGGTGTAATGTAGCCGATACCGTGCTTACAGGATATTGTTCCTATCTCATAAATAAATTAAAGTTTGCTAGCGGTTTTGGACGACCATTGTAGCTGTGTGCTATTTGTTTATACTATTCCCTTGCCGTCTGATATAGCCTCAGTCTAACACCTGTCCATTTATGATGAACGCTAAGCACCTAAAATTGTATCTTTGTTCCCAGATGAAGAGACGAAACATCAAGCGATTGATAGGTTTTCTATAAAAACTGACGTTCGGACAGAAAATCAGGACGAATAAAATGAGAAAAAAACCTTCGGATTCTCAAGGATGCCAAAGATTCTGATATTTTAGAAGTTAGGAGATAAAACGGTTGTATGTCCATTTACTGTAGTCAAAGCTAAAAGTAAGGTAGACATAGCCTACTGTAACGAGTAGAGGAAGTTAAAAAGTCAACAAAGATATTTAGGAAGCAAACTTTAGAAAATATTTGTATAATCTGTTGATGTAGAACTTGAAGAATTTATCCTTTAGAGTTTGAAGAATTAAAATTATTAGAGGTTAGTTAGTTATATCAATTGTGTATACCTACCCTATATGGTTACGTAATTTTGTGTAACACTTCGTGTGTATTTTGCGTAGAACTTAGATTGATTTTGGATTTTATATATTCGACGAATGTTTATAAAATAAACATCCGCCGACCTTTATGTCTAAACTAACTTTCCTTTCAAAAAATATCCTTGTACATTCATCACTCTCTGTTCAAACATTATAAAAATTTATACAATGCATATATAATGCTGTTGTTTCTATACTGTATATTTCTGAAGACGCACATTTCAACGTCAAGACTTTATCGTGTCATATTGAAATATTGAACTTATAATATAAATGTTGTATAGTTGTTGTTGTCACTTTTACACGATAAAAATTAAGATTGTTTAAAATGTTAGGGTTATATAATATTAAAACACACTTATTCCAGCAATGCACGCATTAAATTTGGAGAAAGTAACACAGTATATGATATTATTATGTAATTAATTATTCTTGCGCATAGTCGTATAAAACGCATTATTTAATTTTGAAGTTCGCAGCATTTTCATCTACATAAACAATATTTTTCATTTGAACGTGATCGAATGTAAAGTCTTTTAGTGTTGGACAATAAAGTAGAGGAATTATTGAAAAAGAATTCTTAATGTATTTTTGTTACAAAAACACGCATAAAATGGACAGTACCTTTGTAGGTTATTTACTGTAAAGTATAATGATTATATAATGTATTATTATGATATAGTATACATTTAAAACGTATATTACGAAGTTTTTAAGAAAAAAATAAAGCTTTAACTCGTGTTAAATAAAAATAAGATTTTATCACAAGTTTTTATTATTATTTGAGTTTAGTTTATATCATTTTCATTAACTTCCGTAATATCTAATAGATATTGAATGGAAATGGTATAAAATGTGCTGGTGAAGGAAATAATTTGTTCTAATAGATATAAATTATGTTATCGGTTTTTAAACATATCGATTTTGAATTAAATATATAAAAATGATTTAGTCTGATTTTAAGTATATACATTAGTAAGATTAATATACGTGAATATTTCTTCATATTATATTGAATACTTTAACATACGACTTGATAATTTATACATTTAATAATCTTTCAAAAAAACCAAAAACTAAGGCTATTGCATCTACGTGATGAGATGATTTATACAGCGTCCAGTGGTACCTTCACTCACACTAGATGGGTGAAGGGATCACTCGGCGCTGCAGTGCCTGGGACATAGTTTTAGATGGAGTAGGCTTGAAAAGCAGAATAAATAATTATTATGATATTTTTTCCCCATGAAAAAAATGATTTAGCAGGTGTATAGATCCGACCCTTTTCTTTTCTCTGAGTCCCAATCCAGTACGTGATTGAAATAAACAATGGTGACCGAAATACAAGTATGTGACCACAGAATTTTTGTTCCGTCGATTTTCATACTATATTATTCTGTCTGGGTTGCTCAAAGACTGTTTTGAATAAAATAGAGGCAGGCATATTCCAAGATTGTGAAGAAAATTTTTGGTTTATATAAATTCTATAAACCGATATACCTACTTAAACAGTGAAAGGAAATATTGATGTTGGATATTTTTCTAATACCTAGGTGGAGTGTTGAAACGCTATAAACAAATGGGGATCGTATATTGTGATTAATATACATATGAACAGCATATTTATTAAATTAAATGGAGGGGATTATTTATTGTTTAAGATCTATCTATCCTACTATCCTACTACTATTATAAACGAGAAAGTTTGTAAGTATGGATGGATGGATGGATGGATGGATGTTTGTTACTCTTTCACGCTGAAACGGCTGAACGGATAAGGATGAAATTTGGAATAAAGATAGCTTAGACATCAGAATAACACATAGGCTACATATTATCACGCTTTTCCACTTAGGAGCAAAGTAAAGCATATATCCTTTTTCTGTAGTCCACGCGAACGAGTCGCGGGCAAAAGCTAGTACTTAATATAAAAGAAAAAAAAGGTACTGTATCATAATATACCCGTTTTGTATGATCCAGAGATAAATTACTAATGTAAACATGAATTGAACATGAAGTAAACTTCGATATTTAGTAGTTTTTATAAAAAGATTGTTGTCAAAAAGTTTACACTGTGTGATCAAGAGCGGAATATCAAAACTTTATCGTCAAGTGACGTTTAATATTTCGGAGCACGAATTTGAATATCATTATATTTTGCATGGTCGTGAAGGGTACATATTGCTTGCTTGCAAATAATTTCACCCTCCATATACCTACACATGCATTTGCTAAAAATATTGTCTGAAATGTTACAATAGGTACCCATTTTCAAAGTTTAGGTACAATGGAAATTAGTTAATTCAAACAAAGTTAGAAAACATGTTAGTACTCGTAAAAGCAGGAAAAAATATTGAAGTCTTTTAGTGAGGTAGACAAGGTAAGAAATATTTAAATCTTTTTTTTTTTCACTTCCGGCTAATATAGTACTTTTCATGAGATTGTCATATTTTTGTATGTATAAGGGCCTATGCAAGCGGTGTTTTATTTTATGCATAATTGGTCGACGCAAGTGTTGTAATTTTCTGCGTGAGAATTCGACTATTATACAGGATGTTACAGAACGAACCTGTCGTAATCGTAATTGAAAGGTGCACTAAGGTTTTTTTGTATCACGATGTGTGTGTGGCAGTAGATTAAGAGGACCCCGTCCTCTAGCGCCGCCAATGAAAAAAAAAACATAATTATATTCTTTTTGGGTGCGTTTTGTACTAAAAACGGGTCGTCATCCCTAGGCTTAAGGCGCTGGGCATAGTGAATAAGCCCGCGCGCAAAGAAAAATGCACAAAATAGATTCCTGTATCAAATACAGGGTTTATATGTGAAAGAATTCGATTTTTTTGTGTTTGATACAGGACTCGATTTTGTGCAATTTTCTTGGCGCGCGGGCTATTAACTATGGACGGCGCCTTAACTAAAAAAAATTTGAGACCTAAGGCCTAGATTCCAATTACTAGAACCTACGAATAAATCCTGCACAAGATTTTATTTATAGGTTTTAGGATCTGGGATCTAGAATTTAGGGCCCAAAAATAGTAAAGCCTAGGGATTCTCATTTGACGGATTATTTCAGCAAAAAACACGTCCAAAAATATGTTTATTTTTTGCATTGGAGGAGCTGGTGTGCCTAGACCGTCGCCTTAAAAATAAACACCGTGTGCAAGGTTAGATATAGGGGTATTAATACGGATTTCATCATAAAATATAACTGTGCTGGAATCTTCATGCTGACTCTTTGTACTAAGTGTTATAAACTAAGTGAATGTAAAGTACATTGTAGTTGATGATAAAAATATTATACTGATTTATGAATAAAATGTTGACATTTTTTAATGTGATTTTTTATTTGACCTACCTAGCTATTTGTGAAACTTATAATGAATGACCACGATCCCCTATAAATAAGAATATTGATGCGATGAGGTGTAAATAATATGAGTTTAAGTACTTCCACTTTATTTTATAATTAAGTTTATTTCGTCTTTCCTTTATACCTACCTATTAGTTAGAGTAGAGAAGCTGCAAGAATAGTATAACGTGTTAGAAACAAAACATCCTAACTCTTTTTACAGGATGTAACCACTGGTCAACAGGACGTCAATTCAGTAAAAAAAAGTTGAAAAAAACTAATTTTATTTTAAAACCTCAAATTTTTAAATATGTTTGGTGTGCATTTGCATAGCTTTGAGAACATTGTGAAAGTCAATGAAATAGTTAATTGTTATGCAAGAATGCAAAATTATTGTTTGCGGCGAGTGCTTGTATTGAAAACCGAGCTAGCGAAGGTTTCTAAAATTGAGCCACGAGCGTAGCGAGTCGTTCAAAAAAAGAAACCTGAGCGTAGCGAGGTATTCAGAAGCACGAGACGCAAATAATATTGCATTCGTGCGAAACACAAAACTTTTCATCTCACAGAAGCGAGGAAATTATTTTGTTAGTCAAGCGGGAAAAACTCTATAGACAACACTTACAGGCAAAACAGGTGAGTCAAATAAGTTCCTTTTAAAGGCATATTCTACTGTAGTTACGGCTGCCGCACTAAAGTTTTGAGCTTCGTTGGTATTAAAACCATTCGTTTTATTAATAATTTCCTGATCTTTATTTATCCAGACACAAAAATAATGTAATAACAGAATGTTTTTTTTTCCGGGTGCGTTCTGAACTTTTACCATATAAATTAATATTTTCAAGGAGATAAAAATTAAATTAGTAATATCGTTTGAAAAAATGTATTTAACAAACCAAAACATAATTATCTATTTGATAAAACAGAAGCGAAGCATTTTTTTAATTTACTGGTATTATAGAATAAATACAGGGTGTTAAAAGACCGCCAACAGACCCGAAAGCCACGCATACTAGACACCAAAACAAAGTACTTTTTCGATAAATTATTGCTGGGAAATGATTTTGGTTTTTTAGGTTATAATTTTCAAAAATATTTTATCACGCAATGGACGTGTAACGCACAGAAGTCATATTGCGCAAGCGTAGGTATAAGTTTATGTTACTTAAGCTTGAAGTGCCGATGTTTAGAATACATTGCGGGTTGCAATTTTAACGTCGTTGTTTGTAAGAAATGATCATAATTTTGATATGGCTTCTTGAGAAGATATGTTAAGAACTAGAAACTGAATACATTTCTGCAAAAAAAAAGTTTTGAAAAGTCCGACTTTGAACCTCATTATCTCGGAAACCGTTGATTTCCCAGGCATAGTTCCTTGGGCAAAAATGTTCCTTATGATGAGGGGAATATGTGGTTTTCCGCTTTGTTGGCGGTCTTTTAACACCCTGTATAGTGTACAAAATATTGAAAAGACTATAAGAAGAAACCGCGTTTCTGAATGTTCCGTGACTTTACCTTTTTAAAAGATGCTCATGCCCCATTTACATTCACAGTTTTGTATACAGGGTGTTAAAAGACCGCCAACAAAGCGGGAAACCACGTATTGTCCTCATCATAAGGACCATTTTTGTCCAAGGAACTATGCCTGGGAAATCAACGGTTTCCGAGATAATGAGGTTCAAAGTCGGACTTTTCAAAACTTTTTTTTTGCAGTAATGTATTCAGTATCTAGTTCTTAACATACTTTCTCAAGAAGCTATATCAAAATTATGAATATTTCCTCCAAAAAAAGACTTTAAAATTGCAACCCGCAATGTATTCTAAACAACGGCACTTCAAGCTTAAGTAACATAAACTTATACCTACACTTGCGCAATATGTCTTCTGTGCGTTACACGTCCATTGCGTGATAAAATATTTTTCAAAATTATAACCTAAAAAAACAAAATAATTTCCCAGCAATAATTTATCGAAAAAGTACTTTGTTTTGGTGTCTAGTATGCGTGGCTTTCGGGTCTGTTGGCGGTCTTTTAACACCCTGTAGAGAATGGGCACGAACAATCACTTTCGCTGAAGTACGCGTGTAAACGAACTATGAATGAGTTTTTTTTCCGTCGGGATTTGGCATCTACTTAAACGGCCAGTGTTTTTTTCTTTTTCAACACCATAGGGCGCGGGAAAGACTGTCCCGGCGTCGCGTTCAAATTTCGAAGCGCACAAAAATGCAGATAGTTTAAATCCGGCCTTTACACGATCGAAAGTTACTAGTAACAGCAAACTTTCCAAGCGTGGGAGATGAAAACAATATTTAAAACATACTTTTCTCCCGCCACAGCGTTCGCATTTTATTAACTTAAAAAACAAAGGAACGCCGTAGAGCAAAAAAATATTTAGGTTGTGGTTTCTATCACCATGGTCTATTACCCTGTGAAACGACTTAGGATCTTTTGTAACACCTTGTATATGACTGTGCTGGATATTAGGCAAGCCTACTCTTAAACGTGTCTCAAGTGATGCAGCGTCTACACCGGTGGTGCCCCTGCTACGGGTACAAGGTTACGATAAACTTTTTATCCCACTTTCGGCTAGCTTATCTTACTTTATTTAACTGCGTCAAGCGAGATGCCGCTACCCGATAAAACATTTATCGTGACCCCTTGTGTTCCCTTAGCAGGACACTACAAGGTGTTAAAAAGATGTTAACTTTTTTTCAGGGTAATAGCACCCGGTGATAGGGATCACAACCTAAATACTTTTTTTGCTCTATGACGTTCCGTCGATTTTTAAATTAATAACGCTGTGGCGGGAGAAAAGTATTTTTTTAAATATTGCTTTCATTGACATTCACAATGTTTTAACAACTCAAAGCTATGCAAATGCACCTACACCCACGAACATATTTTTAAAT
This sequence comes from Zelleria hepariella, assembly GCA_949319315.1. Taxonomy (NCBI): domain Eukaryota; kingdom Metazoa; phylum Arthropoda; class Insecta; order Lepidoptera; family Yponomeutidae; genus Zelleria; species Zelleria hepariella. The sequence continues at coordinate 5,601,290 of OX439380.1, read as the reverse complement.
TTGAGCTAATACCAAAAACAAAAAAGTTATGAAAAATTTTCAATTTTGAGGTTATAAAATAAAAATTGATTTTTACAAAATTTTTTTACAGAATTGACATCTTGTTTACCAGTAGGTTACACCCTGTAAAAATAGTTAGGATGTTTTGTAACACGTTGTATAACTAAGACCTTTGCATATCTACGTAATGAGGTGATTTATACAGCGTTCAGTGGCACCTTCACTCACACTAGATGAGTGAAGAGACTCGGCGCTGCAGTTTAGTACAGTTGACTTGTCTTTCAGGACACTATACAATCATCTAAAATAGATGTATGAGTAGGTACTAGATTTCACAAATAATAGCATCAGAGCTATCAAGTTTTTTTTTTCACAATTAAAAAGGTCCAATCCCACTAAAAAGCCCCTCTGTGAGCTCGCATTGCATAGGAGTCCCAACAAGAAAAAAATCATTCCACCGTTAATGAAGAGACATTTTCTTTGACGTTTGAACTTCATGCTAACGAGGCTGATACAAAGGTCGTATTTAAGACTAGACTGAGTTCAGTATGCATGTATGACTTGCTACCAAGTGCATGCAGAACAAAATACAGGGTGGTTCAAACGCGTCATTATAGCATTTAATAATTATGTTTAAAACACCGTTTGTTCTACGAATTTGTTCCAAGCTTGTTATTTTTCTCAAATTAAGGTTTCCAATTTCATGAAATTCGCACATTACTAACCCACTGCGTAGGTACTTACTGCGTCCACTATCATCTAAACGAAACGCTAAACAAATCCAAAGGTGACGAAAACTCGGCCACAGTCACAGATACCCCATGACAGCTCTTACCGCGCGCGGCATAAGGGCGCCAATCGAACAAAAAGGGGTATCCTAGCATGTGGCCGACTGTACTCAATTTAACCCGTATTTTAATTTTTTATGTTTGTTACATAAGAATGTTACATAAGACTAGTTGAGGTTTAAGATAAAATTTATAATCTTGACGCGATCAAATGGAATATAATGATGAAATCAAGTCAATATTTTGCCATCATCCTCTTGATTAAAAAACCTGATTTTATCATACACGTCATATTCTATTGACACAACACACAAATAACCACAATCCCGGCAATCTAGGTAAATACTGTTTGGGGCGAGCCACATATTATAGGAAAGGTAAAGTCAATACAGGCGGGCGTATCAACTCTGGCTCTTATTTTCTCACGTTCACGGGTAACATTTGCAGTGTAAGACGTTAGGTGCAGAACCAACTGAGACGCGACTTCGATCTAGGGTTTAGATTCTAAGCGATAGCGACGTGTTTTTCCTGTGGACTATACAGGGTGGCCCAAACATAGACGTCAAGCGAGAAAATCTAGATAGCTGACACCGAGGGCTACCCGAATCACCTCCATGTATGTTCAGCCATTTTTTGTCGTTTAGAAGTTATGAAGCTTTTAAGGTTTTTTTGAAAAAAATTACCTAGCATTTGATTTTATTTTGTAACTTTTTTTTCTTTCTTCTTTTCAGCAAAATTTTTTATTCTTCAGAGTCTCAGATAAATTATCTATCACCAAAAAAATAATGATCAGCTATGGACTTTTAGAAGATACCGCAATTTTGATCCAAAGTCCAAAAATGTTGTTTTCGTGAAAACATCACTGAAATAGTTAGTATGGGGAAAAAAATAAGTAGAGGTCTGAAGGACTTTTTATTGATTTCAAAAACTTTCCCAAAGCCTCATTCTTCAGAATAATACAAAAAACCTGTCACTTTATGGGACTTTTATTCAAGTAATTTGCGATCAAAGTCGAAAAACTGGAGTTGGAAGAAATTTTATTTCATTCGATTTTCATTTATTTTGGTCCTATTCGGACAAAAAACATTGCGGATCGGCTTAAAATCATCTGTCAGTAGGATCTGCATAAGAAATACATAAAAAAATAAAAAAATAAGTAAATAATTTTTTTTTATAAAATTTTTTTTTTCATGTTTTGTAAGTAAATTCGATAATTAAATAATTAAAAATTCAAATAATGAAAAAAAAAGAACAAAAAAAAACAAAATATTTTATGGTATGTTTTTTATTTTTTTCGTAAATTTCCTGTGCAGACCGTGCTGACAGGCAATATTAAGCCTACCTGCAATGTTTTTTGTCCGAATCAACCAAAATAAATGAAAATCGATTGAAATAAAATTTCTTCCAACTCCAGTTTTTCGACTTTGATCGCAAATTACTTGAATAAAAGTCCTATAAAGTGACAGGTTTTTTGTATTATTCTGAAGAATGGGGCTTTGGGAAAGTTTTTGAAATCAATAAAAAGTCCTTCAGTCCTCTACTTATTTTTTTCCCCATACTAACTATTTCAGTGATGTTTTCACGAAAACAATATTTTTGGACTTTGGATCAAAATTGCGGTATCTTCTTAAAGTCAATAGCCGATTATTATTTTTTTTGGTGATAGATAATTTATCTGAGACTCTGAAGAATAAAAAAAATTGCTGAAAAGACGAAAGAAAAAAAAGTTACAAAATAAAATCGAATGCTAGGTAATTTTTTTCAAAAAAACCTTAAAAGCCTCATAACTTCTAAACGACAAAAAATGGCTGAACATACATGGGGGTGATTCAGGTAGTCCTCGGTGTCAGCTATCTAGATTTTTTCGCTTGACGTCTATGTTTGGGCCACCCTGTATAAGTAAAGTAAGTAAAAAGTTGTTTATTTAAAAAAGGAAACATGGTCTGGGGGTTACCCTTGACGCTATTGCGATCAAATTGAAAAAGTTTTAAAATTAATTTCTCTTTGAATTCTCTTTGCATAGAAATGCTTTGATTTTAAATACTTTGTAATGTGTATTCAAAGGTAAGGCTGTTTTATTCAATAAAAACACAAAATGCGTCTTAATTTGTGAAATATAAAATTTTGTAAATTGCGCCATATTGCGGCCGTATTGGAAAAATGCGTCAAGGGTAGAGGGGCTGTACATTGAAGTTTTTAGATAACACTTCTAGGAAAGAAATGTATGACAGGTGAGAATTACCAGCGGTCCCCACACTAGGATACCCTGTGTCGTGGGGGCCCGGGTCCTGCATCACTATACCTCTAACAGGTCAAAATTAAATCTACTTCATAATATAAACTGCAGGGTTCAAACGGTCAAGCAAGGCACACTAGCGCCGTCAATATAATAGGTAGGTAGGTTCTAGGATCTGGAATAGGACCTTAGGTCCTAAAAATAGTTAAGCCAAGGGATTCCCATTTAACGGCTCGTTTTCGGAAAAAGAAGATATGCTTTTTTTTTTCATTGGCGGCGGTAGTTGACGGGGTTCATTAAGTTAATAAAAAACATTATAGCACACAAAAACAGATAACAAGAAATCACATAAGAAAATACGTGTGCAAAGGCGAGCTTATCTCTGTAAAATATTTCTGCCAGCAGGCCTTTGATGATTGAAACTAGTGAAAAACGGGGCTATAAACCTATATTATGAGCACAACATAACAATACACCCATCTAGTGTGAGTGTAGTTGGACCTAAGTTTTCCAGTGAATATAGGCACAAATGTGGATATTATGAAGTCGACTATACGTAGGTAAGAAGTTTCACTATGGTGGATTATTACGGTCTTGCCCCGACGGACATCTTCATTGGCAAAATTGCGAAAGTAATTATTTCCACTGCGAAGAGCGGTAACACTTAAACGGTTTCAAAAGGTCGAAAGGTCGTAAATAAAACAGCCCCTCAACCCTTGACGCATGTTTTTCAATATGGCGGAATTTACAAAATTTCATGAATTAGGACTCATTTTGTATTGGTATTGTACAAACCTTTGAATAAACATTACGAAGTATATAAAATCTGACTATACGATCAGTGACTATACTATGTAAAAGAGAAATAAATTTAACAACTTTGTTAATCTGAACGCAATGGCGTCAAGGGTAACCCCCCAGGTTGTTACAGAAACCTACTGCAAAATGTTAAAAAAATCTCGGGGCCTTTGAGGGTGACATTAGTCGCTTGATGATTGATCTTACGGGCCTTACTGCCGGTTTCTGAATTGAGAAATTCGCTAAGCAAATGGGTAAGTATCGTCCTGTCTCTGCAGATTTCTCACAAAAGAGCGTGACAGAATAATAGTAAAGTATTTGCTCAGCAAAATTCACAATTCAGAAACCAGGCCTTAGCGTAGTAGGTACTTATAGTGAGACATAAGCTGCTGGATAGAAATAAAGCAAAATCTAATCGACTGAAAATATTTTCACTACTTCGCAGCGCATTCCGCACGTATTTTGCGAAGTAAATATTATACTTAGAACAAGGCAAGAGAGTTCAGAAATGCATTTTCGAAGTCTTGCCGAGCGTTTCAGGGAAAATCTCTTCCACTTATATTTTTCTCGGGCAAAAGTAGGTACTTAAATAAACTTTGAAATCCTCTTGCCAATGAAGTTGAGAATAGGATGTGAGTATTTCTTGACTATAAAAAATACAGGGTGTATAGACAGGAAGGTACTGCGCGTCTATTCTTTAAAAAATCCACTCAAGCTTCGAACATTAAAACACTCGAAAGAAACCCTTGGAACCATCTTTGTTTTAGACATTTAAAAACGGTAATATTGACGGTTATTATTTTAGAGAACACGGGCTGATAGGTACCTACGTATATTTGATAGGGTCCCACCATGAACACTTTAATTCAATAGGCAATACCTTAAAAATTCCATAGGTGCAATCAGATTTCCCGCGAAGTAGGTACGTCATTTAGTCTATGCATTATTTTATCCGCCATTATTTTAAAATATCGTCTGGCGGATAAAATAATGCATAGGCATTATTTTATCCGCCAGACGATATTTTGCGGAAATGTGAAAACGGCGAAGCAAGGAGCAGGAGGATTAAAACGTAATGTAGCGTCATCAAAAAAACACACACGCACCATTGGGCAGAAAAATTATGAGTGACGATGGAGCGAGAGCGTTTTTCCTCCAAATTGCATTATTGTAGGCACGTCACCTATTTGCATTTGAAAAGGCGACGGCCTCTGAAGCTTCGGGGTCAAATGAAAACATCCGGAGCGGTTTGAACCCACTGGGTTCCCTCTATTCCATAAACCGGTCAAGTGCATAGAAAATTAGAAACTTATTTCCTTTGGCGCTGAAACCCTTTCTGGGTCTTGGTCTTGGCCTCCCCCACAGAATATACAACGTGTTACAAAACATCGTAAATTCTGAATCTTTGAAAAAAAAAAACACTTTTTCTTTTATAACCTCAATAAAATTTTTTTCAACTTTTTATTTTACAGAATTGACATCCTGTTGACCATGACTACTATTTTTATTATAGTGGCCCTTTTACAGACAGCTTAGGTCATGACCAGTAAGTTACACCCTGTAAAATAAGTACCTAACACGTTTTATACCCCAGATCTTGCCCAGTCATTAAATCGAGACGGCAATATAATTACGCGGGAGTGACAGAGACGCCTATAAACAGGTCAATGACCGAAATTGCCTCTGCTCGCTCGGCGTCCGGACTTTTACAAACAATTCGCATGACAAGGCCGGATGAGTCCAAGGCTGGAAGAATGAGGGGGACATTAAAAAGTTGATTGGAATTTCCAACACGTTTGGGGTCATATTGACTATGAACCGAGGGCGAGTGGGTCGACAAATAAAGAAATAAAACGTCGGGCGATCTGGGACAACATGGTGTAATAATGAATTTTATTCTTCATGCTTTAAGGCTCTCCCATACGTAACATACTTTCACGTCCATAATATAACGTTGGGGTAGATGCCGGCTCGTTGAAAGTTCCACCCGGTTCCGAAATACCAGGGTATACTCGGTTCTAACGAGGTATCTGCAGAACCGGTTCCGAAGAAGAATACCCGGTTCCCCCAGTTCTTTATAAAAATCTAAAAAGTTACTTAATTCCGCATTAATAGCTGTATTTCCTCGGACAAATTCCGATGATAAGTGCAGGGGTATAGTCAACCTCGTACATCACTTGTCAAGGAAAGAAAATGATGATGTTATCAGCACAGATGAGGTGGGAAATGTAGGCGAAAAATATGTTATTCTTGTCCTAGCCTCCAACGCCTCAAGTTCGAGACCACGTAGACGTAGACATCAATCAGTATAGAAATGGCGATATCTGAAAATAGTGGAAGTGGTTGTAGCAACCTTTCGCTAGCATATGTATAACTATTTTATGATGATTCCATCTGACCGGATTCGGTCACGGTGACTGTTGCGTCTGGGGAAGGCGTCGGTCATATGCCCTCATGTGACTTATGTAGCCTATCTTGGCTGTAAAAGTGCGGTTGCACCTTCTTATTCTTCTTCTTTTATCCCTTTACTCCTCCGTGGAGTTTGGGGCTGGTAGCTCTGGCCAAGTTGATCCCTTCTTTTTCGTCTCATAGAGAGCGGATCTTTTCCACGTCTGGACGGTCTTCCGGGTCGTCGTGAGCCTCCGGCGGGTTTCCAGTCGAGAGCCACCTTCTAGGTCTTTTCCAGATGTCCTTTAGTTGGGCAGAGGCTCATGTAGCTTTGTTGATACGCCTTTCAACATCCCGTTCAATCCCTCCTTGCGGTTGCAACTACACGTTGAAATTCCATTGAAATAGTTATACTGTATGGCTGCTGGCGGCCTACATCTGAGTTCATCACGTCTGGCATCAAGAGCAGCTCATCGTTTTGCCGCGAACTCGGAGATGTTTGAGTTGACTGTATGCCGCCACACGGCTCGGTCTTCAGCCTGCTCTTCCCATGTCAAATGGTCGATTTCACAGCTTTTCATGTGGCGTTTCTGCACGTACTTAAACCTAAGGTACTGCCGCCTTTCTTCAGTTCCCATTCCTATGAGCATAACTATTTAAGAGCTATGCCGCTAACAAAGTGTGGTGCCTGAAAGGATATTCTCCTCAGCAGGCTACATTGGTAATCGTTTACGCAGCTCGCTAAGTGACAGGAGCTTAGACGTGGTTAGTTATTGATCCTGACTGTGTAGTCTGATTTTGTATAAGATAATTATATTTTTGGAGTTCCTTTATTATTCCTGTTATTTCACGATAACAGTGTTTTTATTTCATACTTATCTGGTAATAATGTCGTATCCAGCGTATCCGTTCAGTTTTTCAGTGATTTCTTTGATTATATATGAAACTTAGTTACGAGTATATCGGTCGGAACCGGGTGGAACCGGGTTACGCGGTTCCGACTGCTCCCAGAACCGGGTATCAAAAATCTGGAACCGTAACCGGTTCTGCATGCCCTAGTGATGACTGATTTTCGTGTCAGATAAACACTTAGCCCGTTTTTTTATATTGACACAATTTTTTTGGAGAAGAATCATGGTTAAATCTCCAACCAACCCTAATATTAAACTAGTTTTTTCCCGCGACTTCGTCCTTGTAAAATGTTGTTTTTATTTTTTATAAAGTTATTATATTATCTTATTATTACAGTGACAGCACGTCCGAGTGTACACTTTTGTTGTAAAGTCACCCGTAACGTAACTGAGTAGAGTGCTAGCGTGTAAGGGTCGACGTGCTGTCGTGTGTACTTACTGCGTAATCCAGGCTCATGCTAAGCAAGCAAATGGGATTAAAGCTTGGAAGGGAGAGAGAGAGAGGCTACATAGAGAAAAGAGTATTTTGTTACTGAATCGGAAAACAAAGCTTTGATTTACCTTGCCTCGTATTTGAGCAGGAAGGGAAACGCTCCGCTAACAAGACAACGGCCTAATGACGAGTCGTTTGTCCCAGAATGCTTCGTGAGGGTTAAGCCTTTGATTGTAGAGACAGGGCCTTTTTGGGGATAGCGTGTAGTAACTAGCTACGTAACTACGTAAGTCATGTTTTTGAATTTTATCAGGCTCTTCAATCAATAAATTGCGTAAGAAGTAGCCAAAGAAAGAACAGCCTAATTTCAGAGTTTTTATTTTATTATTATTAGTACAGTATAGTTAGTATAGTACACACGACAGCACGTCGACCTTTACACGCTAGCACTCTACTCGGTTGCGTTACGGGCGACTTTGCAACAAAAATTTACAGTCCGACGTGCTGTCGTGTGTACAGTATCTCCTATAGTTTAGTCCTGTCCGAGATTATGTATGTACCTTCGATCAAGATTTAGTTCGGTGGTATGTACCTACAATAAATAATATTCTATTCAATGTTTTGACATAAGGCGTCAATAAGTTACATTTAACAACTACTACGCCAGTGGCACCTACGCTTGACTCGAAAGTCCACCTTTGACCTTAGGTCCTGTCGCACAAGTAACCAAGACCTACGAAGAACAATAGCTAGTAATACATTACTCAAACTACGAGCGCAAGTAAACAGCGAAAGTAGCAAACAACGACCTCAAACATGTTTCCCTATTAAAGTGGCCACTCCGAAGTACAAGGGTCACTTCTGAAACACTAAATAGTAAGTAAATATATAGGAATAGAAGAACGGCTACATTTTTACTATTATGTATACTTTTTTCATTTGACCGATTTCTAAAAGAATGATTTTTGCATTCATGTATTTTTTTTCACATTAAATTATAAGTAACACTGTGATTACATCCGTCTGTATAAATAAAGATTATTATTAGTTTGAAAAATAAACAGAATATACAGCTTTATATTAAAAAAAAACTCATCTACTAACTAATTGTTCTTTGGATGGAAATATTATTTTTACTAACAAAAATCTAGTAAATATTATTCCATACAGCTGCTCTAAATCCGTCACGCGATCTTGGCAATACTGACAAAGATTATTAAATAAATGATCTCTGATTTTGCAAACGCATGTCATATTCACTTTGTAATATTTATTTAAATCTAATCTTAAGACGCAATAGGTCTCACAACAGGCGCCGCCAATGAAAAAAAAAATCATATCTTCTTTTTGGATGCGTTTTTAGCAAAAAACGCTCCTGCGATTTCTCGACGAAAGGCTTAACTATTTTTAGGACCTAAGGTTTGGATTCCAGATCCTAGAACTTAAGAATGCAATCGATTCTCGCGAAATTTCATTGGCAGCGCTAGTTGTGCGTCGTATTTCGTCTTAAATCTAAAAATAGCAGTCATCTCAAGATCAAGCTCAAGTAGGTGATCTCAGAAAAAAAATCTGTTTGATTGATCTTAAGCTGACCACTAATGCAACAAAAAAAAAACCCTATATACATTCCTGAAGTATTTGAATTTGACTATTATGATAGTACCCCAATATTGACAAACAATTGGCAGATGTGATAGGTAGGTATCATTGAGTATTATGTCCATTTTTGTATGAATAGAAATGTAGAAGCGTAATCATTGTACCTATGTTTAATGCAGCAACGAAACTTCTGAATTCTTTCATTGTATCGTACCCAATACACTGAAACTATTATCCCCAGAGATTGGTGTATATTATTGTATTAGTCTGGCTATTTGAACGATACATAAGGTCAGTCTCCAATTGACCTTAACTTTAGTCCTACTAGCAAGTGCCGAACTGAAACAGGAAACTAACATTGTTCTTCAAAAACTGCGCAGATCCTATTGGTACAGTGATTGAAAAAAGTGCGTAAAATATTCCTAATAGAAATAATTACTGAATTTTCATTGTTTTCTTAGCAAATTTTTGTTCACCTTGATCCTTACTGGGTGGTATTAATAGTCGTCTGAGATCACCTACTTGAGCTCGACCTCAAGTAGGTGAACTCAGAAAAGTCAAATGCTAATGTCAAGCCTTGGCTAATGTCAAACTGGAGCTGTCAGCATAGACACTATCTTGACATTGACATTGATATTAGCCAAGGCTTGACATAAGCATTTGACTTTTCTGAGATCACCTACTTGAGTTCGATCTTGAGTCGACGACTATTAATACCACTCTTATTTACTCCTTTGGCTTGCAGTGACTTGGAGTGGGTCTTGGCCTCATACACATAAAGCCGCCACTGGTATCTACGAGTATCTTGCGCGATCTTCTTCCAGTCGCCAGCGTTAATGTCACGGAAATCATTGCAGAGTTCATCTTTTCAGTGGTATTTGGGACGTCCTCATATGGCAATCTGGTTCTGTCTATATTGTTATCCTACTTTATATTTTCAGCATAGAAAAAAGCCGTCTGTTGTCATACACGTATTACACCTTTTAACATCATGATAAAAAGATTACGGTCAGGAATCCCTGAAAGCATATTATGGTATCTTTTATTTTCTTTTCTAAACAAGTGTTATAAAAGGTCCTTACTCTTTTAAGAGGTAAATAGCACCCGGTTAACATAATAATATATTTTTTTTTGCTATATGACGTTTCCTCGATTTTAAATTTATAAAAAGTTAATAAAACGTACCTACGCAAACGTTGTAGTGGAAGAAAAATAGTTTTAAACGATTGTTATCATTGATTTTCACAACAACTTAAACTTTGCAAATAAACTTTTTTTACAGAAATTAATGTCATCTGGTTGACCAGTAGATTACCTATATCCTGAAGAAAAAAAACACGTATGTCCGAAATTGACGTGGACGACATCGCGAGTAAATAAAACTTTACTAACAAACATTTTTTATGTATAACACAAAAGTATTTCTGTATTCAGTACCTACGCTCGCATACTGCTCGTGTCGGGCGGCTGAGTCATGTTTTGTAATTTTTCTTCGACCCTAGGTATTATCCTTTTCGGCCTTGTTTGGCTTACTTTATATCCAATAGGTTTTACCTGCTACTTTACCTGCTCATACTGGGTGGCGCAAAAGTACTGGCACTAAAGAAAATACTTTTATTTTTTTTATATGACATTTTCTGTCATTCTATTGTTGAAAATTGTGTAGTGAACAAATGTAAAATACACTGAAAATAAACATGGACCGTTTTACTCCCCAAGAACGTGGAATAATTGTGTCAATGTTCTTACGGAATAATGTTCTTACGGAGTTATCTCTCGTTTTGGCGATTTGCCTTGGCCTGCAAGATCACCCGATCTGACCAGTCCAGACTTCTTTCTTTGGGGTTTTTTGAAATTTCGGGTGTATGTCAACAAGCCACAGACTCTCGCAGCTCTAAAAGAAAACATTCGTCAAGAAATAACGAACATATCGCAGGAAGTGTTACGGCAAGTTATGCAAAATGTCATAAATAGGGCTCAAATGTGTATCAACTCTGGAGGTCACCATTTAAAAGACATCATCTTTAAATCCTAATGGTACGAAATTTAATGGCACAAATATACATTTAAAAAAACCTAAATCTAGTTTTCTAATTTAGAAAAAATGTTATAGCTGAACCAAATAGGGTCTTTACTTTTGCGCCACCCAGTATTATTTTACTGGCGGTACCCATTTCTAAGTAGGTATAGGTCGCTTTGAATGCTTTGTAACCCCTCGACCCAAAAATAGGGGTGTTATAAGTTTGACCGCTATCATAGCTATCATAATGTGTGTGTCTGCCTGCGTGTCTGTTTGTCTACCTGTGGCACCGATTTGGAGGTGCTTATTTTATTTGAAAGCTGGTTTTCTAGCGAATGTTCTCAGATATGTTTTATCAAAATCGCTTCAGCCGTCTATGAGATGTATGATAATTTGAAGCTAAAATCTCGGCAGTATTTTAAAAGGAGTTATTAATCTTGGGTTCACTTGGATCAGGCCAGCATCTCAATATCTTTTCACCGTGCACCTCTTAAACAGTTATTTATGATATTCCAAGTTTTACATTCAGTGCGGTTTAATTTAGGCGATGCGTTGTCTGGTTATTCAGTAACATATTGGATACCTACCTTAGTATTCTAACATATTGAATACCTGATATAAATAAAATTGTTGGTGGGTAAAGGTATTGATTGATGACTTGATGTATGAACAATATTTAAACATATAAAAATGTGTTTTTATCACATCTATTCGAAAAGACCTAGCTCGTTCCCCGCAAACAGGGACTAAAATAGCTTTTTAATCCCGGAGGGACCAAAAGTGATTTGAATTTGGAATATGGATACTGTAAGTAAAAGTTCAAATGACTAAAGAGTTTACAGACAACCTTGAAAGAGATCAATCACGAACAATGTATGGACAAGAAACTGGCAGCATGAAAAAGTAAACAACGCGCGAGCTAAATAAAAAAAAAGTTTGGAGAAAAATAAAAACGTCAGAAATGCATTCCGTCTTCGTTCGTTTGTGTACTTACATTTGGATTTTACTTACTTTCATACAATACAAGTGTTTATTCCTCAAGTAGTGAGAATTAAAGTTTTATAAGTAATATTAACTCCAGAGAACATTGTATCGGACGCCGAAGCTAATATAAGTTCCAGTCACTTATTTTCTTATAGAGGGTGATAAAAAGTAGAGTGTTCACCTCGGGAACAACACTTTTTAAAGCTCGAGTACTTTGAATCCCTTGCTGAGCTCAGGGTTCTACTTTAGAATCCTTCGCTCCGCTCTGGATTCAAAGAAATACTCTCGCCTTAAAAATTGTGTTTTAGTCCCTCGGGTAACAATCTACTATTTTAGGCTTTTTAGTTCTAGTTGTTGCGAAACACATAAGTTTGTTATCTTTTATTCTTATATGTACGAGTATTTAGTACCTGTGGATGATTTAGCAAGATATCCAGCTTTGGCGAGTGATTAATCGTCAAGGTCTTATGGCCAGCTCGTTTATTTCTTCGTCTTTACCTCACGAAAGGTGATTGAAAGTCATCAACTGATAACAAATTCTGCGAAGACATGAAACAATTTGTAATCAGTGTTCTAGTTTCAGTTTTAGCATTTGTCAAGTCGTCACCATTTTCAAACAACGAAACTACTACGAACATGTAGTCGGGCAACAAATTAGTACCGTCAGCAATATACTGACTGAGATCCCCACATGGTAGCTCTTACCATGCGTGGCATCACCAGCCCTGTCAGCCCACAATTGCCCACTGCTGGGTATCTAAACTCTAATTTTTAAATCGAGTCCACGGATGACAGTTGCTAGTATGCTACTGTCAGATAAAGCCTTTGTAGCAACTGTCATTCCGTGGACTCGATTTAAAAATTAGAGTTTAGGCCTTTTCCCATCGTGCCATCTTTATCGGTCTCTCGCCACGGTCCCTCCGTCGCCTTGGAGATGTCGTCCACCCACCGGCCGCTGGTATGTCCATCTTCTTCTTATTAGGGTGCCTCTTCAACTCAGCGAAGGTTCGCGGTCAGCTCTCATATCTCTCTTTGTTTCTCGCGAGGCGAAATAGCTGGGCAGCACTCGCTATCCCAGTCCACTCCCGTAGATTTCCTAGCCAGGATTTTCTCCTTCGGCCGACGCGTCTCTTATTGCCAGCGACTTTTCCCATCATAAGTCGCACGAGGCTGTATCTCTCGTGTCTGAACACAGTCCTAGATATGCAACCTTTCTGCTTCTGATGGTGTTCCATAGCTCTCGCTTCTTAGGACTTCCTCGTCTTCCTCGACTTTTTCTTGACCTAGTGTGCCTTGACAATCACTATAATAATATAAAGATTTTAGTTTGTTTGTAGTTTCTGAGTAAAAAGTTTCCTCATTTTGCTTGCGACTGTACAATGTTTACACAAAGCCGCCCATGATTTCCTTCGAGTATTATCGGGAGGAAATAACTTGCAAATAACTTGTAAGTTTGTGAGATGGCTGGAGAATGAAACGGCGCAGTACCTATTGTTTCGTTGTCTGGAATGATACATATCTAGAGTATGGAACTGAAATCCCTGTGGATCTGAAAAATATCGGAAGGATTTTGCCAAGCGTATAAAAGAGCAATTACGTAACTTAAAATTATGCTTTTTAAGTACCTAAGACAATTTTGCTATGACATTTATTTGGAACTTTACTTGCTGTTTTTGGTCAAGCAACGTCAGTGTATCTATAATATTGTACCTATTCGTAATTAAAAAGTTTTTGTTATTACAAATTTTAATTTAAAAATTTGACGAATCACAAAAAACTAAAGTAGAAGGAACTTGAAACTACTCAAAAAGACATAAGTTGCACCAAAACACTGAATTTAGATTTGACATAACGTATCGAAAAGCGTGTGTACCATTAGAAACATGAATAAAGTAAATAATTTAAATTAAGCCAATTTTACAGGTTATGGGGTCTAAAAGTGACAAAGGGCCATCAAATACAAATCTTTATTGCACGTGCAATGCACGAATAAATGAGTAGGCGACATCTCGGACAAAATATTTTCGGACACTTTGTCCGAAATGTCGCTTTGTATTTTTAATATTTTTGAGGCGACATCTCGGACATTCTCAAAATATTGAACCTGTATCGTACAGTCAGATACTAAAGTATTCAAATATAATACACAGAGAAAGAGCGTTACCCCAGATGCCTATTTTAGGATAGCTAAAGCAGCTTAAATGAGCCGTTTTTCTTGACAGTTAAGGCCTGAATTTAAGCACTCAGATCGCGTTCGGCTCATTTTTGATGAAAAAGTACTAGGCTTACATAAGGTGCTAGGAGGATAATCAACTCAGTTCTGACATTATTTTGTTACTAACTAACCCCGCGTAATGATGTGAGAACTGAGGTGGTGATCCTCCTAACACCTTATGTAAACCTAGTACTTTTCAACAAAAATAGGAGAGCAAATTTTGAAGACTGCATGAGTACACAAGATATTATTTGCATGTGGGTATGTAACATTTTTATTAGTCTCCTCATAAATAAGATCTTAGGGAGTTTTTTATCCGACTGTACTAAACAACTTTATTTGTTAGTGTCCGAGATGTCGCCTCAAAAATATTAAAATAATAAAGCGACATTTCGGACAAAGTGTCCGAAAATATTTTGTCCGAGATGTCGCCTACTCGAATAAATCTTCAAGTGTAATAAATAAGGTTTTATGCTCATTCTGCGTAAAATACGGAGGTGTATAGAAGTTTCACTTTACCGTCGTCACATTTTTATATAGGTTTCATAATAATAGTTACAAAGTCGATTTCGACGTCTACTTCGATACTGAGTAGCTACCACGAGTGCGAAAAAGCTCTGCCGGACGTCCGCCGGACGTCTGTCATGTATCCTAATTCTCTAGTAGCAAAGTTGTTTATCCAACTTATCACTTTCAGTGACAGTGATAGTAAGCACTCGTGGTAACTGCTCAGAACAGTTAATAAAGAAGTTAATACTGTAAAATTATAAAATGTACTAGTTGTGCCCGCGACTTCGTATGCGTTTTTCCACATTTGACATTTAATTTAAATTCGACTGTGGAGGAAAACTCAAAAGGAAGGTTTTTTTTAACCCCCGACCAACAAAGAGGGGTGTCATAAGTCTGATAGCTTTGTGTGTGTGTGTCTGTTTATGTTTTTATGAGGGTGTGCCTGTCTGTGTGTCTGTCTGTGTGTGTGTGCCCTAATCTTAACAATACATTTATGATAAAATATGTTTTGTTTAGATTAGGTATCGCCCGTGTAAGATACCAGGAAGCTTAGCATAAGAATTGCCTGGGAAGTATGGGGGTTTATATGTATCTCCCTCGACGTAGAGTGGGATAGATAAAGTTATAAGCCCATAGATAAGGTCTTACCCATTCTCATGCTAAGCCAGCAAGCAAAGCATAAGGTTGGGTTAGAGCGTATCTACCGCAAATAACTCTGTCTATCCCGCTCCACGGCAAGCAAAATATATTTTTTTAATATCAAGTTGGGCTCAGTAGAGTAAATATTTAAAAAAGGCAAAAAAATATTTCAACCTCGCGTGGGTTCAAATCCAGAACATTTTGACCGCGACGCAACAGTACTACATTTCTAACATCGATAAACTTTGTCCGACCTCCACCGAAAACCACTCACAATTCTCTCCAGCAAGCATCATAAGGCTGGGTTAGAGCGTATCTATGGCTCTGTCCATCCCGCTCTACGTCAAACAAAAGAGTGAGATACCTATTGTTTTAAACCCATAGATACGCTCTAACCCGGCCTTATGCTACGCTTCTAGAACTAACATTTTCCGACAAAATAAAATAAAAACAAATGCCGATTTTGCATTTACAATATGCGCCCCAAATGCTAAAAGTCGTAGCGTGCTATTATACAGAGTGTTAAAAGACCGCCAACAAAGCGGGAGACCACGTATACGTACGTATACGTATAGTTCTCATCATAAAATTTTTGCCCAAGGAACTATGCCTGGGAAATCAACGGTTTCCGAGATAATGAGTTTCCAAGTCGAAATTTTTTTTTTCAGTAATGTGTTCTGTATCACGTTCTTAACATACCTTCTCAAGAAGCCATATCAAAATTATGGATATTTCTTACAAAAAATCAAGTTAAAATTGCAACCCGCAATGTAGGTTTTCGAGAGAATGTGGTTCAAAGTCGGTTTTTTTTTTGCAGAAATATGTTCAGTATCACGTTCTTAACATACCTTTTCAAGAAGCCATATCCAAATTATGAATATTTCTTACAAAAAACGAAGTTAAAATTACAACCCACAATGTATTCTAAACATCGCATAGCCTAAGTTACTCCCAGAAACGTGAGTTACGACCATGTTAAGTTAGGTTGAAAATTATTCAGCGGTGTTCGCGTTTATCGTGTTCATACAGACAGACAGACAGACAGACAGACAGACAGACAGACAGACAGACATAAACCGTTTTTTTTGCATTTTTGGATTTAGTATAGTTTACTCAGTAACCCCTGCTAGTTTTTTTCTAAAAATATTCAATGTACAGAATTGACTTCGCTAGAGTTTTATTATAAGTATAGATTCTGCAAGCTTCAATTTAAGCGTTCAAGCATCTCATATTAAAACATTTTAAACGCTGCTGTAGACCTCAAATACAAGTCTATACGTTCAGCTTGCACGGTCGTAATCCGAAAAAAAAACTACGTTATGAGATGATATACCTATACAGCGTCCAGTGGCATTAGATGGGAACACGTGTCGAATTTCACTCAAACATTAGATGGGAAACAAACCGTTCAGAAAAAGAACTTGAAAATTTAAGTGAAAGAAAACTAGTCGACTGAGCGAATTGGACTTCTACCTACGCGTTAACATTTAGTTCTCTCCCCGAGAATACCTCAGCATCACATAAATTTAGAGCAGCCCGTTTGTAATTAACTCTTATGGTTTGACACGTGTTTTTACCCTCAAGGTCTTAATTAAGTTGCCCCATGAGCGGATATAGGGAGGGAGAAGCTTCGCTCAGTAATGAACGCTGAATAAATATGAAGATTCAGAGGAAAAGTGGCAGTGCAGTTTTTGTTTGGCCACGTGCTACGGAAACTGCTGAAACTGCAATTAAAAAATGTTAGTTTTTTGACAACAGTGAACTGGATAACATTCCGCTCGCTGTTTGACAACTATATATTTTTCGGGCTTTAGCTATGCTTAAACCGTTCAACCAGGTAAAATAGTGGTTAGCTGATTGCTAACAGAGGGAAAAATTCCGTGTCATTGTCACAGCTATTGCAAATTTTTTATGTGTGATGTGTGACTATTTTTATTTTTTATTTGTGCATTGCTTAGTAGTCAGTTATAATGATTGCTTGATGGACATGGTTATTGGATCTGGATCTGGAGCATTCTTGCGGTCATTAATGAATTGATAATGATTTTGTTAATTAGCAAAACGACCCTTGTATTGGATGTAATTATTATTGATGACAATGACGATTAAAATTATAAACTTTTGGACTTCTTCGGTAAAAGGACCTTTTGTATCTTCGTTATGATATTCTTAATAAATTTATTTTAGGAAATATCATTAGACGTGTTCGGCTCCATTTGTGTTTAGCTGTTGCCAGGTAATTGACGTGGCTTGCAAAAATATGAAATATTACATTTCTAGCTTTTGCGCGCGACTGACTGTGTCCACGCAGACTTCGCTAAAAAGATGTTTGAGAAATTGTTCGTCGTGATCGAAGTAGCATATTTTATTTTTTTGGCGCAGAGTAACAATTAATAGGAGCAGGACGGGCTGGAATAGAGTGGAAGGGCACGAAAGCGCGCCGCGCTGAAAACCACATTTAGAAGTTGAAGTGTTCAAGAAAAAAGCGATTTAAAAATTATAAAGATTTTTATAAGGATGATTAAGGTCTACGAATGAGAACCTAAACTAGTCGGCTACACCGACATAATACAAGTAAGTTTAACCGTGTACGAAATACAAAACGTGCAATGCTTACGAAAGTTTAAGTTTAAAGATTTTTATAAGGTTAAATAATTCGCTCAGGACAGGATTTGAACCCACAACCTTTTGAAATTGCTTTGTATTTTAAAGTATAGCTCTGTGTGTTATTTTGGTGTGTAGTGTAAGCTATTTTCATTTCAAGTGTCATCCAAATCCAATCCAAATCGTTTCAGCGTAAAAGAATAACAAACCCAAACCCTCACTCACTTACAAACTTTCGCATTATTCATTATAATACCCCTATATTAATGTGAGTGTGACAGTTGCATAGAAGGCTCTTGATTTAGGGTGGTATTCTAGAACGATACTTAAACTGAGTTTAAACAGAGTTCAGACTGTCGATAAAACAGTGCATGTTTTGATATGAAGGAAGGGATATTCAAATCAAAACATGCACTGTTTTATCGACAGTCGACACTACTAAACTCTACTTAAACTGAGTTTAAACAGAGTTCAAGTCGCATTCTAGTTTGAACTGAGTTTAAACAGACTTTAAGTAGCGTTCTAGTTTGAACTGAGTTTAAGTAGCGTTCTAGAATACCACCCTTAGAGTCGAATTTCCGAATCTTACCTCGAGCTCGGGCTCCAGTAGGTGATCTCAGAAAACAAAATCACTGACTTGAGACCTTGGCTAATGTCTATGTCAAGCTCAAGCTAGTGTCAACCGTTACTCAAGCTCGAGCTTTTGTTCGGTACAATATTTTTTTATGGTGTACGATAAAGTGTTCTCTATCTATCTATCTACTTGAGCTCGAGCTTGAGCTGACGACTATTAATGCCACCCCTAGACTCTGCTCTACATTTTTGGTAAGCCTAGTGCCTTAACCGAACTATCCGAAGCGCCCCCAATAAGGTGTCCTATTCCCCATTACCTCTGCAAAAGTAGGTACAATTTGGCGCAAACGCGACACCTCTTTAGCGTTTTGTTGGAGAGGCGTTCGAGTTTCTAACGGGGAGCGTAATAATGGCGGAGTTACACGTGCGAGGACCAGTTTTCCTAAGATAGGACAGTAACTAACTTACTGTCCTGCCTTAGGGAAACTGGAACTTAGACCTCGCTGGGAAGTTTACCGTTGCATGGCAAAAGTCAGTTCCGTGTATGAACAACCGCACACTGGGACACTTAGATGGCCAAAATTTTTTAAAAACATTTTGGTTCCCGAGTTTTGTCGCTAAGTCACGCGCACACTCGGCCCTTTAGGTATAATCCGTGCGGTATCAGAATGGGATAATACCTTTTGGAACTGAACAGAAAATGACAGTTCTCGAGTAGCGTCAGTAAAAAAATTGTTAGGTCTATGTTCTATCATAGGGTTATGAAATTGAAAATACACAAAAATGTTTAATGGTTGTAATCTAAAAGGATTAAATGTTATTGCATTAATTGAATAAAACGTGATAAAACTCGAGCAGACAACCACGCGCACAGAAAACACAAACAAGTTTCGACGCGGGTTTGCCAATAGACAACTAGAGTTTGCCGAAATGCTGACGCTACAGCTGACAGGCGGACCGCGATCGTCTCAGTTCCAAAAGGTATTATCCATTTTGATCCCGCACGGATTATACTGGCTGCGAATTGCGATTGGTGGCTACGTTTAGTGTGCGGTAGTTCTAAACGAGACATGTAAACAAGTAACATTAAACACCAATACAAATATCATCACGGTGAAGGAAAACATCGTGAGGAAACCTGAGCGTATGAGGCATTATACCCTCAACGCAAAAATCGCCAACCCGCATTGAGCACGCGTGGTGATTAAGCTCGAACTCTCTTTCAGAGAAGGCCTTTGCCCAGCTAGTGGGACATGTACAATTGTACAGGCTACATCTTACTTTTTTACAAATATCATAATTCGATCGGATACCGGCCCATTAATTAAAGCCAGCAAGCCATGCTTAAGAGTAGCATGCTCGAGAATGGCGGCGGCTAAAACTTTTCTCTAGCAAGCATGTTGAGGGTGCTCGACAGTAAATCGGTGGCGGGAGGCGCAACTGGGTTCGAAATAGAACCCCTTACTGGCTTAAAAATTAAGCCGATAATAATCTTACTAGCTTGGTTGGGTTTGCTCTCCTGGATGTAGCTGTCCTCGTGTAAACCGGGCATAACATGAAGTCTGTAGTCTGACCCAGTTAACCACCGGCACAGTGTGACCTTCCAGAGCTATTTTCAGAGTAAGGCCGCGGTCATACAGGGCGTGGGGTGAATCACTGATTTAGAGTTTGGGGAGTGGGCGAGGAATCACAAATTCTTATTTTATTATTTTGGCCGTGGCAGAAACCAATATTTTCAATTTAAAAATATAAAAAACAGGATAATCTGTTTTGGTGATAGAGGAAGATGCAGTGTATAAAAACATCCTATCAAAATATGTATACCAAATTTTTTTCCGTATTTATTTATGTCACCTCTATTTTAGATGCTCGCCCAGTAGGATCTACCTATACCAAAACTTTATCTGAAAAAACATTTCCAGTCGTTTTCACAATAATAATAATAATACGGTACCTACATAATCTACTGCTAAATACATAATTTTATTTCTGTATACATTAATTTCTATAACTCTAACAACAGGTAAGTTCATGTTCGATCTTTCACGTTATTCGATCTTTTACTCTCAGTGTGATCGTGCCCTTACTGGAATGCTTCTTTGTATGGTTTTTATTAGAGAATATTTTGCGTAGGATTTTGTCTGTTATTATTTGTTTTTTATCAATATGAGCACAATGTTATAATAATGTAATTCTGGGATATGGCTATTAATAGCCTAAATTATAATAAAATTAATTTTCCTACCTACGCAGACGGCCAGTTACAAGGTTCCAAATAAGTACTTTTACGTGTAAAAATGATCGATCATCTCTCGTAGTTTGGACAGCTGGATACAACATTGTTTATCGAAATATTTTATAAACAATATATGGGCAATGTTTGAATAGCTTATTATTCCTGAAACACGTTAACTTTAAAATGTGATTTCGTTTGGGTTACGACATTAAGTACTTACATTCGTTTTGGATGCGATTTTTTTTCCTAGTGTGCCTTGACCGCTTCACACGACTCCTCTCTCCTGTTGAGTAATAACAAAACACATTCGGTTGCTTTGATCAATTAGGATCCTCTGTTTTGGATTGAAAATATGACAAAAAGCTATCCCTCCAACTAGGTACGGTCGGCCACAGTCACAGATACCCCATGGCAGCTCTTACTGCGCGCGGCATAAGGACGCCAATCGAACAAAAAGGGGTATCCTAGCGTCTGGCCCACTGTACTTACCTTAGCATGATCTCAAAACTTATACTGCGCGCTTCGAGTTTCCTACTTTATTATAGTCGAAGGGTTTGGCCTATAAACTGTCATTGCTACGCACCTCACGTGTGACCTCATAATCTTGAGGTCGGGTCGGCTGTTGACTCTCTTGCTATCCAGCATGTTGTTAAAATGGTATATGGTCAACTATGCTTCATCTAGAACAGTGATTCATATCCAACTGTACAGGACAATTTTTAAATAGCTTTATTCCTCAGACACCCTAACCTCTAAATGTGATTTCCAACAACTTTTGTTCTACGACTTTGGTAAAAACCTTAGATGAAAACAAAAAAGGGAAAAACGCACTTTGTCCTTAGGTATTTTCTTTTCTACCATTTTTTTTTGTTTTTTTTATTGTGCAGAGTAACAAATAGGAGCAGGAGAGGCTGCAAAGCTGGTAGAAACTGGAGGGGCATGAAAGGGCGCCGAGCAGGCATCGCTGATATGGTACAAGTTATTTTTAAGGCGCTGGGCATAGTGAAATAGCCCGCGCGCAAATAAAAATTCACAAAATCAATTCCTGTATCAAATACACAAAAAAAAACTAAAATGTTCACATATCAAACCCTAGAATTAGGTGAGACCTATCTAAAACAGCCAGTTTTGTGTTGATATCCATAACAGATTGCAAGATATTTTGCTTGAAAAAAAAGTGCGCCGCCTATTTTTTTTTTCAAGCAAAATATCTTTAAAACATTTATTAATGTCAACACGAAGCTGGCTGTGTTAGATAGGTCTCATCTAATTATATGATTTGATATGTGAAAATTTTCGATTTATTTAGTGTATTTGATACAGGACTCGATTTGGCGCGCGGGCTATTCACTATGCACCGCGCCTTAAGCATAAGAAATGTTCAGTAATTAAAAAGTATTGAACTATAAGAAAAGTCGTAGAACAAAAGTTGTTGGAAAGCACATTTTAAAGTAGAAGTGTTTCAGGAATAAAGCTATCCCACCGAAACATTTCCACGTAAATAATGTTGCCAAGACAAGACCAATACACCTCGCACTGTCAAAAAGCTATCAGTTCTCATGTCATGCCAAGCTTCTAACTTCACGCGCCCTAACTCTACAAACCCTAACTTCACAAACTCTACACCTTACAAAATATGTGTTTTGACCGTTTCGTTACAAGAACTTGTAAGAACAGAAAAGAAATGTATTTTCTAAAGCACTAACCCGTGCTAGGGAACTTTATAAAGATTTTTATAAGGTTAAAAAATTCGCTCGGGACAGGATTTGAACCCGCAACCTTCTTGCATTCCGTGCAGGCCGCTCTACCAATTGAGCTACTGAGTCAAGTACTGTCTTTGCTCAATCTTCTTTCAAATCCTGTCCCGAGCGAATTTTTTTACCGTATAAAAATCTTTAATAAAGTTCCCTAGCACGGGTTAGTGCTTTAGAAAATACAAAAAGTGGTTAAGCACCTAGTGGCAAAATCAAATAAATTCCAATGATCATTTCGTCTGTAATGATGAATGCATTGGGTAGTGTTGATAAGTGCACTAGATGGCGCCCCATCGTCCGTAAGACGAGTTTCAATGAGGTTAGAAAATTCGCAAAGACAGTACTTGACTCGGTAGCTCAATTGGTAGAGCGCCTGCACGGAATGCAAGAAGGTTGCGGGTTCAAATCCTGTCCCGAGCGAATTTTTTAACCTTATAAAAATCTTAAGAAAAGAAATGAACAGTGAATACAATTTTCACGTTACGCCCACGTAGCGAAATGGCCAAGCCACATATTTTGACTATGTTGTTAAAAAGCACCCTTTAGAAGCACAGTAAAGACCACTTACTAATAACCTACAGCGAGGTTCCGACCTCTCGAAACGTCGTATTATGCAGCGGAGACTCAATAAGGCTCATTACCAACTAATGGCTCTAAACGACGATCGAAGTGATCTCCACCATTTTTCAATAAAATTTCTAAGTAAAAGCGGCAAACGACGCTTGTGTAACTGGTCCCAAGATGAACTCGTCCCATTTTGAAGATTTTGGGACTAAAGTGATCAAAAGTTCTTACACCATGGTGGATTTTGTGACCAAAATTGGGGAAATTCGGAAAACTTAAAAAGAAAAAGATAATGACAGACGTCATGTCCTACTACTAGCTAGACACAGCCTTCTCTCAGAGAGAGAGGAGGAGCTCTCCATGCGTGCCCGCTTAGTAAACGGTGATTTACACGTAAATAAGTAAATTACTTCACTTTACATTGAGACTCGTGTCCCAAGATTCCATGGGAAGTTTTATCTTCAGCAAAACAACGAGTCGCCTTCCAGTGACTTATACATACAACATGCCTTCTTAGCCTGTAACGCAATGGTGTCAAAATGGGCTCCCAGTTGACGGCTTCAATTACGATTTATTAATGCTGTCGATCGTTTTATTGTTTTTGTAGAAGAATATTCTGATTATGATTCTAATACACTGGTTGTAGGAGAAAAACGAGGAAACCCCGGTTTGGTCCTTCTGCTGGGACGCCATCGACACGCCATTGCGTTACAGGCCCCTGTACATGTCCCACTATCTGGGAATAGGTCTTCTGTAAGAGAAAGAGTGTTCTCCACGCATGCTCACTTGTCGTTACTTTACTTTACAAGACTTACCGCGTAGTCCAAGATCCTATGGGACAGGTTCCGTCTTCAGTGGAACAAGGAGTCATCTTCTTGTGACTTCGTAAATATTCATTAAGTCATTAATTCCCGCCGTGAACAGACTATGTTGGCTTATGATTGTTATTTAACAGATTAACGGAAGGCGTGACGATACTCTGTGAAATAATATCGGGCGGCTCAGGGGAAATCGGAAACTCTGTCTTGGGATTTGGGCTTTGGGAAAAGTATTATACCTTTCAGTCGAAGAAAATTATGTAAACTCTTGAAGTCATCTTTCCCTAACCTTATTTGACAACAGCCTCCTACTACTCGTGAGTCAATTAGTGGTTTCCATGGTTATTAATTATCAAAAACTCGTGGAAACATAAAACCGTTGCCGTTTAGTAAACGGATATACAGTGTTTGGCTCAAGCCTCAAAATTGTATTATTCTATCTGTAAAGAAAAAACCCACCAAAAACATTGTTATGTGAAAAATGTTGCAAGACGAGACCATAGACCACGCACTGTCAAAAAGCTGCCGGATCTCACGTAGAGCCAAGCTCCTAACTCCACACGCCCTAACTCTACAAGTCCTAACTTCAGAAACTCTACACCTTAGTCAAGGCTGGAAGATAGTAGTGTGGCGGGAAATTCAAAATTTTCAGTTTTTTACATTTTGTAGCTAAACTGAGCTATTTTTGTTCAGCGATTTTTCGTTCGCGAGAATAAAACCGTTCGCGAGAATAAAAACGGTTTTATTCTCGCGAACGAAAAATCGCTGAACAAAAATAGTTCAGTTTAGCTACAAAATGTAAAAGTCTGTGAAAATTTTGAATTTCCCGCCACCTTGCTATCGTGTACACTAATTTTTCACCTTTCGACCATGTAACGGTAGCGAAATGGCGAAGCCACTTATTTTGACTAAGGTGTAGAGTTTGTGAAGTTAGGGCTTGTAGAGTTAGAACATTGGCTCTACATGAGATCTTATAGCTTTTTGACAGTGCGAGGTGTATACTTGTATAGTCTCGTTTTGGCATTTTTTTTTTCATAAAATGTTTCTGGTGGAATTCGCCGCGAGTTCGCAACGACTTCGCCAAAGCATTAGCTTCGCTTTCAATTCGTCCGCAATTTTATAGAAACAAATAATTTCACTGAACCTATTTAAACTTGTTGCCCATGGAAACAAAATTTACATTAATGCTTATTCCGGTTCATCGGGCCAAGTAAATTGTGTTAACCAGATGAACGGTTTTGTCATTTACTTATTCTGTTTATTTTCAAAATATATAAAGTTCATTCACCTTACCACATTTAAGGCTTTACTTACCTACCTCACAGGTATTGCTACGTGGTGTCAGCCCTACCTACCTACAAAAACTCGCGTCAGAAATAGAACGTACACACGACAGCACGTCGACCTTTACACGCTAGCACTCTACTCGGTTACGTTACGGGCGACTTTACAAAAAAAGTGTACAGTCTGACGTGCTGTCGTGTGTACGTGTACAATAATAAATGCTTCTAAGATGCTATTGGTCTACGCATTACGTAGGTTCCAAAGTCCTTCCAAAATATCCTTGTAAAATAAACCCTTGATCACCTACGCAATTTTCCACCGTTAGCCAGCCTTAAAAATAGCCAACATGAAAAACCTAATTCTCGACCTTAGGGTCATTGTTGTAACGACCATTATCCAACAGCAGAACAATCCAAGATGGCGGGCGTTCACGTGAGGGGTCAGATGACCATCACGTGACAAACATAACAGGTGTCAGTGACAACTGACGCACTAGTTAGATTTTCGATAAAAATTCCCTTTAGATCTCAGGACTTAAACCCATTTTTTTTAAGCTGAATATTGTAGGTTAGGTACTTACCTAATATTTTCAGCATGATAAAACATTTGACGAACTTTTTATTCTCGTTTAACGATTTCACATACCTACTTTAATTGTTTAATAAAATCAGTATAAAATTTGCAGTGTTAACCAACTAATTGAATTTGTTTTATGAAATATGACGCCAACGAATTACAAAACCATTTGGAGCCAATCATTTTAAAAACACGGCTCTTACAAAATTAAATGAACCTTTGAATTGATAATTTCCTTCATTCGTCATGTGTCACTTTTGATGACATGACACTTTGAATTACCATAATATTACTTATATCTAGGGATAACAGCTAAATTCGATATTTTAGAAGACTGTTTTAGAGACTTTGTGGTCATATAATTTGGGTACCTGGGTTAGAATACTTTTGAGCTAGGTCCTTAGTATTTTATTTTATAATGGGATCGATTTGCGGGATCTATAGCGATAAGTTATCCACCGCAATTTCCAAGATGGCTGCGGTTGGGGTTACCATTTAGGAATTGAAAAGTCCTGGCAAAAAGCCGGACATTTCCATAAAAGTCCGGACTATTTAGTTACAAAATGCCCAATGTCAATGTCATTACCCACTTAGTTACATTTTATATTTTGCTTTTTTTATAAATGAGAAGTTCGTTGTTGATTATACATAGAGTGATTTGATATAAGATTACTTAATATGTAGTTTTATTACACATATTCCATCTAATAAAAATAGTCTAGAGTCTAAAAGTCCGGACATGTCCGGACTTATCCGGGCGGATGGTAACCCTAGCTGCGGTTCACGAGGCGGGAAATGTGATTACTTTTCTTTTTCACGGTCAGTCACTGGCTGCCTGTATTGTGTTTCAAATTGAGACTTGATGGCCTAATTATTACATTCTTTCTGCTTCTTTCGGGTCGAAAGCGTCACACTTTGCGAGAAACGCGCCAACTTGATCGCGCTGGGGGTCGCCATAAATAGGTATTACGGTCGGCCATAGACCCAGATACCCCGTGGCAGCTCTTACCGCGCGCGGCATAAGGGCTCCAATCGAACAAAAAGGGGCATCCTAGCGTGTGGCTGACTATACATAGTAATACGTTCCGAACCGAGTGTGCTTTCCTAGTATGACTCCTAATACAAAGAGTCTTCTTTGAACATCTTTAGTGGAAGCTTCGTTTTCTTACTTAAATTTTCTACGAGTATGAATAAAAAAAAAAAGTTCTATTTTACAAATAAAAAGAACGAGAGAGAGCAAAAAAAAAACATTCGGGATGCGATCATTATCACCGGGTGCTATTACACTGACAAAAGAGTAAGGACCTTGTATGTAACGGGCTGTAGAGATAACGTTGTGTTACACGTTGCCTAAGCAATTACACAGGCGCTCTATCAATTTGCCCCTAACATTATTATTATAGACTCGGGTTTTATGAAAATGTACCCGAAAGCCAAATCTGTGGCTGCCATCTTAGCCCGCATCAAAAACACTGAAAAAGAATAGAGAATAAAAATAAACAAAGTATAAAAAAGGAAAAAATGACTTGGCAGCGGTGGGATTCGAACCCACGCCTCCGAAGAGACTGGTGCCTTAAACCAGCGCCTTAGACCGCTCGGCCACGCTACCACTTGCAATGAAGGTCGAAAATAGTAATTCCTATTTATTATGAAGAACTATTTAGTTTTATCAATGTTTTTTTTATCATGTTTTGACAATGTTTGTTCAAGATATTATCAGCAGTTAATAATATTTTTTTTTTATCATTATTATGTAAAGAGTGTCATTGTTATGTATAATTAATATGAGCATAAAAAATATTTACTTTAATAATTTTAGTACGTTTTGCTAACTTTTTCTGTAGAATAGCAACTTATTTAAAATCAAATCTAGGAACTTATCGTATTTTATGTGCAATATTTGTAATATTTGAAAGGATAATAATTTCTGAAGAGCAATAATAAATATGATAACCAAACAAGCTATAAATGTTATATAAATGGTATCTACCAGATACCAGTAATAAATTCCTTCCTCTTTCACACTGAATGAAACAAGCTAATATAAGCCTTAAGACGTTGAAATATGGTCCATGAATGATTAAGCAAGACTCAGGTGTGAAACACATCCTTCATGTCAATAACCTCTAGATTCTCAATAGATTTGCAGCAAAATTCAGGAACTTCATCAGATCAAAATCGACCTTTATTCTAATAAAAATAAGGAACCTTTTTTAATATCACTAAGTAAGTATTTTGCTCTACCATAATGTTTTTATATTGTCTTTTTTACGATATCTTCCTGAAAGCACCTTGCCGATAGCTTTCAGTGACTTTTGCCACTTTTTAAACGTCTAGACCACTTTTTACCACATGTGGTGAGTGAAATGACCTCTTAACGATGCCTGAATAATATTAAATTGTTACACAAGATAGCCCTATACGCGTGCACTCTTCAGTTACGTTACGGGCGACTTTGCAATGAAACTTTAAGCGTCTACGTGCTGTCGACTGTTATGTACTGTAGTTAGAAACTCTACATGAAATCGAAACCAGGTATGGCCTTGTACGGTCGGCCACCAGTCTAGGATACCCCATGGCAGCTCTTACTGCGCGCGTCATAAGGGCGTCAATAGCCTTTGGCTGACTGTACTTGCATCTCCATGACGTGAAAAGGATTCGTGTGCAAACCTGAATTTCTGAAAAGTATTTTACTACTTACACAAAGTACGGAAAATAATTTCAATTAAAATAAGACGCCCCGTTTAATAAGCATATACTTTAAGTTAATTAAATTTTTTTTTTTTTTTAATTTTTGTTTCTATTTAAATAAAAAAAAAAAAACGGATTGACTTACTTAAAAGCTTCGAACATAACAATGTAATGAAATCTGAATCTGATATTGTTTTTTGTCCACCCCAATATAGTTCCTATCTACCCGTAATAAGAGCTTTTTAGCGGCTATTACAGGGTATTTAAAAGTAGACCTAGATTTCTGAATGTCCTGAGATAAATATCAGACTGAAAATAGAATCCTTAGGACCTGGAATTATTTAAATTGGCCATTAAATTGGTCTTATTATTAAACCTGGGAGGTATCTTTGTTCAACGTTGACCTTTAATTTGACGACAATAAGGATGATATCTTGATTGTATGGTTTGTAGGTAAACAAACAATGAGTATAAATTAAACAATTTTGAAATTGCGAGAAAAGATATATAATAAGTAATATGTTTTTAAAACAAAAGCAGTTGTCCAGTAGGAGTCTTTCAAGCTTTGACGACTAGGAAGGAACCTATTACTTACCTTTCAACTTTTTACTTGGAATGAAAAACCAAACGTGGGCTAAAACCATGGTCAGTAATAGTGTATTATATGCTCTTTGGTAATAGAATCTTCCCGGTAATTACTTATAGCTAAGCCTCCGTAATTATACCGAGGTATGCTACGTTTGTCCTACTGAACAAGCCCTAAGCACGAGGTAACAATTAAAAAGCAAATAAAAAACAATCAATTAGCGACCTTATTAATTGGGAATAAAACTCAAGAGCGCCACAAGTTAACTCCGCCTGAAAAAAGGCAACAACAAAAACAATCCTAACAACCCGATAGCATCTTCCACCTTCCTTTCTACTACTCTTCTAAAACCGACGTCAAACCGCGTTCATACCCTACAAAACTAAATGATCATAAACGGAATAACTCATGATATTCCACGCGTAGCTCTATCCTGAAACCAAACAAAACTGCCTCTGTATTGCTCACGCACACATGGGAAAGGCACGGCCCAGACGGGCCAGGACGAGCCCTCGATGAGCGAGACAGATGCGCCCAGCTAGTGGGGTTAGAGGGAGAAGAGGAAGTGATATTGACCTTGTTGGCTATGACGTCATTCGCGACCTAGCTTGCAGCTTCCCAGGTGTCCCGTGTAGCTGTGATGTGCGCCTGTGTGCGTGATCCAGACCCTGAAAGTTGTGCGTGTGTGCGTCCGTTCTGTGTAAAAGGGCGGGATTGTGTAACGGGGATGACTTTTCACGGATGATGGCTGAGGTACATTGAAGCAACAGTTAGTTAAACGCCTGCCTGATGTAGGTACATATTATCCGACATACGACCGAAACATCATATCAAACACTTGAATTAGGTGAGAGCTATCTAACCTGGCCAGTTTCATGTTAATATCCATAACAGGTTGCAAGTTATTTTCGCTGAAAAAAAACGCGCCACCTATTTTTTTTTCAGCGAAAATATCTTCAAAAAGTTTATGAATATCATTCAACACGAAACTGGCTGTGTTGGATAGCTCTCACCTAATTCTAGTGTTTGATGATTCGTTGTGTATCTGATACAGTACAGGAATCGATTTTGTCAATTTATCTTTGCACGCGGGCTATTCACTATGCAGGGCGCCGCAGTATCTGCAAGCCGCCCTAAGTAGGCCAAGTCCACAAGAAAGACAATGTCAGTTGCGTACAACAAGTGCACTTGTTTCCTCTCCCATATCCATTGCAATTACATAATTCCGCCGCGGTTATGTGGTTGTGTGGGTGAGATGCGCGGTCGAGGGTGTAACGTGTATGCAAGCTGCGTGTGTGTGGGTGACATTGATTTCCCATCCTCTCTGGACGCAACAGGCTTATTACTTTGAGAGCATTAGCTTTTTACTGTTTTCCCGAGGACTTATGGCCGCATTGTAGGCGTTTCCAGGAGTTGCTTGATTGGGGACATTAAAAAACGTTACCCCGTAACGTTCTGTTTTTTTTTTAAATGTTTTCTATTGTTACGCGGTAACTTTTTGTCATACGGGATTTTAACTACCTACTGGGGATTCTGTACTTGAGAAACGTTTTTTATTCATGAAACCAAATGTACTTACCTACTTACAGCATCCGTCTTCTAACTTTACTGTTTGGTGTATGTAGAGTTTTGGACTTTATTACATTCCGTAAATAGTTTATTTTTCTTTATTCAATGGGAACTGTACAACTTAATGAAATGACTTTCTATTAAAATATATTTATTGTTTTATGATTAAGTAAAAATAAGAGCGAATAACACAATATTATTTATTTACACACACTATAGTGATATTGACAATTAGTATTATTGTTAATTTTAAAAAGTAGACTGGTTCTTTTTATAGCATATTCAGCAGTGTAACAGGTAGGTATACCTGTTTTTTTAAGTAATATCATCCAATTCTGTAAAAAAACATTCAAATTACTCACAGTAAAAACTATCACAAAATAAATGACAGCTAAACACGAAATTCTGTAACGATTTCCATAAATTTTCTAACGAGTGCTTGATACAATAAAAAAACGAAAGAAGTATTAAAAAAAAAACTACAATAACGACATAAAAAGGAAACTTTTTTACACTTAAACTTTCGTAAGCACTGCACATTTTGTATTTCGTAAACGGTTAAACTTGAAACATGAGAACCGAAACTAGTCGGCTACACCAACATAATACAAGTAAGTTTAACCGTTTACAAAATACAAAATACAAAGGAAACCTTTCAAATATAACTAAAATGCCTAATCACTACGATCGAATATTGCATCTAATTTATGGCATTCTACTCCTTACCAACTAATTTAAAAAACGTAACATTAAATTGTAAAAGGTACTAAATGTTAAGATTTTGTACAAATTGGATTCATACTATTGATTTTATTAAGTAACATTTTATTTGAGCAGTATACAGGTATCAACAGTAAGTTAAAATGAAACTTATATATAGCATTGATTTAAATAATAATAAAATAATTATTAAATAAAACATACAGTAGGCAGCAGCCGACAGCTGCTGATATAATCAAAGACGTAGATCTAAATAATTATCATTTACGTATATAGATTTAATTTAATTTAAAATACCTAGCTAAGTATTTTTTATTTAACAAAATAGTCTAGCAGAGTACTGACCGTATACTAGACCACCAAAGTCGGTAATATTAAGGTCCAACGATATAGGCCCATTTGTTCACAGTTTTGTTCAGCTATTTTTGTTCAGCGATTTTTGCGTCACGGCAATAAAATAGCATTCTTTTAATTATTGTAAACAACAGAATAAGAATAATTCAGGCGATTATGTGTTCTGGTCATAAAACTTGTTTTTTAAGCAGTGCCGCTGGTTTGTCGACCACAAAAAAAAACATCTGACAACCACCGCTAGATGGCGTTGCAGTCTCAAAAAACTTTCCAGACAGATCCCTTTCTCTCAGCAGCAGTTGTCACAGTGGATTAGGCCCACTTCGTCGCAGTACATGCACTTAAGGGCGACGAATTCGGTGGTTAAGTAGTTACATGGAGGCTCTTATTTTATATGATTGGAAATAGTTGCGCGTAACTCCCATCTGTCACCACTAGATGTCGTTGCATTCTTAAAACATTACAAACGTAAATAGCTCTTATTCTCTCAGCAGCAGTTGTCACAGCGGACTAGGCCGACCTCGTCGCAGTTCATACACTTAAGGGCCACGAACTCTGCGGTAAAATGGTTGCGGTGGAGGCTCTTCTTGGAGCCGTTGCAGATGCGGCAGGGCAGCAGGCGGAATCCTCCGCACATCTGGCACGTGTTGCAGGCATCTGGGCTCTGGAATTTGAAAGATTAGCATTTGTTAACGGGTCAAAATTCAATTTTAATACCCTTATTTATTGAGAGTACCTCATGGTGAAACTTCGTCTTTCGAGGGATTCATACTATAAGGGTGGACCAATTTGTCTTAAAAGTACATTTGTAAAATTTGTAGTAGATAGCAATACCATTAACTATGAAGGAAAAAATCGTAAGGAAACCTCAGCGTAATGCCCCACAACGCAAAAATCTACTTTTCCCAGCTAGTGAGACACGCACACTTGTACACTGTACAGGCTACATCTAACTTACTCCTTCTTCTAAACTACTTATAATACGATACGGGTCCGTAAAAACATGCCTTAAAAATTATGCAAGAGTTTTGAACAAAACAATTGTCTTGATCTAAGTAAGTACTTAATATAATACCTCTAAAACAAATCTTGGGTTTGTCGTATTTTTGTCTGAACCTCCACGTTGCATTTGCATATCAATATTGCAAGTAAATAAACCCTCATTTTGGGCATTGTCACAGTGCGGTGAAAAGAGGCGCTCTACATAACAAAAGAGCTCTAACAAAAAGGTACGTGGAAAAAATCTGTTGACGAAGCAAGTGGAGAGGCTAGTCTGTAGCGCGATTTATTTATCAACAAAGAAACTCCGGAAAATCATCAAAAAGACTGCAAAAAAACATTCTAGCACCGATTAATAACCCAATAGGAGACCGCAGAAGGTATAATAATGGAATAACTCGGAAGCCATTGCTCAAGATTGTCCTAAAAAAGTTAATACGTCCCAAATCTGTGGAACATTTAAATGGGGCATGTATTTCCTGTAATGAAAGTAAGTGGCCGTCATCAGAATGACTGAAAAGGTGATGGCGAAAATTAAATCTACTCTAAAGTTTAAACCATCTCAATCAATCGAATGTATACTGAGTGCAAATGAATCTCATTAAGCCATCAAACAAAGTACAGCTTGGTAGAAACTGGAAAGTTCACTTTTTATTGTCCCGGGCAATGACATTCCAATTACAATGTCATTGGTCCCGGGTTAGATTTTAAATTGTTAAGCTGACACAGATAATCTGATAAAACCTTCGCTGTTCAAACTGAATCAGATTAATGTCGTAAATTGCCTTTTAGGTACATTTAGGATATCTCTGTATAGGGATATCCATGAGTGTTAAGTATGTCCATATAAACGTGTCTACCACGTATGAGTCGTCATTTCCCCCTTGTATGAGAAGAGGTGAAACTGGATGTTGTATAAATTCTCTGCTATCATAGATACAAAGGCCGAAGTTTAAATAATGTCTAACATAACAACAACATTGAAAATGTAACATGCTCAACTTGAAACTCCATCTTCCCGTCTCTATTACCAAGAACTATTTGACTTGAGTATATTTTGTTACGTGCAACTTGGACGCTATAAATTTTGCCTAAGTTATGCCATATTTCACCGGAATTGATTCAGATGTAATGCTCTTGATTGAGTAACGAACATCCGAGGAATTTTGCATTTCGAGGAAGTAGATCGATCGAGATGCTGAGCAGATGCTGAATTACGTAATTTGCGCGTCGATGGCAATCGCTTTCATTTTGACGGGCCGTGTAAATGAAATTCGGCGGGCCGTGAAATCAATTGCTTGGCATCGCATCTTTATCGGTCGATACAACGTGTTAATAATTTGGACCAAAAGATTGTTCTAAATAGAATCGATTTGTTCTGAAATGGCAGCATTTTTGTTGACACGGTACAATGCAACAAGATGGGTCATTCCATTTTCCCCCACCAGATTTTTCCCTACCCGTGGGGGAACTCTGTTGGGGGAAAATGGATTGACCCAACAAGATGGACTTGACAAGAAGTTGACAGATTATACCCATTCATACCTGTTCAGAACCCCGAAAGCTTGCAAAGGATGCAAATCCCTATATTTTAAAAAGGCCAGGGGGTCTACCTGCTAAGACGAAGCCGATTACCATTGGCTTTGTCTTAGCTTCCATTGAAAAATGAATTGGGTGGCAGTAAAATAAACTAGGTGGCAGTACATTTTTCAAAAATCGAACTTCGATTTTCGCCAATGGTAATCGGCTTCGTATTGGCCGGTAGAACCCCAGGCTTAGACCTTTTTGGGTGTCAGCGGGGCGTTCGGTGTCCTTGTTTTGTTATTATTTCTTTTTTTTTAATTGCTATTGACTGTTTTTGTTATTCGTTGTTGTTTTTGAATCAACGAAGGAAATAATTATTCATGTCAGTGACAATGAATCGGACATTGACTCTGTATTAGATTCAAGTGAAGAAGACAGCGACATCTCTTCCGAGGATGATCCATTCACAAGCAAGGAAGTTTTTATAGAAGGTGTTAGTATGTCCACTTTAAATATATATTTTCTGTAAAACGTAAAGTGACTACTTATTTAAACCCTTTTTGTTTTTTTCTAAAGCACTACGTGCTAGGGGTTGCGGGTTCAAGTCGTTGAACTTATTATAAATGTTTAAAATACTTATTTAAAGTTTTCTTACACAATCCTTAATATTATCGCCTTGAGTGTACACACGTCAGCACGTGAGACTGTACACTTTTGTTGTAAACCCGCCCGTAACGTAACCGAGTAGAGTGCTAGCGTGTAAGGTTCGACGTGCTGTCGTGTGTTCTTGCGTGGACCCGCTCTCATAGCTCACTTCATAGCACAGACTTCATAAATATAAACTAACTGCCGATTTCTGAATTGAAAACAGAACAATACTGTTTTTACTTATTTACTTAGTAAAATTCCCAATTCAGAAATCGGCAGTAAGTCTACTCTGACGGCTACTCGACTCGTAGATACGAAATACGTACGTTTTATTTGTTGCGTGACATTAATTTCAGGAAAAACTAATTAGGTACTCTGGTAACTAAATATGAATTCACATGTAGAGCACTCGGAATAGTAGTATGCTAGTTGACTCTACTGTTTGTTTACCTTGTTTTCATGTTCGTTTCCATTTTTACCCGACTACGCGAAGCAAAAAGGAGGGTTATGATTTTAGCAGCGTATGTATGTATGTATGTGTGTATGTATGTGTATTCATCTGTTCCCTCGTAGAGCCTAAACTACTCGGCCGATTTCAACAAATGAGGTGTCGTTGAATTTGTCTTAGGTCCACTTGCGTCAACCAGGGTTAGCCAGTTAACTCTGAGTTAACGTCAACATTTGTATGGAAATGTCAAGTTAACTCGGAGTTAGTTTGCTAACCCTGAGTGACGCAAGTCCGCCTTAATCACCCAGGTAACATAGGATAGTTTAATGTTGAAAAAAAAACAAGATGGCGGCTGTGCTGCGCCCTAAAGTGGTGGACCTAAAAATAAAAATTATTGAATACCATCGTCATGGATATCAAATGAAAGGGCTTTAAAAGACCTTTTCAAATGTAGCGTCAACATAACAAATAGAACAAAAAATAACAAAATGTGTTTTTTTTTGCCCTTCGTGGTTCTATTCTGGATCATCGTCCAAAATGACTTACTAAAAAGCTACAAAAAAAATTGAAGTTAAAAACTAAAACCCGACTACTAAAAGGCTTAAAACAAGACCTGCTTATCCTTATAATAGACTCATAGATAAAATTAATTGTAGTCGGAGGACACTACTTTGGCGTTTGATAAACCGATGGCCTCCGATTACGATTAATTTTATCTATGAGTCTATTATAAGGATAAGCAGGTCTTGTTTTAAGCCTTTTAGTAGTCGGGTTTTAGTTTTTAACTTCTATTTTTGCTTTCAATTATGTTATCTGTATTAAGAAATTAACAACAAGTTGCCTTTAACTCGCCTTTTATGATCCTATGCTTCAAGCAGGAATCTGAGACGATGAAAATTTAATTAATTGTTTAAACTGTAAAATTAAATTAAATCACACGACATTATGAGGCGTCACAGATTGAAAAACGCTGTCAAAATGTAATCTCTCTATTCCTGATCGGAGTGTATGAAATAAATTCTTTTATTGTATTTTTAATCGTATTTCTACCCGTATCAGTATAATGTTGACGCAACCCTAGAGCGTGCTAGAGCAATGCGAGAGTAGCACTCTAATGCGAATGTCCACGCAGAGTCGGTCCGTCTGTCCGCGCAGGGGATGTGCAACTTCCGCCTGCCTGCTCAAAGCTGTGTTATGAAATAGCACTAAATATCGCACGAGAAAGGTCAAACACAATATTTATAGAATCAAAATAGTCTAAAGATGTATTGTGAAATTCAAATAAATAAAATTTCTGCCTCCCTAGCCAGTGCATTCAAAACAAGCAGTTGTCGATAATCTGTACTTGTATTGTATTTGATACATCAAATTATGCATATTTCGTTCACCAGGTGAAAAAAAAATCCACCAAACTTGCAGAGGTTTCGCGAACCGATGCTATAGCAATGCGAGAGTAGCTCTCTAATGCGAATGTCCACGGAGTGTCGGTCCGTCTGTCCGCGCAGGGGATGTGCAACTTCCGCCTGCCTGCTCGCGTACGGGGATGTGACGTAGATGCTATAGCAGGGACGGGTCGGGATTGGCTGCTTTCATTGGTCCGCAGTTGAAAATTTATTTCACTTGGCAAAAACTGAGAAAAGTATGGAGAGCTGAGGGCTTACTTTCATTAGTTGAGAGATAGACAAAAAAAGAGAATGGATAAAAGCCTCGCGTTGATAACCTAATGAAGAAAAGAAAAACGCATCCAAAAAGAAGATATGATTTTATTTCCGTTGGTGGCGCTAGTTGTGCCTAGGTTTTGAGTAGTAGCTAGTAGCTACTAGTAGCGCTAGTAGCTATTGAGACTCGAAATTACGGTAGGTTATAAAACTATCAGTAGACACTTCGAAAAGTGGGAACTGTAATGAAAACTGTGGCAAAGGTAGCAAAGGAATGGATATAGAGACTTTTGTAAAAGGAAACCCGTGTTGGAAAAACTGTGGTTAGCGGTGGCTACTCGTACATGTAAGCCTTGACAATATTTCTGTCAATTACTGACTTTTTTGTCACCGGTCTAATGGGCATATTGGGCCTACTATCAGTTGAAAATTGAAGTAAAATATTTTATTGTTCAACAGTGATAAAACTAATGAAAGCTCTCTTGGAGAGTATGTCATTTTATTCTACGGCGGTTTAATAAAAATCGATCGCAGTGGTGTCTTGGGCATTTTTTACATCAATTGTCAACTGTCAGTGGGCCCAGGCTTCATACTAAAGTGCCCATTGTCCTTTTGATGCGTCTATCTGCTTTTTCAAAACAACAACAATCGGTAATTCGGTACTAAATGCATACAAAATGCGAACCGTGCTGGATTTTCTAACATCGCCAATTACGTCTTACTGGACGTTGGCGCCATCTGTGTAAGAAGTTTTCACTATCTTCTTTAACCTTTTACCTACAAATCTTGAAATTATTCCGCAGCACCGTGCCCTGCTTTAGCGCGTTTAGAATAGGTTCGGAACAAACAAAAACCAGCCAAGTGCGAGTGGGACTTTCGCTCCGAGGGTTCCGTACCACCATGCATCTATGCATTGCATCCGTGCGGATTAAAAATAAAAAAACGGATAAGTGCGAGTCGGACTCAAGACCAAATCATACCGCGAGGTAAGAAGGCTGCATACAGCGCCATCTAGTTGAGGTTTGGAACTAATACATATAACTTCCTTACAATTATAAGTTTTTGTTTTGTGCAATAAAGTGTTATACAACGTGTTACAAAACATCCTAACTCTTTTTTACAGGGTGTAACCTAGTGGTCAACAGGATGTCAAAACTGTAAATAAAGTTGAAAAAAACAATTTTTATTTTCTTCTTCTTCTTGAAGTGCCTCTCCATCACTGGAGGTTGGCAGTCAGCTCCCTGCACTGCTCTCTGTTCATGGCTGTCCTGAATAATTGTTCCACGGTTTTGATGCCGGTCCATTCCTTTATATTACACAGCCATGTCATTTTCCTCCTTCCTGGCCTTCTTTTCCCCTCTATTTTGCCCATCACTATGGTGTGTAGCAGCTGGTAACGTTTATTTCTTAAAACGTGTCCTAAGTAGGCAACCTTTCGCTGCTTGATGGTGCGCACTAGTTATAATTTTTATTTTATAACCTCAAAATTGAAAAAAAATCATCACTTTTTTGTTTTTGGTATTAGCCCAAATTTTAAAATATGTTTGTGTGTGTAGGTGCATTTACATAGCTTTGAGTTGTTAAAACATTGTGAAAGTCAATGAAAACTATATTAAAAAAATACTTTTCTCCCGCCACAGCGTTCACATTTTATTAATTTAAAAAACAACGGAACGTCATAGAGCAAAAAAATATTTAGGTTGTGATCCCTATCACCGGTTGCAATTACCCTGTAAAAAGAGTTAGGTACTTTTGTAACACCTTGTATAGAGGGCGCTAGTTTCTATGTCGTGTTACAACCATTTCTATTTCGTGTTACACGACAGACATCAAAGTGATCATAATGGTTCAATTTTTCCTTTTGAGGTCCGGAACCCTAAAAAGTCGTTAAATCTTTTCTCTTTCACTCATTAGGCAAATCAGGAAATGATCAAGAAATACATAAAATTTTGTTGACTATACAGCGTTGATAACGCAGTCAGGGCCGCATTTTAAATTCCTCATACATAAACATTCGGCTTGATTCATTAGGGACGTATTCAGGCCACTGAATAGATTCTGGGCCTGTGTTAGTAATTTCCGTGATATTTTGTATCACATCATATTCAAACCTAACATGCCAGCCCCTCTACTCTTGACACTAGGTGTTCAATATGGCGCAATTCAATATTTCAGGAATACATTGTAGGGATAGTGTATGTTTTTAGGGTTCCGTACCCAAAGGGTACAGGACCCTAATTACTAAGACTCCAATGTCCGTCCGTCTGTCCGTCTGTCATTAGGCTGTATCTCATGAAACGTGAAAGTTAGACACTTGAAATGTTCACAGATGATTTTTATTTCTGCTGCCGCTATAACAACAAAACAGATAAATATTTAAGGGGCTCCAATTTAGGGTAAAACAAACGTGATTTTATGCCGTTTTTATAGATAATGGTACGGAACCCTTCGTGCGGGAGTCCGACTCGCACTTTGCCGGTTTTTTTATGGTAGAAAATAATAACCGTAGATTTGAATAAACATTACAAAGTATGTGCACATCGCATCACATTTCACTAATATTGTAAATGCGAAGGTTTGTATGAATGGATGGTTGTTATAAATATGATTGTGTGGACGGATCTGAATGTTTGGAACAAAGATAAGACTTTGGCAAAATAGCAACTCTTTAACTAAAAACAGAAAAAAACTTTGTCAATCTTGACCCAATAGAATCAAGAGTACAGGGCTTGACTACAGTGTGTTAATTGAAGCTTGATTAGAATAACAGCGGTCGACGACATAACATAATAATATAGTGTCATGGCATCCGGCAAATTATACATATATTTGATCAAGAAACCACTTAACATTGGTCTAAAACCGTAAGCAGTTTAACAAGATGATATTTGGCCCTTATTTTTCTAAGTTCTACATCTCATCAAGTACCTATGTTATAAAAATTAAGTCTATTTACTGTTTAACATTAGAACGTTACTTTTTTAAAGTAATGGTACGGATATTGAAGAAAACATTTAAAAAAAACCTATACGATTTCAGGATGACAGTACCTGTTTTATGCAATACACTGTTTTAGGTTCCAAGGTTTCAATAAAAATATTGCGACATCACAGTTTTAGTTCTAAGTAAAAATATGTTTGTATGGCTTAAAAGGAGATTGAAACCAGAAGTACATGATTGAGGGTCAACGATTTACGGATTTACACGAAGCAAGAAACAAGCTAAAAACTACGTTATCCCAAGTGCATAGGCTGCAAAAGATTAATGACTTTTCCCTGTCACTAATACAGATTGATTGACAAAAAAACTCTGTTGCTACGTCGATGTAAAAATCTTACCCAAGCAAAAATGTTATTTCTTGCCTTTAGAATAAGGTGGCTGGACTGGTTCAACGGAAGTGCCAAATTATGTAAAGTGGGTGATATATTGGTTTTGGAGGCAGTGTATGGTAAAGTTCATCCACCGGATTGTAAGATGAAAAATAAAGTGTTTGGACCTTCTGATTTCTGCGGTGTAGACATCACAATAGGATGTAAATGAATCTTTTTTTATGCATGTAACGTTAATTAGACAGCTGTCACAAGTTTAATTTCCAAGATATTGCTTTGTGACTGCTGGGCTCCTTTGGCAAGCTGTATCTCAAGAACGCGGAAGAACAACATAGAAACCACAAAGTAAAGTCTTTTATTACTTTACAACTTCTCTAAGGCACCACTTCTTAAATACCACTTAAGTCGCCATTTAAACGGACTTTTGTAAGAAGATTTTAGTTAAATGCTGCTTAGGCCACATTTAATAAAGTGAGTCGGGCTAACTATAGCAGATTCTCGGCGGATTTTTCAAAAAACCTACAAAAAACGTAACCTTTTGCATCCTTGCGCAGATTATAGCAGCCAGTGGCACTTTCACTCACACTTACCAAGATAAGTGAGGTAACCACTTGGAAGCCGTAGTGTATAAGATATGTTTTAGATGGAGTAGGCTTGCCTAGCAACAATACCTCCCGCTTAGTTTTCCTAGTCTACAGGAGAGTCAATGCATTCGGACGGAGCTAACTAAGCGACGAGTTTCTTCACAATGTTAACCCTGCAGATTTTTCCACCGGTCCTCCAAAAATAGGTCAATTTCATCACAGAAATTATTACCTACCTTATTTTGGTGGCACTTTTTACTTATGTTTTTTAGTTAAGAGTTGATGTTCTTACTGTGTACAGTTATGTAGTGGAGTAATCAACACGTAACGTACTGCAGTAAGAACCTAATTTTCTCTGAAAACCCACAAAAAAAAGGTGCCACCTTTAGGTAATAATTTTATTTATCTGATGAAATTGACCTACCTTTAACGAAGTTATCATTAGTACCATTATTTTAAGTTCCATTCATAGTGGAACTAGTGTTGATAAAAATTATCATTAGTTTCATCATGGAACTAATCATGGTACTAGAGTCAACAATCGCGTAGACGTTTAACTCACTTTGTACGGTTTCAGCATTTTCCTCAGTTCTCCGCTTTCGTTGAGTTTCTCCACCATATCCGCATCCTGAAACGTAAAGAAAGGACAGAACGTTAGTTAAGGCGACGGTGACGGCTTCTTTTTTTTTTTTAGCAAAAAACGCAAATTATTTCCTCGTTCTGTGAGATGAAAAGTTGTGTGTTACGCACAGACGCAATATAATGTGCGTCTTGTTCTTCTGAATTACCTTGCTACTCGTATGCTCAACTTTAGCCAAATTGAGAACCAAATTGAGCCACGAGCGTAGCGAGAACTGTAACCCGTAGCGAGGTATTCTGAAGCACGAGACGCAAATAATATTGCATCCATGCGAAACATACCTACAACTTTTCATCTCACAGAGCGAGAAAATTATTGTTAGATGCACCGCAAAAGACTAGGTACCTAAAGGTTAATGAAATGAGTTTCCTTCTCTGCAAGTGCCCGATGAGTCAAATGAGTTCCTGTATCTTTACAGTCGCGTTAAAATTTTGAAGCACCCATAAATTACTTTTGCCACATCGTAGGATACTAGTAACAGCATACTTTCCGAGCCTCGGAGATGAAAAAATAATTAATATCGACTTTCAGAAATTCAGTCCTTGAATCCCTACGGCTTCAGCGAAATTCAATAGCTCTGCTGTTGACCTAGCAAACAGACATTGAACAAGCAGATTCATAACAAAGTCTTTAGCGAATCTTTCAACGTTCTCTCGAGAAGTTTGTTCGAATTCAAAAGTGCATTTAAGATCTCCTCGACTTATTCAATTTTGCAGCGACTTATCGGTGAAGGACTGTAGACAAACATTGTTTAGGACAGAACGGCAGCTCAGGTGTCATTTTAGTGAATAAAACTTAGTAAAGATAAAAACTTAGTGCCGTTAAAGACTGAATTTGTATTTCTGAATTTATAGTAGCAATACCACTCACTGACTGTGAAGGAAAACATCTTGAGGAAACCTAAGGTTCTGACCTGCGCTGTGCGCTGCGACATTTTCGCCACGGTTAGATGGAAACTTTTAACCTGGCTGGCTATTAATTGTTATTTTCATTTTTCTTTTTCATAACTACTGTGTCTTTAATCTTTATTAATAAGTAAGAACTGGCCTATATGTCGAGTGTTTCAGTTCACTGGCTACCAGTGAACACAAAGCACAAAGCCCCGAGGTGTTTCTGACCCCCCTTTATCTCACTACCTATTTAAGGGTTGCATTAATAGTCGTCTGAGATCACCTACATGAGCTCGATCCCAAGTAGGTGAACTCAGAAAAGTCAAATGCTAATGTCAAGCCTTGGCTAATGTCAAACTTGAGTAGCTGTCAGCATATTATTAGACACTATCTTGAGATTGACATTGACATTAGCCAAGGCTTGACATTAGCATTTGACTTTTCTGAGATCACCTACTTGAGTTCGATCTTGATTCGACGACTATTAATGCCATCCTATGTTATGGTGACAATGATA
Organism: Zelleria hepariella; assembly: GCA_949319315.1. NCBI lineage: Eukaryota > Metazoa > Arthropoda > Insecta > Lepidoptera > Yponomeutidae > Zelleria > Zelleria hepariella. The sequence continues at coordinate 5,558,206 of OX439380.1, read as the reverse complement.
AAGATAAAATACCCAATGTTTTTAACCATAAATCATCAGGTCGTAATCAAGTGTTACATAAAGGCAAGTAACACAATTTAAATTTATTGTCGGAAGTGTGAGATTTCGGTAAACACTTACTATGAGTTTTGTTAGCCGGTTCATTGCGAATGACACAAGCTATGTGAATTTAATTTGCCAATCTTTACTACGATAATCGTACCGCTCACCGCTCTAATCTTACAATAGAAATATACAAAGTTGAAACTTGAAATGAAATAGAAATATACAAAGTTGTATTTCTATTCTAGGAGACTACTCTGGGAGCTTGGAGGCGTATCGAATGCTGCTGCATTTATTTATTACCTCGCCACGCCAGGGAATTCAAGGAAATGTAAAGACAAGATTATATAAAAATAAATCCTTAGTGTGGCTACGGGTATAACTCAGAATCCATGAAAGGATGGGGTAATTGTCTAACCTTTGAATCTATCGCCATTTATTGCACACATGAAAATACAGAATAAGCACACAGGAATATCTTTTCGGTTCTAAAACCATTGAAAATTCACGCTGTATATGAAGTTTGACAGCAACTAGTTTCTGTCACCCTCTACCCATAAAAATTAAATAAGAGTAACGTATGTAATTGAACGAGCGAGCGAAGCGAGCGAAGTTCTCCGAGTCTACTGGAACAATCCGGCGTTTGTATGTATGTATGTATGTATGTATGTATGTTTGTATGTTTGTATGTTTGTATGTTTGTATGTTTGTATGTATGAATGTTCGTTCGACGATAACTTGAGTAAATTTGGTCGGATCGTTATGAAATTTGGTAAGCGGGTAAACGAAATTAAAAGAATTTTTAAGTTCGAACATGAGCCAAATCGGTCGAGGGGTTGCCGAGATATGGGGTTGTATACTTTATATGCCAGGGCGCGCGCCCCTGCGCGAATGGCGTAAGCAAAGTTACACATCTGCAACTGGGGTCGCGAGTTCATAGTTCGGAGCGAACCACTAGTAAAATAAGAGTAACGTAGAATTCGTTAGAAAAGGTACAGATACACTGATAACAAGGCACATAGCTAACGAGATACAAAAACTCCCGCCGTCTCTCACATTAGGTGCGATTGTCCATTGTTTGACTCGGCTTTTATTCGGAAAATTGCCGACAAATGTTTTTATTAGGACCCTTGCACACGCGACAATCCCAAATATTATTGAAAACAGTACTATTACTCAAAACAGTAATAGTTGGGATTGTCGCGTGTGCAAGAGTCCTAATATAAACATTTGTCGGCAATTTTCCGAATAAAAGCCGAGTCAAACAATGGATAATGTGAGAGACGGCGGGAGTCTCAAAACTCTTTACTTCGTTACTCAAAACAGTAATAATTCTATAACATACTACATAGTAATAAGTTATATTCCATTTTAAATCTGTCGAATCAAGTGGAATAGATAAAACACGCTATCAGAAATTCGTCTATAATAATAATAGGTAATTTATCTGATAAAATTGACCCACCTATGACGAAATTATCATTAGTACCATTATTTTAAGTTCCATTCATAGTGGAACTAGTGTTGATAAAAATTATCATTAGTTCCATCATGGAACTAATCATTGAACGAGCGAGCGAAGCGAGCGAAGTTCTCCGAGTCTACTGGAACAATCCGGCGTTTGTATGTATGTATGTATGTATGTTTGTATGTTTGTATGTTTGTATGTTTGTATGTTTGTATGTATGAATGTTCGTTCGACGATAACTTGAGTAATTTTTGTCGGATCGTCATCAAATTTGGTAGGCAGGTAAAAGAAATTAAAATAATTTTTAAGTTCGAACATAAGCCAAATCGGTCGAGGGGTTGCCGAGATATGGGGTTGTTAAGTTTATATGGGATGAGAGAGGGCGCCACTGCTGCCTCTCAGTAACATTAAAATAGTGCTAAAAAGTGATTTTAAGAGTGATAAAAACGTAAATCTAATCAGTAAACAGTGAAAGCAGTGATAAAAACTAACAAAATTGAACTATAAATACAAATTCTGTTTGGAAACAATATTGTGGATATCGGACGTAAAACTCAGTGGAAACAATAAAAATAAACTTTTATGGGTCGCAAAATAATCCGTAACAAGAACTCTATTTTAATCCAATAAATCCAAAAATAACCAATTTGCTAATTGCTAAGGTCCAAAGTACACCAGATTAGAAAATACAAAACAGCGCCATCTATTTGAAAAAAAATGGTTATTCTACTTCCTAACAGAGGGCGTGACAATTTTTTTTTTATCAGATCCATCTAGTGTTCAAAATTATAAACCAAAAAGTCCTTATGCTCCACAATAGAGGTCGCTTTACTTCAAAACTACAAGAGAGTCCTATACAAAACTTAAAATGGAAGAAATACTAGATAAACTACAAAAAATCCAAAATGATCTAGAGGCACAAAAACTTGAAATAAGAAAAAGCGGCGAACAAGTTACAGAAAACATTCAAAGAATGTTTGGCGAAAAACTAAAAATGCTAGAAGAAAAATTTGAGTTGGAAATGATAATTGCAAACTTTGTAAAGGATTTTATGAATATTGAACTGGACCTGAAGGATATAGAAGCACTATAAGAAAGGAAAGAAATCATCCGATCGTGGTGACTTTCACAAACTTCATAACACGGGGGTTGTTATTATTATTATTATGGGGTCGCGAGTTCATAGTTCGGGGCGAACTAGTGGTACTAGTTTCAACAATCGCTGTATCTGACGATGATAATGTAGACGCTCAACTCACTTTGTACGATTTCGATAAAAAACGCTATCAGTAATTATTGAACGAGCGAGCGAAGCGAGCGAAGTTCTCCGAGTCTACTGGAACAATCCGGCGTTTGTATGTATGTATGTATGTATGTATGTATGTATGTATGTTTGTATGTTTGTATGTTTGTATGTTTGTATGTTTGTATGTATGAATGTTCGTTCGACGATAACTTGAGTAAATTTAGTCGGATCGTTATGAAATTTGGAAGGCGGGTAAATGAAATTAAAATAATTTTTAAGTTCGAACATGAGCCAAATCGGTCGAGGGGTTTCCGAGATATCGGGTTGTTAAGTTTATACGGGGTCGCGAGTTCACAGTTCGGGGCGAACCACTAGTATAATTTAAGTCTATAATTATTACTTCTTGGAGTTTTGATTGTGTGGCAACTAGTTAAGAAGAAGTACTTACTTTAAAAGAGCAAATTTGACCGGTCGACTGTCAAATTATTATTTTCTAACTATGATTTTTGCTTCGGAAGCTATTATACGTTCTATCGTGGCTCAAATAAAGCCTAATTCTGGTTACATTCTACCTACATAATATTATTGTAGAGCGACAAAACGAATAGTTCGTTCTATCGTGTTGAAATAAAATTATTACTAGTGTGAAAGGCCTCTTGTGAGACGTGTAGCAATTCCACTGGTGATCTATTGTTCTCACAGGCGGGAAATTCTGAGAAAAACTTTTCAAATAATATTACCAAGAAATTAATACAGAAGCGTAACTTTGGCTTCTCGGACCTCAATATCATTTTAATTTTTACCGTAACTTCGATGTTAACTTTCCATACACATTTTTAGGTTTTTTTTAAGCGACTTCAATAATAATCAAAAAAACTAAGGCCTTTGCATCTACGTCATACAGCGTCCAGTAGCACCCTCACCCACACTGGAAGTGACCACTCGGCGCTGCAGTGCCTGGGACTCTGGATGGGTGAAGAGACCACTCGGCGCTACAGTGCCCGGGACACTGGATGGGTGAAGAGACCACTCGGCGCTGCAGTGCCTGGGACATTTTTTTAGATGGAGTAGGCTTACTAACATTGAACTTGGCTCCAAAATTTTCACATTTATGTTTTTGGTAGGATAATTATTGCCTAAATAGCTGAAAAGAGGTTGAAAATGTTTGTTAAAGTAAATTATTGCCAATCGCATAGGTAGGTACGGTCGGCCACAGTCACAGATACCCCATGGCAGCTCTTACCTCGCGCGGTATAAGGGCGCCAATCGAACAAAAAGAGGTATCCTAGCGTGTGCCCACTGTACCACAGATTAGATATTATGCATGCAGTTACATTTTTTATCGTGTTATTTCTTCTGCGTTCTTTAGCTTTATCTCATTGTTTGACTATTCCAAAGCGCTTATATTCTTTTAGAAAAAAACTATATGATGTAAGATAAAATTATAACTTTTCCTAACAAAACTATTTTAATTTCTTAAATTGAAAGCTACTGCGGCGTTTGGTCTATTGGTTTGACCTTTTATAAGTTATGAAAAAAACAGAAGGAGGTAAAATATTTACTCTTATAATATAGACGCTAAAAAAATAATGTACAAATCGGCTCAGTTTTGGAGTAACCTCAGTTTTATAAAGTTTTGTATGTAATAAAAAACCTTTAAATAACTAATAAGTATCACAAACACATCTTTCCTCTTAAGTTGGTTAAGTTATTTGTTACAAACAAGTTATTTGCTGGGCATTACGTAGATGCAAAGGCCTTTTGTTACAGAAATAAAATAACCTTCCGGACCATTAGGTTGAATTCTCAAAATGTTGAATTCTTATAATGTTGAACTCTCATTTAGTTGAATCCCAGAATGATGAATTCTCATAATGTAATCACCATTAAGAAAATGCCACACTAAAGTATAGGAAGGAATTAATCACTAGAGGAAATGGCCCAGTAGAAGAAACTCTAAAGAAGCCGTTTCCAGCAGCTTTCAATTAATAAACAACCGACCGAACGCAATCTGCTTACAAAAAAATCATTTACCGACTTCAAGTTAATATCACCACCAATTAGATGTCACAGAAGGACAACGCTTTTGAACATATTGTTGAACTCTATGAAAGAAAGACATATTTTAATGATATCAATTGGTAATTATAATAATCTGTGTCATAAAAGATAAAAAAATAGCTTGAACTTTAAAACACTCGCCCTCTCACTCTAATTAATACAACCAAAGCGAGACATCGCTATCTCAGAAACGGCTGAACCGATTTTGATAAAACATCTAAGCGCAATCGCTAAAAAACCTTCAAATAAGAAACCACACACAAATCGGTTCACCCGTTTAAGAGCTACGATGCCACAGACAGACACCCTCACAGGTCAAGCAGACACACATAGCGGACAAACTTATAACACCCCTCTTTTTATGTCGGGGGTAAAAACAAACCGAAAGACACTTCTGTCTTCTCTGTATTCAATACCATTTTCTCCCCTTTAAAGAGAAAACGATGATATTTCCCGTTAACGAACAAAAGAGAACTCTATCAAAAGACAAATACAGCAGCTTTTCCTTTAAACTTCGACTTATTTAAACCACTCATCGGTTAGTTTCAACGTTTGTAGGTCAGCAGACAATGTACTCGCACTAATAAAGTACCAGGTAATTTAGTAAAAAGCTTATAACTTAATTCATAGTAAAGTTGCAATGACTTTGATAGTTTAGAATCGCCTTCTGAAGATAAACTTGCGGATATCTGATTGCAGTCTTGGTTCTACTTCTTAACGACGTAAGTTAAGCTTTTTTTAATTGCATAGTTAGGTAGGTATCTATTGGATTATTTTCTTATTATTGAAAGATTGTTAAAGTTTGACTCAAACTTTTTGCGATTGTGAAGTGTCACCTATTTGAGCTCGAGCTTGAGATAACGAATATTAAAAGACAGACAAAATACCTCAAAAACGGGGTCGGGCAGAACCAATATATTTTCGTTTGGAGTATGACTAAGTATATTCTATTTTAGTAAAAAGTGGTTTATATTGACGGATAGAACGATAAACAATGTCCCACTTACGCCATCGGAATACGCTGCAGCGTAAGTTTACACCCAAGCCAATGCCAGATGAATGGAGTGAAAAACCTTGAGGGGATCATTCAAGTCACAACATAACGTGTAGCGGCGTGAAAACGAGTCGCCGGGTACAGACCTGAAGAAAAATGCTAAAAAGTACATTTTAAAAGTAAAAAAGCCTATTAGTACATGTCCGACTAACTGGGCCTTTTCTCTCAGAGATGAGTTTGGGCTTATGTACTGAGCGTGCCCTTCTGAACATCGGAGGCAAAATCGCATACCGGTCTTTGGATCTCTAACTTTACTGTTAATCCAGCAGTTAAGCACTTCCATCTGGAAAGTATTCCGAAGTTAATGGAACTTTAAGTGGCAGCGAAGTTCTATAAAAAGATTCTATGAAAAGACCATTCCACCTCTCTGTACTGCGTCGCAACCCGATCCAAGTAGAAATACTTGCATAACGCGACCTCTACGCCGGGCCCCGTCAAAAGGCACACTTGTCGTATGTAGATGTTGGAAAAACACCGGAAAAAACTCCATGTTAAATGTTTCATACTGGCGTCCAGTGGTACCATAGGTCGCGCGCGGTAAGAACTCACAAGTTAGATGGGTGAAGTGACCACTCGGATGCAAAAGCACCTGGGACTGGTTTTAGCAAGAGTGGCTTGCCCAGCACCTAATTATCATACTCCGAGTTTATATAGTCGGCCTAGTATGCAGGGCAATTAAATTCCTCAGACACCCCAACTTCTAAATGTGATTTCTAACAACATTTGTTCTACGACTTTGGTGAAAGCGCAATTTTTTTTTAGCATAGCAACAAAAATGAGCAGGAGAGGCTGGAAAGGTGGTAGGGAGTGAAAAGGCACGAAAGCGCGCCGAGCAAGCAGCGATAAAATGGCAAAAATTACAACTTTTTAAGCTTATGAAACGACTAGTTGTGCCCGCGACTTCGTATGCGTTTTTACACATTTGACATTTAATTTAAATTCGACTGTGGAGGAAAAGTCAAACCCCCGACCAAAAAAGAGGGGTGTTATAAGTTTTACAGCTTTGTGAGTGTGTCTGTATAAGTGTTTATGACGGTGTGTCTGTCTGTGGCACCGTAGCTCTTAAATGGGTGAACGATTTGGAAGTTTTAGGTTTATTTTTTATGGGAAAGCAGGTTCTCTAGCGAATGTTCTTAGTTATGTTTTGTCAAAATTAGTTCAGCTATTTATTACCTAAGCTTATTCGAAGCTAAAATGTCGGGAGTATTTTAATAGTTATTATTTCTTAACTTGCGGTAGCAGGGCTCAAAAGAAAGCAATAGAATAAAAACCCTAATCTAAACAATACATATATAAATAAAATAATAAATATATATTGTTTACATTAAGGTATCGCCCGTGATAAGATACCAGGAAGCTTAGCATAAGAATTGCTTAGGAAGTAAAAGGGTTTATATGTATCTCCCTCGACGTAGAGTGGGATAGATAAAGTTATAAGCCCATAGATAAGGTCTTACTCATTCTCATGCTAAGCCAGCAAGTAAAGCATACGGCTAATAACTCTGTCTATCCAGTTCAACGGTAAACAATAGTTATTTGTTATGCAAGAATGCAAAATTATTGTTTGCGGCGAGTACTTGTATTGAATACCGAGCGGTGTTAAAAGACCGCCAACAAAGTGGGAGACCACATACAGGGTGTTAAAAGACCGCCAACAAAGCGGGAAACCACGTATTGTCCTCATCATAAGGAACATTTTTGCCCAAGGAACTATGCCTGGGAAATCAACTGTTTCCGAGATAATGAGGTTCAAAGTCGGATTTTTAAAAACTTTTTTTGCAGAAATTTATTCAGTATCTAGTTCTTAAGAATCCCCTGAAGCTCTGCAGCCCTCTCGCTCGCACTTTTCAACATTTTAATTGATTGTAAGAGAATGATTAAACTTTGGACGATAAAATATAGTTGCAGACATAGATAATAAAGCTATCGACATGTGGACACACTTTTGATTTCATATTCCTACTAATAAAAAAATATCACAGAACTTCGGTTAAAAGTAGTAGTTCAGTAATATTTATTATTTAAACTATAAATGTGAAATTTAAAGTATGTCTACATGTCGATAGCTTTATTATCTATGTCTGCAACTATATTTTATCGTCCAAAGTTGAATCATTCTCTTACAATAAATTAAAATGTTGAAAAGTGCGAGCGAGAGGGCTGCAGAGCTTCAGGGGATTCTTAACATACATTTTCAAGAAGCCATATCAAAATTATGAATATTTCTTACAAAAAACGACGTTAAAGTTGCAACCCGCAATGTATTCTAAACATCGGCACTTCAAGCTTAAGTAACATAATCTGATACCTACGCTTGCGCAATATGACTTTTGTGCGTTACACGTCCATTGCGTGAAAAAATATTTTTTTAAATTATAACCTAAAAAACCCAAAATCATTTCCCAACAATAATTTATCGAAAAAGTACTTTGATTTGGTGTCTAGTGGCTTTCGGGTCTGTTGGCGGCCTTTTAACACCCTGTATAGTCCTCATCATAACGAACATTTTTGCCCAAGAAACTATGCCTAGGAAATCAACGGTTTCCGAGATAATGAGGTTCCAAGTCGGATTTTTTTTTCCGGAAATTAATTTTTTTTTCGGAAATGTGTTCAGTATCACGTCATTAACATATCTTCTCAAGAAGCTATATCAAAATTATGAATATTTCTTACAAAAAATGAAGTTAAAATTGCAACCCGCAATGTATTCTGAACATTGGATAGCCTAGATTGTGCCCAGAACCAGGACTTATCACGGTCCTAAATTTGACTGAAAACTATTCAGCGGTATTCGCGTGATGAGGTAACACACAGACAGACAGACAGACAGACAGACAGACAGACAGACAGACAGACAGACAGACAGACAGACATAGACCGATTTTTTTGCATTTTTGTATTCAGTATAGTTTACTTAGTAACCCCTGCTAGTTTTTTTCTAAAAATATTCAATGTACAGAATTGACTTCGCTAGAGTTTTATTATAAGTATAGATCAGTAATTAAAAAGCATGGAACTATGAGAAAAGTCGTAGAACAAAAGTTTTTGGAATTCACATTTTAAAGTTGACGTGTTTCAGCCATAAAGCTATTTAAAAATTGCTCTGTATAGGGGGACCGACACCAAAAAAAAAAGGTGTATTTAAACAGCGTGAAGGTGTATTTAAACAGCTTGTTAAGGACTCATCAATCCTGTAGGTCAAGAATATAAACAACGTCTACTGAGGGGGCCAAAGCTGAACAAAAAAATCAGTAGGTAATTGTTTTTCTCGAGAGTTTGGGCAGTCCTCATGAAAAGTTTCCACAGTTTACATTTTATTTAATCATCCAAATGAGGATCTAACTTTTAATACAGTAAATAATATAATCAAAGTCTGATTGAATTTGAACAACACTTAAATAAAAATCAATAATCAATAATAGAAAGGTCACACTGCCAATAAATTTAGTTGAAGTGCACTTCAGAAAATCGTTACCCTCAAGGGGAGAGCTAGGAAATGAGGTATTTAAAATGGAAAAGCCTACGAAGAGGTAGCGATGACCTAAGATGATATTTAAAAGGTTCATAAAAATCTTCGGATTAAGATTTCCATTAATTACGGGCTAACTTTTGACTACAACTTTCTTTAAAAGCTTTTTTTGTAGAAAATATTACGCAGTTACGAATGTTTTTTTGTTTTTTTTTAGATAATTACACTTTAACGATGTTGTTAATCGAATCTCGGGTCTCAACTGAAACTCGGATGGGGATTGGTAGCACCTCGCCCACAGCTCTTCGTTTTGGATAGTATTCGGGACTAATTGCAATTGGTTCGACAGACCCTATGTCACTCTCCACGTCACACAGAGCCACATACGAGAACCGATTTCACCATCGATTCGAAGTAGGTGATGATGGTGATGATAATGATGATGAATTAATAAACCACCCACACTGAAAAAAATATTTGAATGTTGGAAGCAATATTTTGATCAGTGTGATCAAGTATCTTGACTCCATACGAGCCTGACAAGAGCTTTGCCACCACAACGAAGGTGAAAGAGGTCAAAACAATTAATTATAACTGTTACCTGCAATAAATATTGCTGTCTAATTCAAGTAAGAACTTGGTCAAGTGAAGTTTGTAATGTGGCTGTGGTAATCAATTTTTTCGTTTGGTTCCACAAATATCTTGATTAAATAATCTGTTCAGGTACTATCATGACTAGCTAGCTTGTTTGATTCAACTAAGATGTTTGTCAAGCTAACTTTGGAAAGTAACTGTAATATCAAATTTTCTCGATTGTTTCTACAACGATGTTAATTGTATTTAATATGTGAAGGTGTTATGATGACTAACTGGCTTGTTTGATTCAACTAAGACGTTTGTCAAGCTAACTTTGTAATGTGACTGTAACAACAAATTGTCTCGATTGTTTCTACAAAGACGTTAGTTGAATATATTCTGTGAAAGTGGTATGATGACTAACTGTCTTGGTTGATTCATCTAAGATGTTTGTCAAGCTAACTTTGAGAATTAATTGTAATATCAAATTCTCTCGATTATTTCTACAAAGATGTTAATTGATTTTAATCAGTGAAGGTGCTAAGATGATTAACTGGCTTGTTTGATTCAACTAAGATGTTTATCAAGCTCACTTTGTAAAGTAGCTGTAATAACTAATTTTCTCGATTGTTTCTACAACGATGTTAATTGAATTTAATATGTGAAGGTGTTATTATGACTAGCTGGCTTGTTTGATTAAACTAAGATGTTTGTCAAGCTAACTTTGAAATGTAACTATAATAACCAATTTTCTAGATTGTTTCTAAAAAGACGTTAATTAAATAGAATCTGTGAAAGTGTTATTATGACTAACTGGCTCGTTTGAATCAACTAAGATGTTTGTCCAGCTCACTTTGCAAAGTAACTGTAGTAAAAAAAGTTCTCGATTGTTTCTACAAAGATGTTAATTGAATTTAATAAGTGAATGTGTTATGATGACTAACTTGCTTGTTTGATTTAACTCATACCATTGTCAAGTTAAGGGTGGATGATAGCAACGTGGCGGGAAATTCAAAATTGTCACAGTTTTTTACATTTTGTAGCTAAACTGAGCTATTTTTGTTCAGCGATTTTTCGTTCGCGGCAACAAAACAGTATTCTTTTTATTATTGTAAACGACAGAACAACAATAATTCAGCCGATTATGTGTTCTGGTCTACGAAGTAGTGGCACTGCCCAAAAAACTTGTCGTAGACCAGAACACATAATCGGCTGAATTATTGTTGTTCTGTTGTTTACAATAATGAAAAGAATACTATGTTATTGCTGCGAACGAAAAATCGCTGAACAAAAATAGCTCAGTTTAGCTACAAAATGTAAAAAACTGTGAAAATTTTGAATTTCCGGCCACGCTGCTATCTTTCAGCCATAAAGAAGCCCAACCTTCTTGTTTGGCTATACAGGTGTAACAGAAAACTGTAGCCATATTAAGGGGATTGTTATGGACATATTTCTGAACAACATTTACCATGAAACCAATTGAATCAGAGCTACTTTATTTTTCACTATTCCATACAAATCAGCTAATCACCCGGCCCAAAATGTATAGAAAAGTGCGAAACAGAGTGGCTTTAAGCAAACCGGTTGCATACCTACTGAAAGTTGTTTAGAATTATCCATACAACCCCCTACAGTATGACTACACCTTTATGTTACCTTGTACATCCAAACAAGAAGTTACGCTACACATTTAACTTGACAAATGTAAGAGTTGAATCAAAAGTAATGTTATATCTAATTTAATGGTGGTTTAAGATGATAAAATTAAACATTTACTATACATACATTATTTTTTTATTACGATAACTAATGCCAACTACTACTTACAAGCTACTTTTAAAACTTTAACGAATTGAGTAAGCTATTCCTATTACAATAACATTACATTATTATGGATTGTTCCACTTAATGCACCTGGGGTAAATCACCTGGGTGCATTAAGAGGGAACGCGGGTAACCTCAACTCCATACAAAAGGGGAGACCTGTTTCCTTCCTGGATAATTATTTAGAAAAAATATGTTTGTGCCATTCAATCTTTATTTACCTCTGCCATATCCCTACGTTTTATTTTTTTATTATTTTAATTATTTAAATTATTATTAAAATAATTTAAATAATAAAAAAAGAAAAATATAGGGACATGGCAGAGGTACATATAAATTGAATGGCATAAACATATATTTTTTTAAATAATTATTCAGGGAGGAAACAGGTCTCCCTTTTTGTATTTTTTGTATGGAGCAGCCGGCTACCCGCATTACGTCTTAAGTCTACTAAAAAGTAGACTTAATTCGCCTCGGGCTAAAGAACCTAGGTGAATAAAGTCGACTCAATTTTGTTAATATTTTTGGTATGGTACTTTATTCACCTAAAAATAAATCATCATATTAAATTATGAATACAGCTTAAAAAAAAACAAAACATATAAGGTACTTAATACATTTATATTAATATAAATTGCGTAAAAAAAAGTACACTGTAGGTAAAAATAAACAGATTTTTTTTTATTATTTTTTTAAATCATTTTTTTATGTTTTTTCATATTTTTTAAATTTTCTTTTTATTATTATTTTTTAAATACTTTTATTTAAAAAAAATACAATAAAAAAAATTATAATAAAAAAAAGATTTAAAAAAAAGAATTAAAAGAAGATAAAAAATAATAATAAAAAATATCCGTTTATTTTTACCTATCATAAAGGTACTTTCTTTTTTAATCAATTTATATAAATATAAATGTATTAAGTACCTCATAATATGTTTTGTTTTATTTAATTTTGTAAGCTGTACTCATAATTTAATATGATGATTTATTTTTAAGTGAATAAAATATACCAAAAATATTACCAAAATTGAGTCGACTTTATTCACCTAGATTCTTTATTAGCCCGAGGTGAATTAAGTCTACTTTTAAGCAAACTTCCGCTCGCTGCACCCAGATGATTTACCCCAGGTGCATTAAGTGGAACAATCCAACATTATCTGTACCATGTTTAATTTTATCACCAGAAACGATAATTATGTTAGATATAACATTACTATTGATTCAAATCTTATAGCTGTCAAGTTAAATATGTAGCCTAATTCTTGTTTGGAGAACAGGGTATAACAGAAAGATGAAGTCATATTTTTGTGTGATGTTATGGGCACCGTTCTCAACAACTTTTGCCATGAATTAGGTTTCATATTGATAGTTGTACAGATTTATAGATACAATCCCCTAAAATATGACTAAACCTTTGTGTTATACCCTGTATAACCAAACAACACGTTACGCTACATACATAACTTGACAAAAGAAAGAGTTGAATCAAAAGTAATTTTATATCTAATTTAATAGTTGTTTCAGGTAAAAAAATAAACATTTACATTACGTACATACAATATTTTTTTATTAAGATAATAATAATTAATGTCAACGTAACTTACAAGCTACAACGCATAGTTACATATTTATTTCCATTGCTTAAAATATTAATGTTGCATGGTATAGGTGCCTCTAACGAATTGAGGAACTTAGCAACATTTTCCACTGGGTTTGGTTCGTGGACTTCATAGGAACAGAAATGGCTATCGAAATCCACTGTTTGCAGAGCAATTCCCTTTAAAATAATTTTATCTGTACCATACAAATATAGATGTTCTACTTTAAAAAATCTGGGCAGATAATGATCAGGATTTGTTTCATAAACTAAAATAGTACCATTTAGATACCGAGTTGAACAAACAGCTGACTTTAACTAGCAACTCATTTGGACATAATTGCAAAGTGGAACAAAGGAATAGTTTAACACTAGCATCATCTGCCGATCCCTTTACTTTGGGTCCTGTACTAAGTGGTTCTTCTAATTTTCCTTTCAGAAACATTTCATTTAAATGAAGCTGATGTTTCTTACTTAAAGTCAGTGTTATATTTTTTCTATTACATGTAGCGTTTGCAGCCAATTTTGAAGTTCTATGTTTGGCTTCAAAGCGCATACTCCACAAAAAAATTAAAGGTCCATATTTTTCAAGAGCAGAGGGATAATGAACCATGTGATGGAACTTTGGTTTTAATGCTTCCTTGCTAAGTAACATATACTTCGAATTAAGCTCGGCAACTGCTGCCTGTAACGATTCCTCAGTTCCTTTTGCAAAGGCCGTAGTTAAGATAATTTCCAAAACCTCTCTTAGTTTTTTATACAAATTCCATGTTAAGTCATCTCGAGGTATAAATTCTCCTACTAATAAACCAAAATACCTTACAAATGTGAGCATCTCTGATGCAGTCATACGCACGTTTCCATGAGCTAAATGTTCCATAGCTAAAGTACATGGTTGATTTCTACAGTCAGGACCGTAAGCAAAAGCATGGATTCTTTCATTGAGAACACTGAGGGTAAACAATTTGAAGCGTCTAAGATATTGAAGCAGAACAAATTGCATAACGTATTTGGCAACACCTTCTAATAAATCATGCATACAATCGACGCCGATTTGGTTGAATAAATCAAAATTTTTTACATCTAGCCAAACACATTTTTCTTTTATACCGGTTATAGAAGGATTGTTTAGCAATAGATCTGATCTATAATCATCAATACTGCGCAATAAGTCTCTGTTTTCAGTACATTGCGTTTTTAAAACTTCTTTCCTAACTTTGCATGTTCTGCAAGGAAAATTTGCCGAAAAACTCTCTATGAAACCTGTAATCGCATGAATACCTAGATTGTCACCTAAAATAAGGCCTAATTCAAAATGAACAGTTCCGCTGAAATTAGGTAGATTAAATTTTAAACCATGCTCACTGAGATAGTTCAATTCATCATCACACAGCGAAAGATTATTGTGTTTCCAAATTTAGTTCTGTCAGAGGAATGAAAAAGAAGAACTAAGAAAATGTTTTTCAGCGCTGATGTTCTGCAAGGTGGTAGACAAGGAATAGAAGCATAAACTGCTCCCAATTTGTGATGCCCTGATCTAGAACCTAGAGCATTGCCAGTTTCGTAATCGTCAAAGAATATAAATATTGGAATAACAATTTTGCCTCGATTTTGTGTCATTCTATTCCGCCAAAATGAGCCTTGTATAAAATTTTCCACCGCAGCATCACCACCAACATTTTGAGTTAGACGATTCATATAATGTAAAGTTTCAAAAAGGACATTTTCCATAGAAAAAAACGACATTAATACTTTTCGAAGCGGTATGAAATGTTGTTCACAAGTGATGGGCACGAGTCGGTTTATGCCCATTCTCTTTACTTTATCCAATCTCTGACCGATAACAACAGATTGTGGTTCTATGTAAGTTTCATTTTCAAGGAAATATTTAATTCGCTTGTGCTCAGTGTCAAATTTACTCCACACTGTTGTCATCAATGGTTCAATTGAATTTAAAATGTGAGAAACAGTACCGTGAGGAATAACATTTTCAGAAGACAACCTTTCAAGGCGCTCTTTGATAGCTGAAAGTAAACTTTCTGTAATGAAATTGTGAAATCCGCTAAAAATGGTTTGAACAATATTTCGTGGCAATGATTGATTAGCATATAAACTAGCTATAAAAATCGAAAGGTCTTTTTCCACATTTTTTGAAGTTTGCAACTGTAAAGCTTGATTGATAATATTACCATGACTTGCTGGTGGTGATGGGATTGGTGGGATATATGAATCACTTAGTTCTTCTGGTTCATTGGGCGTTTCCGAACTAGCTACTTCGCTCAGGTTTGTAATAGAATGCTCTCGCAAAATATGTCTACGAAATGAACTAAATAACTGGAATTCACGATTACAATTATCTTGTGCACACTTATAAGCACTTAAGTCTTTTGAGTCATGTAACAACCGAAAATGTAACCTAAGAAGTTTAATATCAGAGAGTTGCTTATGGCATACAAAACAAGTTAACATTGTGTCTTAAAAATACGACAAAGGTACATTATTAAGCTTTCAAATAATATTACTGTACTGTTACTGTAACTGACGATACCTTGCCGTGTTAAATTATTATTGTGTATTGTAACAATATTACAATATACCACAATCAGTGAGCAGAGACTCGGCAGCGGTAGAACCTTTGTCGTATTTTGATGTCATTTTGAATAGAGCTTTTTGAATGAAATACCATATAGGGTATGCGTCTAGGCCGTATTCAACATTAAGAGCCCATACTATTTTATAGCATGTCTCAACAGCTTCCGCGATTGACAACCGTTCATATAATACCAGCCTGTTAGCAACCACAAAATAGGATTTGACGTGCTCCAATGACTCACCGACTATTATTATGTATGGCTGAGATGGAGCTTTTTTCTTTTCGAGGTTTGATAAACGCTGTTCTACGTATTGTGCGATTTCTGCGTCCGTTTTCAGGTGTTTTATAAAACCATCACGGGCTTCAATTTTGCTGGGCTTCCAGTTCTCCAGGCTTTTTCTGAATTTTCCTTGGCGACAGGTTGATGGATTAAGCAGGTATGGTATGGCGAGAAAACCCACAATATTTGTGGTTTCTTCACTGGATGCTGAAAAAAAAAATTTGTCAAATGAATCTACATACTCGTGTAGGTCAATAAAAATTCTGCATCTTACATTTTACAGGTTTTGCATCAATTCATTATCATGTTTTGTGGAAGGTGTAACTTTATTTTTCGATCACTCTACTATTGAATCTTAATAAATTGGTTTAATGGCTTATGTAACACCTCATTATACCTACTATGTAATGGTTGTAGAGTAGGTAGACATACTTATTCAAGAATCCTATGGGAAGCAATTTTTAGAAAATAACAGTGTCTGAGTGTGATAGATACCTTATTATATTATTATATTATACAGGGTGTCCCAAATAAAGATGTAAAGCGAGAAAATCTGGATAGCTGACACTGTATTTGGGACAACCTGTGTACTTAGTGGGGTTCCGCTAAGTACCGACTTAGAAGTAACTACGCTTTCATTACCTAATAACTGAAAGACTAATATTAAATAATAACAAAGTTACTCACAATCGGCGAGCCTGACGAGATCTTTCGCAAACTCATCAGTTGCCACTTTTTTTTCTTTTAGTCGTTTAAGCAGAGTTGGTTTTGTCAGAGGATATTGCATGAATAAATTGTCTTTGTGTTCTTCATGGGCAATATCAAAATCAGCATGCAGCTAGAAAAAAAAAAACAATATCAGTTCTATCGAATAATACAATAATAATAATCTGCCAATGATGATGAACCCCTTGAGACATTTTCCATAGCAGACATCAATAGTCTCAATCCATAACCCGGCAACGACGTAGCCAAGTTTTATCTTTTCCTCATGTTATTCTGCAATAGTCCTTGTATCTAAAGGGGACTGTCTCTGGTTAGATTCTTGTATTTATACAGAGATAAGATCCGAGAGATACACCCATCACATCTAGAGTAATTGGTATGAAACAGGCCTCTGTGCTGTTGGCTGTGGCCTCACGCAAGCCTTAAAGGACCCGGTCCCCATAGACCCGTGTGAATCTTAAAGATATACCTAAATAATAATAATAGAATCGGATAATATATATAATACTCACCAACTTATACCCCAATGGCTTTTGTAGAGCAGGGTACTTGACAAAGTATGCCTCTACAGGATCTTTGTTATCGTGGACCAGTTTCATACGTAATGGGCAAGTACTGCGCCATTTTTGCTCCACTATGAACCATGGGTCGGACGAAGTCTGTAGCCATTGTAGATCCTCTTTAGAGTTACTGTTATCCTCAATCTGACCTGTGAAACATTCTGGAAGAGGTCTTGGTGATGGGGCTGAAGATCCAGGGCTTGAATCCCTGCTTCTTTTCCTTATAGGGAGTGCTCCCAATTTTTGAAGTCTCCTGCGTTTATTTAACACCTGAAATTAAAATTAACATAGCATCACATTTTGCCGTAAATTAGTTTCAATTAAGTAGATCTAATAGGTAGATAACTTTTAATTCTAAGAAATAGCTAGTGTACCTGGTGCACAATTTTTCCCCGAGCTTGTCTCACAATTCCATTGGCTGTTGTGCAGGCAGGGATATAATAGGTTGTTGTCCGTTCGCCTGGATATAGCTGTTTTATATAATTGGCCCACTTATAATATGTAGCTCCAGTAATGGTGGTCTCCTTATGTTCTCTCAAAATTTCTTTAGCAATTACAGATGCCAGCAAATTGCGTCCAGTATCCCCTAATAAAGCCCCCCCTTTATAGGCGAGGAGGGTACTTGTGTCCAGAGAATTGTTCAGTAATTCTTCCAAGATCTAAAATATAAAGACTTATAAACATACCTAAAGAAATAAGACCAAACTAGTTGGTACACAAGACAGCACGTCGTCCTTTACACGGTAGCACTTTTGGTGGAGACTTGCTTACTTGGGGTTTTGAGCATCCAGATTTTCGTTCAGGATCGTGGGTTGAGCGGCCCGGGATTTAGAATCAGTATAATTTTAATTCATTAATAATTTAATAATGGGAAATTATAAGTCAAGCCACAAAGTTTTTTTTTGGCGACGTGATCTAACTTCTCATTTTATAAGTAAGCCACGGGAAACTAAGATAGCTTCTAATAAACTAATTCATCTTTTTTACATCGCCAACTAAATAATCCAAAGAAAGCGTCAAGTAAAGTCCAACAAATTATTTTAACTTGTCCACTGATTTATCTATTGCAACCTGATTTACTAACTCAGCCACGGATTTTACAACTCATCACCATTATACGTTTTACAGATTCAAAATAAGCTCCTCAAAAAAATATAATTCAAGCTTCAATAGACAATCTCATATATTATTATAACATAACTTAGCATGTAAATTAATACATCATATTCTTTTATTGTGAAAAATGCCACTATACGATTTGGGACTTGACAGCGACCAGCCATTTGCACCAATCAGAGAGCGCCATTCGATTCACGTACTGACGAGTAGTCACGTGTATTTGTGACTACGTATCAGTTGCGTTTTTTTTTACTCAATCTACTTCCAGAAAAATGCTCCTATAATTAATTAAGTTAATTACGATACGTAAAATTAAGGTATTTCAAAGTACACGAATTGATAAAAAAAAAAGTATTTTATTTTGTTTCCCTTCAATAGTTCCAGGGTATTTTAGTGCCCATAATTCACTATTTTATGTCAATTATTGGTAATTTTTTAAGATCAATTTTATTAATGTAGGTCGAGATAAATTTTAAACGTAGAGTTATAAAATTAGAAGCTAATTGAAAAATTGTTTTGGTGTCATATACCTAGGGTAGAGGCGCCTAAAGTCAGCCACCCCCCAGTAGTCGGCCTTTGCGGGTTTAAAGTTCAATAACTAGTGTAGTTTTTAACATATAGCTTTATCTGTATTTTTCTATGGTTCATTGATTAATTAACGATACCTGTAATATTTTGTTATATTTTTACTTATTTGTGTTTATTTAAAAAACACGTTTTAATAACTTGCGATTCAAAATCACGGTCCGCCATCTTTTTTTGCTAGTTGAAAGGAGTCTCAAATCTTTAAGATTTTCGCTGTGTTTTGTACTGTGGTATGCCATGTTTTATTTTATTCTCATTCTTTACTTAATTGTTGACCTCTTGATAACTTAAATAAACCCTAATTTGTGATATCAATTAAAAAAACAGAGGGCCGACTATTGGGATCAGTAATTTTATACAAATGCCAGTACTCGGCCCCCCGGCCGACTTATGGAATTTCTGTAAATTTCACTTAAGCAGCCCAAATTGACCGGTTGCATATATCTTTTTCTTCTGTATAGAGTTCACAAAGCATTGAGAACATTATTTTGGCAACAACCCAATACTCGGCCACCAAAAAAATGCCTATTAGGTGGCCGACTTTTGGACTTAGTCTTGAAGAAATTTTGTCAACCCAGAAGTCGGCCACAAGCAATTGCTTTTTCATACCTTATATGGTGCGGCCGACCACTGGCTACCTCAAGGCCGACTTTAGGTGATAGGCGGCCGAGTACTAGAGAAATGGGTGTTTTTTTGTTTAACGCTAATTTTCTCCATCGCAGTATGAATTAGAAGAATAATCGTTTTATTTACTGAAACCTAAGTAACCGGAGCTTCAATTAATATTGGTTACGTCCTTCTAGAACCTCCAACAACAGAAATAATGGACTTTGAAGTTGCACATTTCACTAAGTGGCCGAGTACTGGTTCCTTTACCCTATTAATATTTTAGAAGTTTACTGCTGGAACAAATTTAGATGCCAAAAAATAACCACGATGCTGAGTTGTATTTAGAGTGTCTTACATACAAGTTATCTAGTGGCTAAAATAGTATTATTTAGATGCGCGTTGATTGTGGCTGACTTAGCAATTTAGAAGGCAAATGCAGATATTTAGAGGCGTATAATGCTATTAAAAAGAAGTCTGTTTAATTACAACCCTTTAATAATTAGCTTTCGTGCTGGAATAGAAAGTGAGTGACAGATGTCAAAATCCTTCCTTACCCCGCACGCCCCGCGTCGGTGCGTTTGCTAAGCAAGCACCGATCTAACATTGGAGGAGCGTTTATGGAGCACGGCGGCGCCAATAGTTAATTTACGGGCGACTTTGCAACAAAAGTGTAGTCGGACGTGCTAGCGTGTGTACCTTGACACCTTAACTAAGATAATCGACAAAGATTAATAAAAGAATCGTCTGAAGTTAAAATTAGTTTGACTTTGGATCGCTCTACTTAGGAAAAATGAGATTGACTTTTGATAACTCTACCAAAAACAGGGCGTTATTCAAGACGTGTTACAAAAGGTCCTAAATCTTTTTACAGGGTGTTGACCTGCTGGTCAATATGATGACAATTCTGTAAAAAAAAAGTTGAAAAAAGAACTTTACTCAAAAAAGCTCGTAATGTGGTCATTAATTCGACAACCTTCTTTGAGCAAAGACGGACTTGCGGGCTACTATGCTTAGGCGCCAGAAAAGTTGTATGGAATTTCATTAATGTCGTGTTTTGCAGCCAGAAAAAGTGTATAAAAATCCATTAATGTCGAGTTTTGTTTAAAAAAATAGTCCGGTGCAAAAAGTATGCGTCTTGCGACTTGCGTCTTGCGTCTTGCATCTTGCGACTTGCGACTTAATACCTCAGCCTCAATCTTAGGACCTAGGGCATAGGATCTAGGACCTAGGACCTAGTACCTAGCACCTAGGATCTATAACCTAGCACCTAGGACCTATGACCCAGGACCCAGCACCTAGGACCTAGGACCTAGGAGCCAGCACCTAGCATCTAGGACCTAGCACCTAGGACCCAGGACCTAGGCCCTAGGACCTGACACCTAGGCCCTAGGCCCTTGCACCTAGGACCAAGGACCTAGGAGCCAGCACCTAGCATCTAGGACCTAGGACCTAGCACTTAGCACTTAGGACCTGGCACCTAGCACCTAGCACCCAGGACCTAGGACCTAGGACCTAGCACCTAGGACCTGGTACCTAGAACCTGGCAACTAGGCCCTAGCACCTAGGACCTAGAACCTGGCACCTAGCACCTAGCACCTAGGACCTAGGACCTAGCACCTGGCACCTAGGCCCTAGCACCTAGGCCCTAGCACCTAGGACCTAGGACCTAAGACCTAGGACCTAGAGCTTAGGACCTAGGTGTATATCAATTACTCGCTTTGTTTGAGTAAAGCACTATACATGCCTTGGTCTGCAATGAGTTGCTGGCCACGCTGTGATGGCTTTGAGCTGCGCTACGCTCTGCGCTCTGTCGGCAATCAAAAGCGCGCCAGAAACGCACCTATTACAGATCGCGGCAGTAATGTACTATTTATTTAAATAACATCAATATTGAAAAAAAAAAAACAAAACTTGTTTTTGGATCTAGCCGAAATCTAAAAATAGTGTTAGGTGTATTTGAATAGCTATAAGCTGTTGAAACAGTGAAAATTTGTGAAAATAATATTTTATCAATACATTTCTCCCGTCACAGCGCTTTCATTTTAATTAATTAAAAATCAACGGAACGTCATAGAGCTAAAACAATATTTTGGTTGAATGGGTGCCATAACCCTGTAAAAAAAAGTTAGGACCTTAGTGACACCTTTAACCTATGTTAGTTAAAACCAAGGATAAACAAATAAATGCTTGTGCTAAAAATAATGTTAGTAGGTACATACTGGGCATTGAACTGAATCTACAGTGCCATTGTAGTTTTCTGGAGAAATATTTTCTATTTCTTTATAAGGTAGGCTAGGACTAAGCACAGGCAGTTGAACATCAACACTAGCACCATCTTCCAATAGTGCAAAGTCCAAATTCTGTAATTAATATTAAAAATAATAGGAAGTTACAGTACACAATTATTATTTCTTTAATAAATTGGTATTGGTACTCTCATAAGGACATAGGCCGAACAAACTAACTATGGCGAGCAATAGAAGTCTGAGCAAGAGGGGTACCGCTTGACCCTTCTCGGCTTACTTTCGGTCACATCACATACATCAACCAATCGTTGCGAGTGCATTCACTGAGAATAATCATCACAGCAACTAATTGCAAATTTATCTAGCAAAACAAATAAGTAGGTTAGGAGATAGGTAGGTACAGTGGGCCACAGGCAAAGATGCCCTTTTTGTTCGATTGGCGCCCTTAATGCCGGGCGCGGTAAGAGCTACAATGGGGTATCCTAGACTGTGGGCCCACCGTAACTAGGTATGTCAAGTTAGGTGATAAGGTAGGTACGTACAGCCCGTGCCAGGTTTCTGGGCATCTGAATGCCGCCCTAAGGCCTGGAGGAGGTAGCGGCGCATGGGTATAAGAGAGGTGCATAAACACGGGCGAGAGGAAACAGCTGGCTCAGATGCCATGAACCCTGGCGATGGCTGCACCTGATTTTAATCAAGAAGCTATTACTAATTACATAGACCTACCTACTAGACCTACCTTCTCTTATAATTTGGGTAAGTAAATACTCACAGAGATGTCCAAACTTGTAACAGTAGAGTCGAACTCTCCTTTCCATGACCTCCAGCACCTTAAAAAGAGAACCCTGGGCCCGGTTTTGGGTATTAACTCTTTGATGGTGTCATTCGTCAGGGCTGACAGCGCGTGGATCGTTATTTGTTGTTCTGAAAAATAGTGAGAAATTAGGTAAGGATACATAATATTTGTAATAGGAAGGTACCTACGCGATTCTTATACAAGACACAAAACACAAGACAGCACGTCGTCCTTTATACGCCAGCGCTCTACTTGGTTAGGTATGTTACGGGTGACTTTGCAACAAGACTGACGTGCTGTCGTGGTACCTATACGGTGTGGCTACGGCACTCGGACCATCTTGATCGAAGACTCGGACACAGAAATGGCTACTTTCTGACCCGGTTTTGACAATACAGTGCAGTGCGCGTTTCACAATAGGTACCTATTAAGTGTGTACGCCATTACTCGCCAATAAAAACACACGTGGCATGGTAGTTTGATGATTTCGAAGTGCCTTTTCCGGCGGCGAAGTGTAGGGCCATGCCCGGTAAACGGTAAATTACGCCGGTATAATGCGTGCGGGATGAGAATGGGATGGAACCTTGTCAAAGTCAATCGAAAACATACTGTATTTTACTTTGACAAGGTTGCACCGACGCGAGTTTGCTTACTGCGCGCGTCTCAGTTCCAAAAAGTCGCATCCCATTCTCATTCCGCGCGGATTATACGTATGAAAGCTAACGTACATGGCCATACACTTCGCCGCATTATATTCTCTCTGCGACGTGTGAAAAGGAACAAACTTACCAGTGAAAATTGGTATGAGGTCGTGTAACTCCCATGTTTTTAGTAGTTCTATGACTTCCTCCATTAAAAAGGGATCTTTGACCACTCTGGAAGTCTGGAATAATTAACACTTCGCTAGGAATCACTGGAGTACTGGACCACGGAAATAATCGATATTCTGACCGACTACTTACAGCGTTTACGCGGAAGTGGGACGAAATCACGAAACGAAATGACGAAAACGAGTGAAGTAAGCACGTGTCACGACACGATTCGAGCGAGCGGCCGACCGGCGGCGACCGGCGCGCGGGCAGCGGGGGCAGTGTTGCCAGTAGCAGATAGTCAAATATAACACGAGGCAGATCAAAAAGTAACATTTTCTCGAGAAAAGTAACATAACTTTTTTTTATTGTGGAAATCGACTTCGAAAAAATCTTAATAATTTTTGATCGAATAATCGATTGGCGATGCTGAAAAAGAAAGAAACATACAATCAATGATGTGTGTTGTGTGTCTAATATACCAACCAATTTAAGAAAGAAAGGAAAGAAATAAAAACGTCTTTCAATACTACAAACAACAATGCGTTATTAGTATTGCCACATCACGGCCAGTCAAAAAATACGATTTACCTACTTTGAGTAGTTCGGTGTTCGCAAAAAATAGCGAATTTATTTATGATTTTTTTGCTGGTTTGACTCCCGGGTGCGACAAGCGAATGAAAAAAATATTTTCGCGCCCCCGTTTTAGCTTATTTTTTTACAAGATCTTGTGGAGGTAGAATGAATTTCTTATTGAGCCTTACAAATCTGATTAAAATCCGTCGATAAATAAGGTTACACTGCTAACTTTGACAGAGATTGAAAATACCTATGTCAAACATACTTATAATATAATGTATGAACACACGTCAGACATACCTAATATGTATGCTCACGCCTACTTCCCGGACGAGGGGTAGGCAGAGACAAAAGACCGCCACTTGCTACAATCCTGGCATATATCGCTCGCTTCCTCAACATTGATAGTAAGTCTCTTCATACAAGCTTAGACCACAACCGAAGGCAGTGGCGCTGCAACACACATACCTACAGCAAAGAAAATGCTACGCTACTGCAGACCACAGTGTCCACAGTGCTGCCGCGCTTGGAATCAATTGTGTAAATAGACATTCTTATAAACCAGTAGTATCGCTTGCTTCAACTCATAGAAAAGTTCTTAATGGACATAACATTTCGCTAGGCTAGTTTGATGGGTAATGTAAAAAAAACGATGTTATTGTATTACTTTGGTGTACAGTAATAGTACATTATGTATGATACAAAATGTGCTAAGTTGGTCATTACACACAAAGCATTATTGTGCGCGAGCCGATCGATGGGCGAACGCGATAAGAAAGCTGAGTTTGTAATGACCAAATGCACACGAGTAGGTACCTATCATACGACGTTTTTCAACACAGTTGCGAGGAAAAAAACAAACTTGTATCGTTAATAACTGAAAAAGTACCAATTCAACTTACCTTTGTTGACAAGTACTGACTGTCCAGAACTTCTTTTAAAAACTTTTACACATCGGATGGTAACCACTGACCACACTTTTAACTTGAATATTATTTTGCTTGTTTTCACTATTTGAAGTAGATATTGTTGATAGTAATTAACCACACAGCAGCAACTTTACGAAAATCGCGTCAGTTTTGTTTTTTTCGCGGGCGCGTTGACATGACAACGGGGGTTGGTATCTGTAGCTATCCCATTCTACGTCAAACAAAAGAGGGAGATAGCTAGAGATTCATCATCGCACTCGTGCGGTAAGTTAATGTTATTACAACCCCAGTGCGGTAATATGCTGCATTATGAAACTAAAAACGGTGTTATAATAGTCAAATTTACGAGCAACTGTATTGAAAAGAGTATTCTATCTATCTTACCTTTAGTTAACGGAACAAAAAATATTTTAATCGTATCGTACGAAACCACTAGAAACATTACGTCTTTTCCCTGAATCTCGGCAAAAAATATTGTTGGCAACAATGGCCCAAGCGGCGGACAAACGGGTGCGGAGGGTGGGGGTTCATGTGTTTGAATCAAACAAGATGGTGATTGAGACAACAATTTTTTAACGTTATTTTAAACAAGGTCTAAAGTAAGTTTGATCAAGGCTAATGTTAATATAACATTTTCTCTGTTAGTAAATTCAAACAAGTAAACTATTTAAAACTATGGTATTGAATAATTAATTCGACAAAGACTAATCTTCAAACAAATAAATGGAATTGTTATTTTAATATTTTACGTGGTATTCAATCAAACAAGTAAACTGTTTAGAACAATGTAGTTATATTGTTATTTGGACAAACACATTTTTTTGAAACAATTATAATTCATTGTTGTCCTACTCATGAACTCTTTTTTAAATTAAATATAACTCTTAGGTAAATCCATAAATATGAAATTGACGATTTAACAAAAACTATAGTTATGACAACTTGGTTACTTAGTAGATTTGTCCAATGGCCGTTTTTTAACCTAAAGAAGAAGTCTTAATTATATTTAACAAAATGGTTGGTAAAAATATTCATAATATGTGTTCAAGTCAAATAATAGGTCTAGTTGTTAGCCTAAACATAGATGACTTTGCTGCAACAACTAGTCAACTGTGGTTAATGTAATGAAATTCATATTTGTTTCATTCAAATTAACATCAACTAAGAGAATACTCCACTTAGTTGGATTTCATTTTTTTCAGTGCAGGGCGGGCAAGAAGGGGGACAAATCCAATGCAACAGTTCATCGCCACTGATGCATTCCATTGCATCCAATTTACCCCAGAGCGCGAAACTAACTTCACCAAACTAAATTGTCAGTTGAACACACCAATATACGGGAGATATCAAGTCCATGGTACGTGACATCAAACTATATCTACAGGGCGTCCCACGGCTATGCCACATGGAGGGAAATTACCTTGAATATTGTAGATGGAACATTTTACTGAAAGAAGACATTATTTGAATTTAAAAAACAATTTATGCTGCATTCATACATATTTAAATAATGACATGGTTGAACCGGGAATCGAACCCGTTACATGAGAAAAATAATTACTCTGTAGCTTTATCATACCGGTCGAAAGGCTTCATCATAAGGATTATTTTTTTGCTAAATAACATAGTGTCGGAAATAAAAGGAAGACCATGAACGATGGTGTTTATTGGTGTAGAGCACCCTACATATATTGTAGAGCTCAGTTGAGCAATGGTTGGAGCTCGATTTGCTAACCCCTCAATATTCTGTGTCATTAATATCGCCTGTGTAAGTTTACGTAGCTGTACAGTCAAGGTAATAAGAGCAAGTGGTCAGATACTCAGCGGTTATGCGATCACTCAGTTTATAGAATACAAAATACAAATAAAAATATATTTGTATATTTGGATATTTGGATACTAAGGGTGGTATTCTAGAACGCTACTTAAACTAAGTTCAAACTAGAACGCTACTTAAATTCTGTTTAAATTCAGTTTAAACTCAATTTAAGTAGAGTTTAGTAGTCGACTGTCGATAAAACAGTGCATGTTTTGATTTGAATGTCCCTCCCTTCATATCAAAACATGCACTGTTTTATCGACAGTCTAAACTCTACTTAAACAGAGTTTAAGTAGCGTTCTAGAATATCACCCTCAGAATGGTTCACAA
This sequence comes from Zelleria hepariella, assembly GCA_949319315.1. Lineage (NCBI taxonomy): Eukaryota > Metazoa > Arthropoda > Insecta > Lepidoptera > Yponomeutidae > Zelleria > Zelleria hepariella. The sequence goes on along the minus strand of OX439380.1, from coordinate 5,530,887 downwards.
TATAATAATATTTCGTTGAGTTTGCAAGTCGGCCGTAGTGAGAGTCGATCAGAAGGTAATGCACTGAGGCAGAATAAGATATTGTATACAGCGTCCAGTGGCAGTAGTGGCACCTTCACTAACACGAGATGGGTGAAGAGACCACTCGGCGCTGGAGTGTCTGGGATATTGTTTTAAATGGAGCAGTCTTGCCCAGCACCTATACCATCCTGACAGCTCGGCCTAGCCCACGGGAAAGATAAATACGTGTGGAGCCAACTAAGCCGCGGGTTTCTTCACGATGTTTTCCCTCACTGTTAGCGAGGGGTCTTGCTGATTAGCAAGACCACTCGATTGTTAGCAGAAGACACAATAGCACTAAAATAATACATTTTACAATAGCTGCAAAAAACAAGCCTGCCCTGCATTAAAAAACTACGTTGGATCCACCCTTGGCGTCCATTCTTTCCACTACCGTTGGCAACTGTCAAACACGTGTTTTGTTGAAAAAATAAGCTTTTTTTGAAAGCAACTATCTGTTTCTCACAGTTGATAATGAGTGGATGGACGTTGGGTTTTTTTTTAGGGAATATAGGGAAGTCAGCAATTTTCAGGACCCCTGAATTCTTTCAAAGCCACCGTAATAATAACCGTTTTTAAATGTCAAAAAAAAAGATTGTTCATTTCAATAAAAGCTATTTTCGAGTGTTTTGACGCTCAAAGGATGAGTACATAATAGACTTACTGGGACTTTAATGGACTTTTTAAAAAAAAGTATTCAAAAAGAAGATGAGGCTCTTACTCCTAGCTCTATTCTCTCCTAGACATTGCATGGACATTGCAAAACCGTGTTTCATCTGTTACTGTACGCAATATTAATTCCGAGACATCGTATCGGACTTGACTACGTGTACATTTGCTTAGGATCCAATGCGGGCTGGATTGAATGACGACTTTGTGCAGCGAGGAACCAAGATTTACATACACCGGTCGTGTCATGCGATTTTTATACAAAAAGAGGGGCGTTTTAAGTTTGACCGCTATGTCTTTGTGTCTGTCTGTGGCACCGTACGTATCTCTTAAACGGGTGAATTGATTCAAAATTCAAAAGTCAAAAATTCAAAAAGCTTTATTTCGTTAACAAAATTCATTATACTCTCTTACGCTCTATACGCTCTTCCATAACTGGGTAGCAATATCTGAAATAGGTACCTATTGATTTATAAAGCTTAATTTTAAGTAAAATGAGTAAAAAATTATATTTGATTTGGATATTAATAATTATTGATTTGGATGCGGTTTGCTTTATTTGAAAGCAGATTTTACGGTTTAGGTTAGGCGAGTGTTCTTAGATATGTTTTTACCCGACTACGCGAAGCAAAAAGGAGGGTTATGATTTTAGCAGCGTATGTATGTATGTATGTATATATGTATGTATGTATGTATGTATGTATGTATGTATGTATGTATGTATGTATGTATGTATGTATGTATGTTTGTGTGTTCATCTGTTCCCTCGCAGAGCCTTATCTACTCGGCCGATTTCAACAAATGAGGTGTCGTTGGATTCGTCTTAATCACCCAGGTAACATAGGATAGTTTAATTTTGAAAAAAACCAAGATGGCGGCTGTGCTGCGCCCTAAAGTGGTGGACCTAAAAATAAAAATTATCGGATACCATCGTCATGGGTATCAAATGAAAGGGCTTTAAAAGACCTTTTCAAAAATGTATAACACATGTAGCGTCAACATAACAAATAGAACAAAAAATTTCAAAATGTGTTTTTTTTTTGCCCTTCTTGGTTCTATTCTGGGTGATCGTCCAAAATGACTTACTAAAAAGCTCGAAAAAAAAATAGAAGTTAAAAACTAAAACCCGACTACTAAAAGGCTCAAAACAAGACCTGTTCATCCTTAAAATAGACTCATAGATAATTAATCGTAGTCGGAGGACACCACATTCGCATTTGATAAACCCATGGCCTCCGACTACGATTAATTATGTATGAGTCTATTTTAAGGATGAACAGGTCTTGTTTTGAGCCTTTTAGTAGTCGGGTTTTAGTTTTTATATCAAAATATGTTCTTCCGTTTATGAGCTATACTTATTTCGAGGGCATATTAAATTTTAAATTTAGCAATTATTACTATGACAGGTGCACTAAAAATAGCACACTGCACTGCACCGTTTGCGACGTCTCATCTAGTATGAGTGGACGTGATACTAAGGCCCGATTTCTGAATTGAGAAATTCACTAAGCAAATGGGTAAGTATCGTCCTGTCTCTGCAGATTTCTCACAAAAGAGCGTGACAGAACGATAGTTAAGTATTTGCTTAACAAAAATCTCAATTCAGAAACCGAGCCTAAGTGCTGCATAAATCCTCAAAATCATAGTTATTTATATCATACTAATCAGGGTCCACTCATCATTAATAGCATTGGCATTATAGTGAGTGGCTAGTTTTAAGAGGTCTCTATCAAAATATTATAGACAAAAATACAGAGTTATGATAACACAAGATAGTAATAACTCATTTTACACCTTTTGCACTACGCAGCTCTTACTGCAATATGTTATGTGCGAGAATACCTCAGTATGCTGGCGAATTTCAGTGTTACTGGTTCATTCCTACATCTGCCTGCGCTCCACGTGTGCACTTCATAATAGTCCGTATCGTATCGACCCTCGGTACATCTTACGTACAATACATCCCTCACACATGCCCCCGCAACAATGTTGCGTCGCCGTCCGTTCGACCACTCGTGCGAGGTTTACCAACTGTCAGTTGCAAACCTCTCTGCAAAATTAGTCTTTATTTTATGTTGAATTGAGACCACTCAGTGAATTTTTAGTTATAGCATGACTCGCCAACGATGAAGCAAAATGGCGTGAGGACTTTCGAGAATTATTTACAGTAACTTTTTCAGTGTGCAACGTGGTTAAAAGGCGACGAAGTATGATGTCAAAATTAAGTTCTAAACAGGTAAGATAGTATTCGGCATGCAATTATATTATTATTAGAAATAGGCCGAGTCAAACTTGACGGGGTCTTTTTACACTCTTCTCCTTATTCTCCTACTTTTATATTATTATTCTAGATATTATATAGGCATGCGAGATTGGCCGTCTTTAAGATCCATTCAATCTGGGTCATTATGATTACTTGAAGAAGTTGTCGATGCCAAAACACATTGCCTGACGATGCGTGGTTGACTCTACATTTTAAGCTGTTGCTACGCCGAGCCAGAATCAGAACTCCTCTTTTCGGGATATTGGCCTGGATATAAGTGGTCATGTTTATTTTGTACAACTTCACAGTTACTAAGGTCACTATTGGTCTACACACTCAGTACACCCTCACTTATCTAGTTGGAAAATCAGAGTAATGCGATTACTACGATTGGTTTTGTTTCGTCTCTGTAGTTTCTAACGTGTTACATACAACGAATTTAGATAGATGGTGGTATTGAACAGTTTGGAATATAGCAAGGTATTCTACTCATGTATACTCACTATGTTCTAGGCACTGAAGCGCCGAGTGGTCTCTTCACCCATCCATCTAGTGTGAGTGAAGGTGCCACTGGACGCTGTATAAACCATCTCATTGCGTAGATGCAAAAGGCCTTAGTTTTTTTTATACTCAATTTTGACTGAGCGTGGTTAGGTGTAGAGTCAATTATTTTGATTGAGTTGGACCCCGTACCGCCATACAAAAACCTTGTGCACAAAAAATCTGGAAATAATTTCTTAGTAGGGTAGGTAATCGTATGAGGTAGTGGCCACCCCTGGTGTCAGAGTTTTTAGGCCACCCAAAGGGTCTCTGACATGGCTTAACGATTGTTATTAATGAAAAACAACCGGGACCAACGGTTTAACGTGCCTTCCGAAGCACGGAAGCGCTCAGATATTATTGCCACTAGCGGTCACCCATCCATGGACTGACCGCGGCCGTTGTTGCTTAACTTTGCCAATCGATTAAGAACGGCTAGTACAACTATTTCTTAGTGCACTTCTGTAACCTAAAAGGAATATACTATATCTCCAGTGGTTTCTGTTCTACGTTGTCTGTCAGTAAGTCGGTATTGTAGGCTAGGCTATGCAAATAAAAATAATAATTATATTGTAGCTGCATAGCATACGCGACCGCCGCGAAAGACGATCCGCCGGGCACTGGTGACAAAGATTCCGAGCGGACGTATTTACCTGCCGCTGCCGCGCGCCTCGGTCATCCTCGCCCCGCGAGTCGCCCCTCGCTCGCCCTCCATGGATCGCGGGCCAGCGCGGGGGCGTCTTGTTATCGTATTGGCTAAAATGCACGGCTCACCATTGGCCGATATATTTTGAATGTATTTTTATTGGATAAGTTTTTGTATAAATATTCTGTGTGTAAATAAATCAGTCTCAGTATCTTACTATCATTCCAAGACAACAGTCTTTTATTTCACTCTTCGCCAAACCTACTTATCTAGGGAAATAGATCCCTAAAGTGGTGACCCCTGACAGAGCTTGTCAACCTTCTTTCGCTCTCGAGCACCCTCAGACCTCAACAGTCTCAAGCACGCCAACTTCATTCTCACCCTATCAGTTCCACTGCAGCCGACGCAACGTGCTACTGGTTCTGATGGTGATCACTTCTCAGCAATATTCGGAAAAAGGCAGCCACAAAGCAGGTGCACTGGTTCCTACCCGACTCACCGTGGTATTGTCGCCAGCATCTGCATTCTCCAAGTGGTACAGCAGCCATCCCCGGTTCCTACCCGACTCACCGAGGTATTGTCGTCGTCGGGGTCACCACTTTAGGAGGAGCGGGTGATCATGCTCCTCGACTATAAAGGGAAATTTCCCGCCAAGCAGATGTTATGCTTGGGGACCGGCCGGGTCCAACTGAACATAGTTGGACGTTCTATATATACTCAGCCACGAAAGATATTTTGCTGGCGCGATGCAGGATTAGTAGCGAGTAGAGTAATTGCCTAACTTTTATGTAGCAGTTTCCTGTACGACCGATAGGGGTCGCTACAGTACTCCCCCCCAAGACCTTTGAGCCTAAAGGTCTTGACCTCGAAGTCTGTGCATGGAACTTGCACGTGCCAGATATTCGCCATGTCAGCGGAGCGGATAATGCAGTGGCCGACGCTCTCTCACGGATCGACGCAATCGCGACACCATCCACCATCGATTATGAACAACTCGCCGACGCGCAAGAGAAAGATATCACAATACAAGCACTTATGAATCAAGAAAACCTACGACTACAAAAGCTACCACTGCCATCAGCAAGCAAAAAAATTCTATGCGAATGCTCAACTCCACATATACGCCCGTATATACCTAAAGAGTTCCGTTACGCCGCCTTCAACGCCGTGCACGGACTCAGCCACCCAGGAGTACGAGCCACCCGAAAACTTTTGCAAGCGAGATATTTTTGGCCTTCCATGCAAGCGGATGTCGGCAAATGGGCAAAAGCCTGTATCCCATGCCAACGAGCAAAGATCCAGCGACACACGACCAGCGAAATAGCATCTTTCCCGCCAACTGCAGAGCGTTTCACACACACGCATATCGACATAGTGGGCCCGCTTCCAACTTCCCCGCACGGACACCGCTACCTCATCACGATGGTGGATCGTTCCACCAGATGGCCGGAAGCAGTTCCGGTAGAGGAAATCACCGCAGAAATCGTTGCGAGATGCTTCTATGAAAATTGGATCTCCCGCTATGGTTGCCCCGCGCTAATAACAACCGACCAAGGGAGGCAATTTGAAAGCCGCCTTTTCATTTCTTTGACAAAAATGACAGGCGCAAAGAGGATACGGACAACGCCCTATCACCCACAAAGCAATGGGTTAATAGAAAGATGGCACCGCTCAATGAAAAACGCACTGAAAGCGCGACTTCAAACCACCCTGCATTGGATAGACGAGTTGCCTACCATCCTCCTGGGACTCCGAGCCACCCCGCGCACCGACACCGGCGTAAGCGCGGCCCAACTCACCTACGGCCGCAACTTGCGCCTGCCCGGCGATTTCTTCACTCCATCCACTGCCGATGAGACTATGGATTGTAGCTACGTCGAGAGACTACATCAGACTATACAAGAGCTCAAACCAGTCCCAGACCATCCACACTCAAACTCGAGGGCAATCTTCGTGCACCCAGATCTCCAAACATGCGAGCAAGTGTTTGTACGTGTTGACGCTGTCAAGAAACCATTACATCCCCCATACGACGGTCCATTCCGTGTGGTGAGAAGAACGGCAAAAACTTTCACCATACAGCTACCCAAACGACAGGCGATAATTTCCATCGACCGACTAAAACCTGCTTACACTGTCGTTCATGAAGAGGCCCCAACTGCACCCCCAGGCATACTAAAGAAGAGCGACGTGCCACGGCAAACTAGAAGTGGAAGAGCCGTTAAACTGCCGGTACGCTTCGCTTGAAGGGGAGCCCTGTAGCTGCATAGCATACGCGACCGCCGCGAAAGACGATCCGCCGGGCACTGGTGACAAAGATTCCGAGCGGACGTATTTACCTGCCGCTGCCGCGCGCCTCGGTCATCCTCGCCCCGCGAGTCGCCCCTCGCTCGCCCTCCATGGATCGCGGGCCAGCGCGGGGGCGTCTTGTTATCGTATTGGCTAAAATGCACGGCTCACCATTGGCCGATATATTTTGAATGTATTTTTATTGGATAAGTTTTTGTATAAATATTCTGTGTGTAAATAAATCAGTCTCAGTATCTTACTATCATTCCAAGACAACAGTCTTTTATTTCACTCTTCGCCAAACCTACTTATCTAGGGAAATAGATCCCTAAAATATTTTTGACAATATTTAGTCTCCAAACAAAGAATTTTCCGCGGTGCTCTTTTCATTGTAATGCCTTTGTGTTGTGTAAAAACAGCGTAAAACGTTTCTTTTGTACATCATATCTTTGTATGTGTAAGGCTATGTCTTTAGTTGTGTTGACGGATTGTTTGTGTTTGTAAGTTGGGTTAGAGTTTGGAATTAACTAGAGGTTAGCTATCGAAATAACTATTATCTTGTAATTGTAAATACTTAAAAAAAGCTTCTAAAAGCGGAGAAAGCTTCTATGCATACGATCACAAAGTTTTTTCAGCTGCCGAACAGAACATATATATATATATTTTTTATGGGCATAAATAATAAATAATACTGCCAGGTCACATCTTAAATGTTGAATGCCTAAAACCGGCTGTTATGTATTATTTTGCATCGAATTTGTTGTTTTAGTAGATACTTATGTTTTTCTCTCTCCATATCGATTTTTGATTTGTTGAGATGTTGTTCTAAGTTTTCTAAGCAATTTTCCTATTTTACGTTCTTTGTCCCCTCTACTCTCCGCCTAGCTCTTATACTAACACAACTCCTATATACTCAAGCGACACCCTATGATGGCGCACATGATTTTACTGTGAATTATTTTAATTCAATTTTGGGATAAAGGGATCGGAATTTTACAGGAATTTAAAATTTCATATAAAATTGAGAAATGGTCACACTATCATGACTGAAAAATCGTGAAAAACCTACTGAAAATATCAAGAAAATAAGCATAGTAAAATGATAACTAAGTAGTAATAATAATTATGAACAAAGAATAAGGCATATGAGGAGACGATTTTTTTTGTAACTATTTTTGACGATTTTACAAAAAAAAAAATCGTCACAGTTTGTTACTTCGATATCAACGTAAAATATGTCGCAATTACCCAAACCTTAGTGCAACCATACGGTGCCGCAAACTGTAGTGTGCGTGTAAGTAAGGCACAAGTTTTCCCCCATGCGTACACGACACACAGCCAAAGGTTTGTACGGATGTGTGCGTAACCGCGTGCTCGACTCAACAGGTGAGGCCGCGCGGCTATCGATTTGAAAATGGAACCCACAGGGGTTAGAATAACAGGCGCCGGACGCATTACCCCGGGGTACTCCGTTCCGAGTTCAGAGTTCTCAGATGAACTCCGCGTTCTGACCGCTTCAAAGCCGCATCTCATAAAAGGCTGAACCGATTTCGTTAAAACATACCTAAGAACACTTGCTAGAAAACCTGCCTTCAGGTTTTCTTCACCAATAAAAAGACTTCATCCAAATCCGTTCACCCGTTTAAGAGCTACCGTACTACAGACAGATAAACAGACCCACACAGATAGCGGTCAAACTTCCCTCTTTTTGGGTTGGGGGTTACTAAAATTATAATAAGATTTTGCCGGATTCTTATCATTCCCAATATGACATGGATTCTGGACGTAATTCACAGATGCAAACGTTACGTCTATCCGAGTAACACAACAACACGCTACACAAAATGTCATTTGCATGTCTAAGTACGAGTATAAGGGTGGTATTACAGAAGGCTCCTTAGAGATAAACATGGTTTAGTAGCACTGTCGATGAAACAGTGCATGTATTGATTTGAATGTCCATTATTGTCCATACTAACCGACCAAGTCAACTAGGCACCTGGTTTGTATGCGGCTGCCTAGATCCCAGGTACCTAGTTGGATTGGTTGGTTAGTACAGCGACAGGGTAGGGACATTCAAATCAAAACATGCACTGTTTTATCGTCGACACTACTAAACGATGTTTAAATTTCGACTGGACGGGAAGAGTTTAAACGGTATCTAGGAGCGTTCTGTAATACCACCCTAAGACAATTACAACATCTCAATGGCTCAGCAGATGAGTGAAGTGACCTCTCAATACACTGCATCGCCCAAGACCCGGTTAATACGACGTTAAGACCCCCCTACTGCCGGTGTAATTGTCATGAAATGTAATGGGATGCAATTTCAGCTGAATGCGTTGCTATAGAACAAGTGCGATGGAAGTTTCGTTCCGTTCTTGGGTACAGTTAGTGTTTAGACATTATGTTACAGAAATTCCAGAAAGTCATGGAAATTCCATTTTTTTTGTTTTTGCATTAAATTTTTGGAGTAGGCGACTGATATTATGTAGTTTGACATTTTCAGGGTTGCCCCTGTAGTAAGTTTCCCATTGATTATATTTTATAAGCAAATTAATGTCATTTTTGAAACTAAAAAAAATCTGACAAACTATACAAGGTGTTACAAAAGATGCTAACTCTTTTTACAGGGTAATAGCACCCGGTGATAGGGATCACAACCTAAATATTTTTTTTGCCCTACGACGTTCCATTGATTTTTAAATTAATAAAATGTGGACGGTGTGGCGGGAGAAAAGTATTTTTTAAATATTGTTTTCATTGACTTTCACAATGTTTTAACAACTCAAACCTTTGCAAATGCACCTACACCCACAAACATATTTTTAAATTTGAGCTTATACCAAGTATTAAAAAAATATGAAAAAAATTCAATTTTGAGGATATAAAATAAAAAAAAAAATTTCAACTTTTTTTTACAGAATTGACATCCTGTTGACCAGTAGGTTACACCCTGTAAAAAGAGTTAGGATGTTTTGTAACACGTTGTATAAGTATAATACAGATTATCGGCAGACACTGTATTCTACAATACGCAGTCAGTCATGCAAAAAATTTTGAAAAGTATACCTATTCCATCTGAACGTATAATGTTTTTATTATAGTAAAAAAATATTTATTTCAGCCCCGAGAATTCCGAGTTATATTGGGTGACTTTACACTTGTGGTTTACGACTTACAGTAAACCATACAATAAATCGGTATCTATACCATATAAAGTCGGTATATTAAATAAAATCATACAAAGTATGGACGGGTGCCGAAATTAGGAGCCATCTTGAAGAATTTCGATTCCAACGATTGGAAAATTCGGCACAGGTTTAGAGTGTTTTAAAACTTTGGCGCAATTTCTACATTGCTGCAGCCATAAGGATTGTGACTGTCTAACTTCAACACCTATCGTATTATTTTTATCAATTTATGAAAGAATGGGTTAAAATCCATCCTATGAAAAAACTAAAAACTAAGGCCTATGCATCTACGTAATGAGATGATTTATATAGCGTCCAGTGGCACCTTCACTCACACTAGATGGGTGAAGAGACCACTCGGCGCTGCAGTGCCTGGGACATTGTTTTAGATGGAGTAGGCTTGCCCAGCACCTATACCATCCTGACAGCTTAGTCGGCCTAGCCCACAGAACCACACAACCTATGAATGTATCAGGATTATGGTCGTGATTGCGACTTTAGAATGGAATTTTATTATCTAAGTTTTAAATCACACTTGCTAACAGAACTAATGAGTCAAAATGCCATACAAATTGAATGATATTATTATTGAGTGAACGATTTTTCTATTTTCTTCACTCAATATCCTTCAAAATCGAGTCGAAATCCCTATCACCATCCCAATCGCATTCAATAACAGTTTGTGTCAATTAAATGCAGTTTGAAGTTCGTCAGTACCCTTTAGACGTCAGTTTGAAAGCGATCGCGATAGATTCTAAAGATAGACAATTCGGAAGGCAAAGTTTTTTGTTCGAAAGTCCATTATTGGCTTAATCTTATCTTTAGACAATATTGAGAAACTAATTTAAATATTTTTTATTTTGGTCTAGTAGTTTTGTTTTTATGCGCTAAAATGTTTTGTTCCTATGACCGCCAACAGTATGCAGACCGTCGCGTGACGTCATAAAACCGTATCTTTGAAACGTTGTAAAATCCAAATTACTGAACCAAAATAAAAAATATTTAAATTAGTTTCTCAATATTGTCTAAAGATAAGATTAAGCCAATAACGGACTTTCGAACAAAAAACTTTGCCTTCCGAATTACCCCCCTGGTATGAGATTTCGTTTACTCTACATCCTTAAATCACGAGTCGCGATCAGAAATGATCACTCATAATAATACCAAATCATTTAATCAGGCAGGGGGTCTACCGGCTAAGACGAAGCCGATTACCATTGGCGAAAATCGAAGTTCGATTTACGAAAAATGAACTGGGTGGCAGTAAAATGAACTGGGTGGTAGTACATTTTTCAAAAATCGAACTTCGATTTTCGCCATTGGTAATCGGCTTCGTCTTAGCCGGTAGAATCTTTGTCAATATCTTTCAAAAAGGTAGGTACTGTAGCACTTGTGTGCTATCCCTAGCTATAACTCTATCAATTAAACTCGAACTTCCGATATTCCTATTTATTTCTTAGTTAAAATATACATTTTCGTCTGCACCCGATGGCGGATCTCGTCTCAGTCTCTCCTTGACAATCTTATTTACAGCCTTCCAACATATAATTTTAAACAGCCTACCTAATTCAAATATTATCATCAGCCAGTAGTCCAACGGAGGTTACATCATTACATCTTCCCCCTTCTAGTTCATTAAATTTTAATAGTGATCAAAATTTAATCAACTGTGGTCGGTCTTGAACTTCTCTAAAATCAAAATTAGACGGGAATCTTAACTATCTAACTATACATCAATAAACAACTTAAATATTTCAATTAAATAATAGTACAACACTTCACTGTCACTTCACTATCACCATCCCTAAATACCTACCTCCCTACTCATAAAATGCGAGAATACTACCCTGAATTCGTATAATACAATCTGGCAAAGCTGGTTAATAATCCGGCTGAGTTAAAATTGGATACTCCAAGCCATCATAATTTACAAGCGAGGCCCAAAGATTACTCGACTTCATTCGATATTATTCCGCCCTTACATAATTGGGCTACCCAATCGTCGACATAAACTATAAAAAACCTGCGCTATTAACAGTTGGGACCTCGGCACTATGTCAGTCAGACCCACCAAAAGCAACCAACTTCCCCATCAAGTTATACTTCTATCTGAGGGGTAAGTCCATCCGACTCATGCCAGTGTCTCCCCTGTCTCCCTTCCTATCATCATAAATGTCGGCCTCGTAACGTATGGCTGTTGGAGTATCCGTCGACACGCATCGGACACGCTGCTGCCGGCAGCTCTCCGATCCACGTCAACAGGCCTCAGCCTCGCTGCACTCTGCAGCTCCAAGCTTTGCCGCCTCAGGTAGTATTCCCCCGTCCAAACCGCACATGAAAATATTTACAAGGTATTAGTAATCTATATTATACATCATTGCCACAACAATCTACCTAACTATCTTTCATAGAAGAGTCTCTTTCTTTCCTTCATACTGTCTTTTCTTTTCTTAAACTACTGGATTATCTTTTCCTTCCACTTTATCACTTCACCAACCAACAGGGATCTCTGTCTAACTATTTTTAAGGGACCCTTGAACTTCCAGCATCTATTTACAATTTTATTCCTCACTCTCGCCGTGACACATCGTCGACCTATGAATCGTCGCCGCATCTTGTATTTCGACCTCTTCAACTTCTTTTCCGCACAAAGTTTCTTCTTGAAACTGCGCGCTTTGTATTCCTGGTGCCGCTTGATAACAATAATTCTCCGCATTGCGTGACAATCAACCCTTTTGATAACACCTTTCATTCGAACTTTTTCACAACTGTCATCACCATTGACAATGATATTTGACATCGCCTTTTTCCACGGAAGGAGTACAGAGTCCGAGTCACTTACTCTTTCTATTGTCGATGGCACCTGCATTGTCGATGCCTCATTTTGACAACCTGTCAGCTGTCGACTTCCTTCAAAACTGACTGGACACTTTTCTATTTTGATGAGGGGAGACCCTGAAAATGAAACTCCCGCATTCTCTTGCAGCACACCCTGGCGCCGGATCACGTCGTCGCGTTGCGGCTCTCTTTCTTCTTCTACTAAATCTACTTTAGTAACCGGATCAGACCCACCGGATTTTTGTTCCGTGTCATCTGTCAGCTCTTCCTCTAGCTGCACGGTTGGGCCATCTCCCTCCACGGACACCTGCTTGTCCTCGTCGCGCGCGGCTGCACACGAACTTGGCGGCTTCGACTGCTGCCATCGGTCGTCCATCTCGTCTATTTCTTCTGCCTGAAATTCGTCCACACGGTTGCATTCGCTCGGGACAACCGGCTCACTAACTACAGGCTGCTCTAGCGCTTTCGGCGCGTCTGGGGTTGCATAACTCTTATTAATTCGTAGTGGCACATCCCACGGCTGAAACTCTGCCCTTAAGGCTTCTTTCACCTCATCATAGGTCGTAGTCGTTTCATATAGAAACCCCCTATAATAATAAAACGCTGCGCCGGACAAATATGCTGCAATGATAACCCTTTTATCTTCGTCCGACCAGTCTTTTATCGCCGCGATTATTTCGAACTGGCGAAAAAATTCGTTGATGTCGACGGAAAACCCGTCGAAGGTCGACGCCATGGTTTGCTATGCAGAAACCCACAACATAGACCAGCTCACTTTTTATAAAAACATCAACCACTTAGCTTTATTAATTGTGCCAGTCCTCCTGGTTGGCACACATAGAACTATCTTGTCTCACTCTCACTTGGTGAGCACTCTGCTTGGCCGCTTGGCTCGTCATTACCATCATCATCATCATTATTATCAGGTCTTCGTCCTTTTTCGGGGGCGTATAGTGTGGCGAGCTGAAACCTGATTATCAAAGCTAGCGGGGTAATTCGCGATCTAAGGCGCCTCCACCACTGTAGCACTTGTGTGCTATCCCTAGCTATAACTCTATCAATTAAACTCGAACTTCCGATATTCCTATTTATTTCTTAGTTAAAATATACATTTTCGTCTGCACCCGATGGCGGATCTCGTCTCAGTCTCTCCTTGACAATCTTATTTACAGCCTTCCAACATATAATTTTAAACAGCCTACCTAATTCAAATATTATCATCAGCCAGTAGTCCAACGGAGGTTACATCATTACAGTACTAATAGTTGAGAGGGATCATAATTGTTATTGAAGTTTGACAGTTGGACCTCTGGTCATACTATGTGGCAGGCAGGGGTGACTACGTAATGCAATAGAAGCCTCCGGAAGGGTGGCGGTATTACGGGACTTATGAACGCTCTGCGGAAGGTCGCCCCTGCGCCCCTGGTAATACAAGGTGTTACAAAAGATGCTAACTCTTTTTACAGGGTAATAGCACCCGGTGATAGGGATCACAACTTAAATATTTTTTTTGCTCTATGACGTTCCGTTGATTTTTAAATTATTAAAATGTGTACGCTGTGGCGGGAGAAAAGTATTTTTTAAATATTGTTTATATTGACTTTCACAATGTTTTAATAACTCAAAGCTATGCAATTGCACCTACACACACAAACATATTTTAAAATTTGAGCTCATACCAAAAACAAAAAAGTTATGAAACAATTTCAATTTTGAGGTTATAAAATAAAAATTGTTTTTTCTAACTTATTTTTACAGAATTGACATCCTGTTGACCCTCAACTCAAAAATCGCCAACCCGCATTTAGCACTAGCTGGGCCATGTGGGACAATTTACATGTCCCACATGGCCCAGCTAGTGGGACATGTAAATTGTACAATGGTATAGGCTGCATCTTACTTACTTTTTAATACTTTAAAGGATGTATAAAAGTGGTAAGAGTGGAAGATCTGTTTCGTTTGGCTAAGATTGAAGCTGACGAATTGACGCCAACCTCCAATAGTGTACGTACAGGCGACAGAAGAAGAATAACGAACCTTCAGGGAATGAGAGAATCGCTTGAATGACTTCAAAATTAAAATTTTAAATACCCCCGACATTTTAGCTTTAAATTAGCATCTTAAAAACGGCTGAATCTATTTTGATAAAACATCATTATTATCTAAGAATCTAGAAAATCTGCTATAAAAAAACTGATCCAAATCAGTTCACCTGTTTAAGAGCTACGGTGCCACAGACAGACACAGACACACACACAGAGAAACAGACACAAATAGCGGTCAAACACCCCTCTTTTTATGTCGGGCGTTAAAAACCAGATATACATACAAAGTCGTTTATCGACTAGTGCACTAGTGCACCAAAATCCAATTCACTTTTAACAAATTTCCAATGAACCGTAACAAACAAATGCAGCATCCATGTAAACACGAAATTCAGTGCTACGATGATTTAACCTTATTTTGGTGATTTGAAACCCGTGTACCGATTTAATCCATCTGAAACACGAGTAACGGATTAAAGTTCCCTCCTTACATGATAATAATTAACCCATGACATATAGTTTGGGTTTGTGTGCCCGGTTTCTGAATTGAGAACGTTACTAAGTAAATACTTAAGTATCTTTCTGTCACGTTCTTTTGTGACAAATCTGCAGAGACATAAAGATACTAAAGTGCCTGCTTAGCGATATTCAGAAATCGGCAGTAAGTCTACTTGTGAATTAAACTTTTACTTCCTTTTTTTGACACGTTGATTGATTTCAGTTATGTGACGATCGAAATTACAGCATCGCAGTTTTTGGAAAGGAGAGAGTTTAGCATACACGAACTATTACTAGAATTCTCTTTAGAATGGTGCCCCTGACTGACCCCTATAGAGCACTTATCGACTTGGCAAAGTAATATCTATACGCTTTGTGTGCAACTTTATGATTAAATTCTGAACGAAACTAATTTCTCATCAAGTTGTGGAAGTTTTGACGGGAATTTTATGATGACTTTATTATTCTTATTGAGATGATGTCTCCTACACTCTGCTCATATCACCATGTGTGTGCCAAAATAGAAGTTATTTTGAGGATAAAATAACTGGAAGTTTTATAGAACATTTTTTTTTTTCATGGACTCAGTAGTTGAATTTAGGATACCAGTAAAGTCATGTACATTCATAGTTAAGGTCTACAATCATTGGATTGTAAATATCTTGAAAATTAGGCTCAATATCCCATTAAAGGACGTGAAGGTCGGTACACTAGGTAAATACCTAAGTATGTTATGAAATGTGATATACAGGGTGTTTCAGAAAGGTCCTGTGACACTGAAAGGGGCTGAGCTCAACTCATCAATACTCGAAAAAAATATCAGTTGCTCCATGCATTTGTCACAGTAGGTATCGAATTGTAGTATAAACAGCAGATTATTCGAGATTTTGCACTTGATCCCATAATTAATATTGCTTGTATTGATGAGTGAAGTGACCCCCTTCAGTGTTGCACGACCTTTCTGTTAAGCATTAAACCTAATACTGCAGGAAGCCATCGAATTATGAATCAAGTGGCTCTGTTCATACAATAGAATGTGGGCATAAAGATATGCAATATTACAGCAATGTTATAAATAACATAGTGACTCGTGCATCAAACCTAATACTGGATGAAGCCTTCAGAGTAGACCGCAAATGCAAGTGGAATTAATTCATCAAATTATAATACACTAAAGCAATTGTGGAGCTAAAACCAATTAGCCATTATTAGTACAGCAATCAATAGACCAATCAACACAAAGTTGTACGGAAGCTTATACAGCGTGTTACAAAAAGGTCCTGTCATACTTAAGGTTCAACTAAAGTAGCGTGGCGTAAAATGCACAGTTTTTTAAAATCTTATATCTTAACTGAGCAATTTTTGTTCACCGATTTTTGTTTCACGACGGTAAAAAAATAGTAAGGGTAATAAGGGTTTTTTTTTTCAAAATCAGTTACTTCATACAATACGAAAATTTCAAAATTTTCTTTGGAGAAAGTTCAAATTTTCATCAAGTCTCTCGATGAAAAATCGGACCCAATTCACTTACCCCAACATGTTGTCCATCCACGAACAGCTGCGGGACCAGGATCTGGTCGCTCTTCATCCGATCCCTGATCTCGTCCTGGTACTCGAAGCTCATGAAGACGTCTCTCTCCTCGTACTTGACCAGAAGGTTCCGCAGGATCTTCTTCACCAGGACACAGCGCTGGTACGTGCCCCGGACGATCCCCATCGTTGTCGTGTAGATGACCACTTTGCCAGCATCTTTTTCTTTGTAACTCTGTGGGCGAAGAAGGGTTTTGGTTAGAAGACAATGTAACTCTTGCAAGTTGATATTTGGGCAAACAAGACTATTTCTAACCAATTTTTGAACGAGCGAGCAAAGCGAGCGAAGTTCTCCGAGTCTACTTGAACAATCCGGCGTTTGTATGTATGAATGTTCGTTCGACGATAACTTGAGTAAATTAAGTCGGATCATCATGAAATTTGGTAGGCTGGTAAATGAGGCAAAGAGAATTTTTAAGTTCGAATATGAGCCAAATCTGTCGGGGGGTTGCTGAGATATGGGGTCGCGAGTTCGTAGTTCGGAGCGAACCACTAGTATTTTTAACTCAATTCGATCCGCATTTTTTTTAATGTTTGTGTTTCAGTATTTTTTTTACGTGAACCGATTTTGATGACTTGTTTTTTGTTTGAGAGGGTATACTTTTTATATGGTCCCGTAAAAAAATGGTGAAGATCTAAGGAAGAACTTCGGAGAGGGAGATCGGAACTCCTCAACGGGCAGCAGCAGATCACTCGGAATCAGTGCAATATTATTGAACGAGCGAGCGAAGCGAGCGAAGTTCTCCGAGTCTACTAGAACAATCCGGCGTTTGTATGTATGTATGTTTGTATGTATGAAGGTTCGTTCGACGATAACTTGAGTAAATTTGGTCGGATCGTTATGAAATTTGGCAGGCGGGTAAACAAAATTAAAATAATTTTTAAGTTCGAACATGAGCCAAATCGGTTGAGGGGTTGCCGAGATATGGGGTTGTGTAGTTTATATGCAAAGCGCGCGCGCGCCTGCGCTAATGGGGTAAGCAAAGTTACACAACTGTAACTAGGGTCGCGAGTTCATAGTTCGGAGCGAACCACTAGTTTATTAGTTTATAAGTCTTTTTATATGCACGAAATAAATTATTCAATGCAATTCAATTATCGGTTTAATTTTTTGAGGACATTCAGACATTATAGAGGCTACACATACATCTTACTTTTTTAGCTAGTGGTTCGCCTCGAACTATGAACTCGCGACCCCATATCTCAGCAACCCCTCGACCGATTTGGCTCATGTTCGAACTTAAAAATTCTATTGGCGTCATTTACCTGCGTACCGACTACATTTATACTCAAGTTATCGTCGAACGAACATTCATACATACATACATACATACATACAAACGCCGGATTGTTCCAGTAGACTCGGAGAACTTCGCTCGCCTCGCTCGCTCGTTCAATTATTTGAGGGAAACTGGCATATTTGTAACGTACCTATCTACTCTTGCTTTATTTATACATAGGTAGGTACACACGACCGCACGTCGACCCTTACACGCTAGCACTCTACTCGGTTACGTTACGTGCGACTTTACAACAAAAGTGTACACTCCGATGTGCTCTCGTGTGTACTATGACGTGAGGTACGGTACGAAACATGTCGGTTACCTCGACAAAAAATAACAATAAAAGTAATTAAAATCGTTAAATCAAAATAAAATGTGTAGTAGAGCTGAAATATGAAAGATCGCAAAATCTCTCATCGGTTTTGATCAGAGAGAAATTTTAGACGAATCCGTGATAAAAAGTGGGATTATGCATAAAACAATTATCTAGTCAAAAAGGAATCAGAGCCAGCGAAAAAACATGGTTGCGCTACTTGCAATGCAGTTGATAAGCAGAATATACCGAAGGTACCAACGTTAAAAGCTAAAGTAAAGTTTTGCGAGAGAAAAAAATTCGTTGAAGCTGGAATAGAGTAGCTTTGATTACCAGTGGTATGCAGAAAGAGGGAGGCAAATCTTACTGAAAGGGATCTGGACCGCTGAAAAAGTAATTGGAACTCAAATAATCTAGCTAGACTTATTTGAGACCAATTTGTTTGTCAAGTAAATGACCCAGCAGATTATTGTAGATATGGATGTAGAGTTGAAAGGTTAGTGTCGAAGTTTTATTTTAAAAAAGCCAATGAGTTTCAGTACAAGCACAAGTATGTGTGTGATGTGTTTATTACTTCAGAATTAGTCATTAAAAAATACCTTAGGACTTTTGTAAGATTAGGATAGGGAAAAAAAAGGGCCCAAGATCTCGGTTTTGGGTGATTCAGAAAGATTTACCTAAAGCATTTTTGGTATGATATCGTCTGATAGATAGAACAGATAGAATGCTTAGCATTTGTGGGCCAATTTAGGCTTTTCTCTACATAGCATAAAACAAAGTCGCTTTCCGCGTCCGTCTGTCTGTTTATCCGCTCTAACTCCTCCTAAACTATGCAACTGATTTTGATGCGGTTTCCACCATCAGTTAGATATTGTTTTACGCAAGATTTCTATCACAAACCCGTGCAAAACCAGGGCGGGTCGACCAATTTCTGGTGACCCCTAGATTAGCTTTTTTAGTTGGAAATCTGGAAGCCAGATTTTTATGCGTTTCAGCAAAGCCAGTTATAAATCCTCATTCGAAGTTGCCGACTACTATCAAGGGAGGCGTAATTGCAAAACTGCACGCGCGTGAATTTCGAATTTGCGACTCAACTTTGTACTGGACTGGAGTGCATATTACGCTTGACATGCCAAAGACTGTACTTATGTTGCAAGAAAAGAATAGCATTTCCATACGTAGGTACGCCTATTCCAAATCTATTCCCATATTGTTTTTACAATTTTAACAGTTTTTTCTAATACAAAGCTACACTATCATTTGACAGTTGATAACGGAAAACTACATTCGTTAGGCTTTCAGAGAATACGATAGTTTTTCCAAGACAATCCTGTTAGGCTACAATTTTCTGGAATAAATGATGACTGGCGCCATCTAACGGCAATCACATGAAACTGTGAAGAGTCTGAATATAGCTCCCTTTCAGTCCTCTAGATAGAGTTGCAAACGATTCAACTAAAGTAAGACAGATGTCGCTCACGCTCTCAATTTAAAAATGGAATGAAAAACTTTTCACTGCATTTTTTTTCTGGCCAATATCTACGGTCGGCCACAGTCACAGATACCCCATGGCAGCTCTTACCGCGCGTGGCATATAGCCTGAGCAACGAAGACCAAAAAAGGCTGAATAGAAAAAGTAATTCGTGTAAAGCCAAATTTTGGCACAGTTGTAGAGGAAAGTGTCCTGAACAACATACTAAAAGTAAGGGGGGGGAGGGGGGTATAAAGGTCCCTTTTTTCAGTTTTTCGTGAATAACTCTAAAACTGCAGCCTATAGCAAAAAATTACCAATTACTGAATTAATCTACATAAAATTTTCTTCAAAATGGGTTAATAAAATTTTTCACTGGATTGATACAATAAGGAAAAATGGCGGGGAAATTTTTATTTTGTAGCCCTTGTCAAGACGCTTCTTTTGACACTCCAATCAGATGCGTAGTCCCAAAACCCACGACACCAGGGCGATGTCGCACTTTCGCTAAAAATCGTGCCTATACCAAAGCGACAAATATGATTTCCCCGCCATTTTCCCTTATTGTATCAATCCAGTGAAAAATGTTATTAACCCATTTTGAAGAGAATTTTATGTAGATTAATTCAGTAATCGGTCATTTTTTGCTATAGGCTGCAGTTTTCCAGTTATTCACGAAAAACTGAAAAAAGGGACCTTTATACCGCCCTCCCCCCCTTAGCCCCCCTACCCATCAGTACTTTTAGTATGTTGTTCAGGACACTTTCCTCTACAACTGTGCCAAAATTTGGCTTTACACGAATAATTTTTCCTATTTTTCGTTCGTTTCCTGGGCTAATAAGGGCGCCAATTGAACAAAAAGGGGTATCCTAGCTTGTGGCCGACTGTAGGTACTATACCTACCTAATTGGAAATTCAATCGAGTTTTTTTTCTTTTGTATGGGCTGCACTGTGAAATCGGTGGCGAATTTGAAGCGAGGCTCTACTGGATTTTTGTCTTCTACCTCTACGGAACCCTGTATTATGCAAGGTAATTTGTCAACAGACCGTTAAAAATTACAAACTCCTGTCGTATGCGAAAAGCCATTGCTAAACGTGTGGATGCTAACTTAGAATGTCTGTTACATCTGCGTTGATTTAACCTTTTGACAATGCCGACGCTTTACATAATATTAGTATTGGGCGTAGGCGCAATGTATGGGCAACTGGCAATTGGCAAGTGAGCAAGGTACCTAATTAGATATAGCCTGTATTTGTTACTAGGCTGTTTTTTTTTATAATCTCAACCAGTGCCGGATTTACACATTTGCCGCCAGTAGGCTTTAACAATTTTGCCGCCCCTATAGATCGACCAATTTGACCAGTCACCTCTTTAAGCAAAAGCTTTACCCCCTTTCAAAATATTATCCAAGTACCTAAACAACTCATGCAATTACAAATACCTAGTTCATTAATACTTTTCTTATCTATATCTATATCTTCTTCTATACTTGTAATAAAACTCTAGCGAAGTCAATTCTGTACATTGAATATTTTTAGAAAAAAACTAGCAGGGGTTACTAAGTAAACTATACTGAATACAAAAATGCAAAAAAATCGGTCTATGTCTGTCTGTCTGTCTGTCTGTCTGTCTGTCTGTCTGTCTGTCTGTCTGTCTGTCTGTCTGTCTGTCTGTCTGTCTGTGTGTTACCTCATCACGCGAATACCGCTGAATAGTTTTCGGTCAAATTTAGGACCGCGATAAGTCCTGGTTGTGGGCACAATCTAAGCTATCCGATGTTCAGAATACATTGCGGGTTGCAATTTTAACTTCGTTTTTTGTGAGAAATATTCATAATTTTGATATAACTTCTTGGGAAGATATGTTAACAACGTGATACTGAAAACATTTCTGAAAAAAAAAACGAAAAAAAAAAAAAAAAGTCCGACTTGGAATCTCATTATCTCGGAAACCGTTGATTTCCTGGGCATAGTTCCTTGGGCAAAAATGTTCGTTATGATGAGGACTATATGTGGTCTCCCACTTTGTTGGCGGTCTTTTAACACCGCTCGGTATTCAATACAAGCACTCGCCGCAAACAATAATTTTGCATTCTTGCATAACAAATAACTATTGTTTACCGTTGAACGGGATAGACAGAGTTATTAGCCATATGCTTTGCTTGCTGGCTTAGCATGAGAATGAGTAAGACCTTATCTATAGGCTTATAACTTTATCTATCCCACTCTACGTCGAGGGAGATACATAAAAACCCCTTTACTTCCTACGCAATTCTTATGCTAAGCTTCCTGGTATCTTATCACGGGCGATACCTTAATGTAAACAATACATATTTATTATTAAATTTATAAATGTATTGTTTAGATTAGGATTTTTATTCTATTTTATTCTATTGCTTTTTTTGAGCCCTGCTACCGCAAGTTAAGAAATAATAACGATTAAATTAAAATGCCCCCGACATTTTAGCTTCAAATAAGCATATTTAATAAATAGCTGAACCAATTTTGACAAAACATGACTTCGCTAGAAAACCTACTTTAAAATAATAAAAAAAACCTATAGCTTCCAAATCGTTCACCCATTTAAGAGCTACGGTGCCACAGACAGACACACCCCCATAAACACATACCTATACAGACACACTCACAAAGCTGTCAAACTTATAACAACCCTCTTTTTTCGTGGTCGGGGGTTAAAAAAACCTTCCTTTTGAGTTTTCCTCCACAGTCGAATTTAAATTAAATGTCAAATGTGTAAAAACGCATACGAAGTCGCGGGCACAACTAGTATATGTATAAAGTAGTCTAATTCAATCTTACATCAGTCTTTTCTTTCTACATAAAAGCAAAATAAAACAAGATCGACATCAAAAAAAAAGAAATCTGAAGTCAGTTTGTTAGTTAGTACGTAAGCATGTAACGTATTTGAGAAAAGTAAAGCGCGCGAAGCGCGCCCGAAAATCACTCTGTTTTGTAAGGCTTGTTCTTCCATAGGATGATGCAAAATCAGAGAAAGATGAGCGCGCCCAACAAATGTTTGTTGAAATAACACTTGAATCGACTAAGAAATGCTTAATCAACTAAGCCCCTAAATTTAACCGCACCTAAAAATTTACGGGAAGTATCAAATAGCTTTATACGTAGTTTAGTTATTAGAGCCGCATATTCATCGAAATGAGGAAAAATAGAGCGCGCCGCGAAATTTTTTGTTCAAAAACCTCAAAACGTGGCCAGAGGCGCCGAAAAGGGGCAGGGGGCGCCAAACTCCTTTTGCTATCACCTAGCGTGACTGCACACCTCGCTCTACCCTAGGCTCGCCCTCTAGCTCGCTCGATTTTCTATTATGTAAGATCTTAAAAGATGCCCCAAATCTGCCGCCCCTCTAAAATCTGCCGCCATAGGCTTAAGCCTACTCAGCCTATTGGTAAATCCAGCACTCTCAACCATAACCGGGTTGTAACGATTTTAGGACGCAGAACCTAGGTACTTGCGTCTAAACTCTAATTTTTAAATAGAGTCCACGGAATGACAGTTGCTACAAAGGCTTTATCTGTCAGTAGCATACTAGCAACTGTCATTCCGTGGACTCGAATTAAAAATTAGAGTTTAGATACACAAAAAGTGCCGACAGAGGATGTCCGGGTTTCATAAAATGCAGTTTTGGGCCGAACACAAGATAATTTTTATGTAAGATGGATCGTCATAAAATTTTGTAGGCTGGTAAATGAGACAAAAATATTTTTGTAAATGAGTCAAATCGGTTGAGGGGTTGCCGAGGTATGGCGTCGCGGTTTCATAGTTTGGGGCGAACTACTACAGGGTGCACTCTAAGTCGATAGCGGAACTTTAATTAGGCTGTCTACTGATCACTACAAACAACTTTTACTAGGTGGCGAAAACATTGGAACGAAAAAAATATCAGCTGTTTCATACATTTGGCGCAGTAATGAGTCGATCTTTTGTATGTAACAGCAATTTTTTTTTGCTACATTTTTGTCGCCACCTCGTACAAGTTGTTTGTATTGATCAGTAGACAGCCTACTTAAAGTTCCGCTATCGACTTAGAGTGCACCCTGTAGTTTGTAAGAAGAAGCCAACAATGGTGCTAGCCCAACAGCCGACTACCGTAGGTACCTACTTATTTGATGCGCCCTCCGACCTTTCCTTGCAACGCACTGCAATTTCCCGGGTCACGATAAGTCTTCACTTTCTCATTTTAATAGTGCTCTCCCACAACTGTTGCGGCAATATCTTCTCAAGACAGCTGTTGCGATGGCTCTCCACCACTCGTCTAGCTAGTCTGTGGGTTAATTGTAACTTAGATGTAGGGCTACGTTGGTAGGTCTAGCACAGGGGTAGGCAAATGCAGATTTTGGAAAATATTTTATCGCGTAATGGAAGTGTAACGCAGGGAAGTCATATTTCGCAAACGTTGACATAAACTTAGGCTACTTATGCTCGAGGTGCCGATGTTTAGAATACATTGCGGGTTGCAATTTCAGCGTAATTTTTTGTAAGAAATATTCCTTGAGAGGAAATGTTACGTACTCGATACTTAACACATTTCTGCAAAAAAAAAAGTTTTTTAAAGTCCGACTTTGAACCTCATTATCTCGGAAACCGTTGATTTCCCAGGCATAGTTCCTTGTGCAAAAGTGATCCTTATGATGAGGACAATACGTGGTTTCCCGCTTTGTTGGCGGTCTTTTAACACCCTGTAGGTTGAAGAAGAAGAAGAAGATGAGTGTAATACATGGAGAGCTGTAAATTATCATTCGGGGGACATTTTCCCTCCAAAATAAGATTAAAATCGGTGACCATTCTAGCGCGGTGCACGTGTTTGCTCTATTTGTATCGAAGTTTCGATTTGAAATAAAAAGCTAACTCTATAATATTGAAACGAACATTTTGTGGCTCTGTAAAAACTGAAAAATGTTTTGGCTCTTTAGTCTCAAAAGGTTGCCGGCCCCATAAGTAAAGCGTGCTCGGCATAAGCCTCATCCTTTTCGGCATGGCCCATAGTATTACGTTACAGACTTTTTTTTCATTCATTCAACCAGGCTATTCCTTGGTTAGCTACGATGTTTGTTTATTTTACCTTGCAATTTTCATTTAAAAATGCGGGATTAAATAAAGCTGTGGGCAAATTAGGCGAATTTTAAGGAGATGCCCAAAGCTCGTGTCACTCATCATCATTATATTTAAGAGTTATCCTCTTGTCGGTGCAGCATTCTCCATGCACTTCGATCACAGGCCAGTTCCTTTGCAGCCTGGTACGTCACGACTTCCACCTTCTCTTTAATTTGGTCAAAGTAGCTTCTCCGTGGCCTTCCTCTACCTCTCTTTCCTTCTATCTCGTGTCACTAGGTATGCCGAATATGCATTTTCTGTTTATTTTCAAAGTTATGTTGGTACGAGTATAATTTTATTTACTTGTCGAATAATTACCAACATAGGTAGTTAAAATGCGTGGTAACCTTACTATTAAAACCCTGCCCTCAACATTACTCTAAGGCCGGCCACATACAAACGAAATTATTCCGTAACGGAAAAATGAATAGGGATTCCGAACGCAGCAACTGCATACAAATCGATAAAAAATCCGAGCGGAAAAAAACCGTATGTGTGTGGTAGGTAGGTCCATAGACTTGTATGCAGTCACTGCGCTCGGAATCCCGATTCCATTTTTTTTCGTCCGGAATTCCGCCTGCATGTGTTCGGCCTTAAGGACAAGACAATGATTGATACGGATCTTCTCTCACTGTCCCAGGAACAATTAGTAAATGACACCTCGTTTTAATTGCGGAAAACGCGACGCACAACGGAGAATAGAACCCGCTGACCTTCCGTCTGACAGTTTTAGATGTGATCTTTGTAAGTGGACTTCCTTTGCGTTGTTTAAAGTACACAAGACAGCACGCCAACCCTTACACGCTAGTACTCTAATCGTTTACTTTACGGGCGAGTTTTCAACAAAAGTTTAACTCTGACGTGCTGTCGTGTGTACAACAAAAGTAGCGTGGCGGAAAGCACAATTTTCACAGGTTTAAACAGAGTTCGTTTCAATTTTGTAGGTAGCTTTTGGGTTTAGTCCAAATTCAAACAAAGTGTACGTAAGTGCGTTTTCATAGTTTTAAGTAGATAAAATATTGCAAAAATCAATGAAAACCTGATTGTAAAAATACTTTTCTCGCACCATTACCTACATTGTATTAATTTAAAAATCAATAGTCATAAAAATTTTATTTGGGATGTGATCCCTATCACTGGGTGCTATTACCCTGTAAAAAGAGTTAGGAGCTTTTTAAACACCTTGTAGACTACTATTGAGATATCTAACTGTGTTCACACAGCGTTTGAAGCTTTTCGATAGAATCCTTGAACGCTCCGCTCCGCTCATGAAAATTTCAACAAGCATTTTGGCGGTAAAATAATTTCCTTCAATATTTATCTTGGATTCTACGAAATTTTTCGACTTTTCTTTGCATCGAGAGAAACTAAAAAGCACTGTATTATTAATCTCACTTTCACAATTTATCTTTTACCCTAAAGCGGGGAACATTAACACATTATTGCTAGCGTCCATTTAAAAAAATCACCGGCCATTAAAGAAAACAACCTTACTCTTCGAAAAAGCCTCTCTGTCGACATCGGCCACCGGTTCCGAATGTCCAATACCGCGTTAAATGTCAAAATGTTTACGTAATGCCATAAACATGTGAATCCCAACTCAATAACACCAGAAAAAGGAGACACGAAAAGTTTAATCGATAGAGGTCTAACCACACTATGCGGAAAATACGCGACCGAAGTTCCGCGGTTGATTTTACGTTCCGACGAATTCGCTTGATATGACACGAAAGTTTATAAAGAAGTCGAACCGAACTTTGGTCGCGTATAATGTGTTGATAGTGTTGATATAATGCGCTGAATATCATATGCCAAGAACGATCAGAGCTAGTGAAGCTGGAGAAAAAAAAAGTAGCTAGATACTTCGTATTAGATAGTAATAAATATCTGATTTATATACCTTTTTTTTACTTTAGATAATATTTTGACGTTCAATGTAAATAATTGATTTATGGCATATTGAATAAAACAAATTGATTCTGATTCTGATTCTGAATTGCCACCGAAGTTACGCCCGACCGGTGTGCAGTTTTTTTTTTAAATCGCTAATAAAATGTAGAAATAGCAGCTGAACTACGAAAAATTTTGGGATAATAGATCTATTGCATTACAACTACAACTACAGACTCGCGAAAGGACACGCACATAGGTAAACTCATACAGCCGTATTGCCTTTCACTTTTCCCGCGCCCCTTCTCGCTCTGGGTGAAACAGCTACAGAAAACAGTGTTTCACGCGCTTGGCCATCGCCGAGTTCCCACGCTTGTACAGGGAATTCTTAAGCCATCGAACCCGCGCGTACACCCTCTGTTACTTCCAGCTCTAAGTATGGACTGTTTGCGTCGCCGTTGCAGGTATGCCGTGAAGATTATTAAAAAAAACTAGCAGGTTGCAGCGACGTGGCGAGCGGTCTGTGGTTTAAAGTAGGCTGTGTTCACATTTACAAAATTCTTAGACATGTAAATTGTGCCTGACTAAACCGACAAACAAACTGAAAACAGGGGCCTGAGTCTGTAACGCAGTGGTGCCAAAATGGGCTCCCAGTTGACGGCTTCAATTACGATTTAGTAATGCTGTCGGTCTTTTTAATGTTTTTGTAGTACAGCAAAGAATACTCATATTCTAATTCTAGATAATTAGTTTGCTGGAACGAGGGAACCCCGGTTTTTTCCTTCTACTGGGACGCCATCGACACGCTATTGCGTTACAGATCTAAGCCCTTAAACGGCTAACTTTTAGTCACCATCCAAACTTAGAATCTTTCTACTCACTAGTACAATCAAGTAGAGTAAAGAGGTACATGTACAGTAACTACTGTCCCGATTTGTTTGTTTATTATTGAATCAATTGTGTGAATTTGTCTGTGAATAACAATCAAACCATTAATAGGTTGCAGGGAGTCTACCGGCTAAGACAAAGCCGATTACCATTGGCGAAAATCGAAGTTCGATTTTTGAAAAATGTACTGCCACCAAGTAAATTTTATTGCCACCCAGTAAATTTTTCATAAATCGAACTTCGATTTTCGCCAATGGTAATCGGCTTCGTTTTAGCCGGTAGACCCCCAGGTCACCCAAGGAGCTATGTTAGGTATTTCTCTCCGAGACCGAATTTGAAATACGGAAATCCCGAGAAGAACGAAACTGACTGACATAGCCAAGGTCGGCCCGAAGGCCAAGGCCCGAAGAAAGTGGAAGTGGGCAGGTCATCGTAGACGAGACCATAGTGGAGTTAAAGGGTACTCGAGTGTGAGACCCAGAACGGGGCGTAGAAATGTGGGCAGGCAACCAATGAGATGGACCCACGACCTGGTCAAAGTGGCAGGAAAAGACTGGATGAGAAAAGACCAAGACCGTAAGGAATTGAGTGCAATGGAAGAGACCTACACTTAGCATTGGGTGGCTATAGGTCGAAGAACAAGAAGAAGAGGAGAGTGTGTGAATAAATATGCTTTACTTCTTCAAAGGACGTTAACATTTTGGTTTGTGACTAAAAAGTCAGCCCGTATTATTGCGTGCACTAAATAACAGTCTTCTTTCAGTTTTTTTTCAAAATGTTATGTGTGATTCTGGAATCCAAACGGATATGACTTTTAATTTTGAACCAAAATACAGAGATAATGATTCGACAAACCAAGTGCAAAGTTACGTACCTAGTATAAACGATCAAGTATTATATAGTGCTGAAACCATGTACCAAAAGTTAAGTTTGTATTTTTACGGATACTTGCTACGAAATACTTACTCTATGTGACACATTGACCTTTGCTTTTCGATTAACACGTTCTTAAGTAGCAATATTGCACTATAATAATAATAATTGGCCGGTTGTTATTATTTCATCCAACAATTCGACATTTCGACCTGTCAACCTGACAGTTATGTCAACAGTGTGCACTCGACCTAAATTGTAAGGCACATCGCGCACTGGCCGCTATTTCACAAGAAACACCGCAAAGTTGTTAAGTGACATACGACCAGTGGGAACTGGCCTTTAGGTTCAAGTTAACTGTTAGAAATTGCGGATCAAGAGGTGAGACGTAGTGGTCAATGCAGTGGTTGGGTTTCTGAGGACCTCTGAACTGGTGTTGGGAGTATGGAGCTAAAGGTGGCCAGGTGTGGAGGTCCTGGCTTATGGTATGTGGTATGCAGGGTGGATGTGGTAAGCGTAAGAAGAAATGGTTGTGGTCTGTACTTAGGTATTGCAAAAGAAACTTGGAAAAATTGCTGAGGATGTTGGGGTTATTACCATTACATACAAATATGTTGAAATAAAAAAAAGATTTAGGTACTTTTAAACTGTTGGTAAAGTTAGTTAGGTATACCGGATAGGTGGGCAAGAATCGCCACGGAATGGGTGCCAGCAGATGGACATCGAAGTCGAGGTAGGCCGCGAAGACGCTGGCGGGACGATCTCGTCAAATACATGCCGGAGTGGTCTGAGGTGGCCCAGGACCGAAAAGTCTGGACTGAAGTGGGGGAGGCCTTTGCCCAGCAGTGGGACACTAACACCGAGGCTAAGTAAAAAAAAAAAAAAAGTTATTTCGCATTTCTTAAATTGGCCGATTGAAATAACCATTTATAATCATTTTATTTAGCCATTTCTAAGAATGGAATTCCTGAAAATCTGTAATCTGCAGCTAACTTGCAAGAAATTCTAAGCTTGAGGTATAATTTTATTCCCAAGGTCCTGTTAAAGTTGATAAAAAAAAAATTCAATTCTTCTTAATTTTTTTCTCATTTTCCAACATCATCTTTGGATGATTTCGAGATTCACAAACCCACAAATATAATGAACCTAGTAAACTTCGTCCGCGCAGACTTGCATAAAAAGTTGCCCGTATATCCCGCGTTAGCGCGAACGAAGTCGCGAGATAAAGCTAGTAATTTATCGCCTATATTATTATGTTATTCTGGTGTCTAAGCTATATTCGACAGGGGTTGTGGCCCAGTGGTAGAACATTAGAAGCGAGAGACCCAGGTTCGATTCCCGGCGCAGGCATGTACCTTGACTTTGTTTCTTTTAAAGGTAGGGACGTACATATAAAGTAGCACAAAACCACTCGCTAACGGTGAAGGAAAACAATCGTGAGGAAGTTGTTGGCTCAGTTGGCTCCACACGTATTGACTCGTCTTTCCTGTGGGCTAGGCCGACAAGCTGTCAGAATGGTATAGGTGCTGGGCACGCCTACTCCATCTAAAACAGTGTTCCGACTGCAGCGCTGAGTGGTCTCTTCACCCATCTAGTGTGAGTCAAGGTGCCACTGGACCCTGTATAAACCTCATCATCTCATTACGTACACGCAAAGGCCTCAGTTTTGAGCTATCTTTATACCAAAGCGTAAAAGAGTGCATAGTGGGATAGTGGGATTCTTCACAAACCCACTCGTACCTCCACAAATTAATCAAAGCCAGTGTTTACATCTAAGTGCACAGTTATCGTCCGTTCCGGTTCTCCAGTCCAAGAGACTGGTTTCGACTAACTGGTCTTGGCTCCCTGTGTACAGTTACTTCTGACCGGGCACGCGTTCGTTACATATTTGACACCGATTTGATGGTTTAATTAGAAAGAGAGGGGGGGATTTTACTTACGGCTTTATAGTTGAACTTACTGCAAAAAAGTTACAAGCTTCCGGAATCTGGCGCAGCTAGGAAGTATCAACAAACGCCATTGAATTGGATAACTTACTAAGAAAATCTTGAAAATCTGAAATCTTTGCTATTATTGCTCATACACGCATGTTCCTATTTGCTTTTGGTGAGGGCTTATTTGCAATAATAATCACATGGGAAAATTGTGTTCTTAACAATTTTCCCATGTGATTGGGAAAAAGGCATAAATCAGTTTCTACTCATTTGCCTTCGGCCTCAAGCTAAAATAAAGTTAGCAAAAGAAATTGGGCTAGCAGGGGCATGCATCAGCATCAATATCAATTACAGAGTCTAGCCTAGAGCTATGTAAATATGGCTCAAATCTCAATCCACTTGTTACAAATGTAGTCTGTTTTTTTTTTCAAATTCTATTACTATTCTGTGCAGTAAGAAGCAGAATGGATTGACAACACAAAAGAGGCAAAATCAGGCAAAAAGGTTTAATAAAGTAGTGTTTTGTTTTTTACTGATTGAAAACGTTATAAAAGGAGTAACTAAACGAAACCAACGCAAGGACCTTGGGCTTTATTTGTAGGTGCAAGAAAGCTTTTATTTTATTTTATTTGTAGGTGCAAGAAAGATTTTAATATATTTTATTTTCTTTCCATTTTTATAAATTATCAGTTCTTCTTCTTCAGGCTGTCTCCACCCAATGCTGAGTGTAGGCCTCTTCCATTGCACGTCTTGGGCCTTTTATCATCCAGTCTTTTCCTGACACTTTGATCAAGTCATCTGCCCACATTTCTACGCCTCGTTCTCCATTCCAGTACTTTTTACCCCATCTGTGGTCTTGTCTGCGACATAATATGTGGCCTGCTCACCTTGGCTATGTCAGACAGTTTCGTTCTTCTCCGGATTTCCATATTTTTAATTCGATCTCGGAGAAAATTACCCATAGCCCGTTCCATAGCTCGCAGTTAGTAATTTAAAAAAAGTTAAATAATCAAATGAAAAGGTTTGAACGTCACCTGCATAACATATTGTGGAGTTATTGTTGTTTATACAATGTTTGTATGCTTTATAAAAGACAGAAATCATACGGAGTTTTCCATCTTGGCAATATATTTCGCTACTACTGTACTTACAATACATTATGACAATAGGGTTTTTTCCTTTAGTTATAATAAAAATTCTAGATGGCGCTGTATTTTAGTAAGAATAAATGTCAAACTAGATCACAGATAACCAAAAAGAACGCCGGATAAGTCTGCGCGCGTCGGGTGGCGTACCGTGGCGTCGGGTGGTATTTAAGTTGCGATGGAAAAATAATCACCTGACCAACCGCTTGACCTGACCCCTAATAATCCTTATTTTCTTGCCATTTCTGTTGTATTATGTTACCGGCCAAACCCGATTTCATGATAAACTAGTTTCGCCTCGGCCAAACCAGTCTAACCTAAGCTCGTATGAACGAACCAGTATAGCCTAGGCCAAACTAGTCTAGCCGAAGCTCGTATGGATAAACCGGTATTTCCTAGGCCAAACTAGTCTAGCCGAACGAAGCTCGTATGGAGAAACCAGTTTAGCCTAGGCCAATCCAGTCTGGCCTAGCAAGAATATTGTACGCTCCAGGATAAACTAGTATGGCCTAGCCCGAGCTGATATTGTCGAACGATTACGTATGAATGTTGCCATATCTCGTAAACTAAGAGGTTTAGCGCAAAAATAACGAAATTTTCGAACCCCTTAAAAACCCCGAAACCAGGCCTTTTACTTATAAAGGTGTTCTAAAAACCGTCATAAAGGGTGTTAAACATACAGGGTATTCCTGGACGTGTGACAGACAGTCGAAAATGATTTAAAACAAAGGTTAGGTCAGTAGGTTCGGTTGGCGACACACTGACATACCTACTTACCTCTTTTTGTTTTCGAGTGGTCCTTCAAACCGGACAAAATCGGATATACCGTAGACTTTTTGAATGTAGACTTTTTCAAATTCGGCCTTTAAATGCGTCCCCTACTGTTCAGATAATTACGGCGGGTTAGTTAGTTTTAAGAAAAGTAAGTTTTAAGAAAGTACTAGTCTAGCATAACTAGGTAGAATCTGTATTACCCCTATTCAAATAGGGCTAGCCTAGTTTGGCCTAGGCTAAACTGGTTTCTCCATTCGACCCAAAACACAACACTTCCCATACATGGCTTGTACATACATACAAGATGTACAAAAGCACTTATAATTCTAAGTAGGTATTATTTTAATGAAAATCCGTGGATGATCACTTG
The DNA here is from genome assembly GCA_949319315.1 of Zelleria hepariella. Taxonomy (NCBI): domain Eukaryota; kingdom Metazoa; phylum Arthropoda; class Insecta; order Lepidoptera; family Yponomeutidae; genus Zelleria; species Zelleria hepariella. Next base: position 5,498,184 of record OX439380.1, on the reverse strand, counting down.
TGAATTTGTGAAACATAAATTACGAGCAAGAGCAAGCGGCGCGCGGCGGGGTAGTTATCTGTGAAAAAACCTCGGCACAGACCAATAGACAGTCTGTGGACAGACTTTGACATTAATTCTGGCTAAACTCCATTTTCTATGGTGAGATGGATAGCGCCATCTAGAGAAGTCTTCATAAACAACAAAAAAAAAAAACCCGAAAAAAGCCTATTAGATAGTACCATATTGAGGCTAACGATGGTCAGATGATAGAAACTCGCGCCTCAGTAGTAATAGAAATACAGACATCAATCAAGCTGTAATGACATTGGTGCTAAAATGTAAGTTATACTTAGTTCTATTTCATAGCCATTTGAAAAAAAAACGTAATTGAAAATGGTATTTGAACATTTATTTCAGGACAAAAGGTTCTGTAGAAAAAGGAAAAGTCTGAAAAAATAAGTATTTCCAATTTTAAAGTCCCGCACGGAATATTTTGTTGTGGCCATTAATTTCACAGTGTATTATTTTTTCTGGCTAGCTGGCCAGTGCTTTTATTGATTGAGGAAGAAATACTCAATGTAGAAATAATTTGTCAACATTCTTTTAACGAGCAAATTATGCAGTAACCTTGGGAACTATCGTAAAATACAAGAAGATGTAAAGGTTTTATAAATTTACATTATGCATACTTTATAGTTTTTTATGCGGCAAGGTTAATGATGATAAAAGAGTTAAGATTTTTTACATTAGAACTTTTCGTAGGTCCACTGAAATTCTTGCATTAAAACAGCGACCATTAAAACCGAATTAAGCATGCACGTATTTTTTTGTTGTTGTGATATCTTACTATTTCCTGCAAGAGATTATGAAACATATTTAAGGAGGAGGCAGTTAGCTGATGATGATGATAAAATATCTTTATCATACAGGGCTGTGAGTATTAAAGATCTTCTATTCTATTCTATGATGATGATGATGATGACGCAAAGCATTGTCACATTGTTACTAAGTGTTTGTCAAGAACCCCTAACTTTCTGTGAATTTATAATTATTGGCGCTCCAAAAACTTTGTTGAACCATGCGTCAACAATATCTCCGACAGCGCTATCTTCAAATCCAGTAGTTTTTTTTATCTTCGTTTTGATGGAGACTACTAAGTCCTTTGCATCTACGTAATGAGATGATGTATACAGCGTCCAGTGGCACCTTTACTCCCACTAGATGCTTGAAGGAACCACTCGAACGCTACAGCGACATTGGAAACCACTATGCTGTCAAATAAGGTTAGTACACACGACACCACGTGAGACTGTACACTTTTGTTGTTAAGTCGCGCCCGTAACGTAACCGAGTAGAGTGCTAGCGTGTAAGCCTCGACGTGCTGTCGTGTGCACCAGTCGACCAAGAGCCTGAAATAACACGACAAGAGTCGAACGTTATTTTCTAATCATGGACAGTACAGGTACCAAGAGAACCAGTCTCAAGGGGCCCGGCCTACTCGCTGCGGATCCCTAAACTGGTTCGCCGCACAAGGTCGGCTAGCTGCATCGTGACCGGCTGACAGTTATGCGTTTAGCACTGTTTGTAAACACGTTCATTAAATAAGCCTGCCACTAAATACCGAGGTATGCGAGGTGATAGGTTCAAATTCATATTTTTTAATTTTTTTTTTATGTAGCCTGTATTATGTCCCACTGCAGGGCAAAGGCCTCCCCCCTCTCAGCCCAGATTTTTCGGTCCTGAGCCACCTCCGACCACTCCGGCAAATATTTGTCGAGATCGTCTCGCCATCTTCTTCTCGTCTTCATTTATTCATTTATTTCAATAAAAATTATGTACTACTTATTCATAACTACTTCATATAACTATGTAAAAACGTACACAGTGCCTGAACTAGAATACAGCGGTATTCTTTATCTCAGGATACTAAAATATGCAATAAAATATGCATAAAGAACACTGAGATCTTTTGTCTCTACATTTATAAAACGAAATAAATTATTTTGAAGCTGTTTTCACCGTCAGTTCTTTGACCTTCTTAATTCATCACGATTGTATGATATTATGTTCAAACGCAGTAAATATGTAAAAGACAAAACTTGAAAGGCACGCCTTGTAAAAACAAAAAAGAGAACACAAATGGTTTTTCTTGTATGCAAAAATGGCGTAAAGAGATCCTATCACAAGCTAGATTAGATTTGCGGCTCGTCTGATTTAACTGACTTGCGTACTCGTAGTTACATAACATAATATTATTTCCTAAACCATTTCAACTAGTGACCACAATAATTATTACGCATTGAAATCCTTTTCTATCTTTAAAATTGCCAACCTCAGCTCAATACAAAATAGGCGAGATTTCTTTTTTACATTTTTGTAACAATAGCATGGAAATATCTTTATCCGTAGGTATAGTATGTCTCACGTGGTGTGTGGTTTCATTGATGCAATATGGAACTTACGCAATTTCAATACGGTTTAAAATACTGAGGCCTCTTAGAAAAAAATTTATGAGGTTAAAAAAATCGCTTGGGACAGGACTTGAACCCGCAACGCGCCTGCTGGGTACACAAGAGTGCATGTACACACGACAGCACGTAGACCTTTACACGCTAGCACTCTACTCGGTTACGTTACGGGCGGCTTTACAACAAAAGTGTACAGACTGACGTGCTGTCGTGTGTACCTTACAGGCGCTCTTCCAATTGAGTGAATCTTTATAATGCTCCCTAGCATGGGTTAGTGCTTTAGAAAATACAAAAATGAGGCCTCTTAATTTCTATATTTTATTATATGCAGCGTTCCGTCTAGTGACACCTCCATTAAAATTGTGTGAAGTGACCACTGCAAAACTGTAGTGCCTGGGAAATAATTATGTAAATGGAATAGGCTTGTCTGGCAAATATCCATCATCTTGGCATAGTCCGCCTAGACTTAGTGACTACAGGTAGTTCTCGCCAAACATCTAGTCCGCTCTGAAGTTTCCGCGCTACGCATTGCGCAGGTTTTCAATATATGGCGGCTATATACGTACATTAAAAACGTGTGTGCATCCATCATCTTGGCATAGTCAGCCTAGACTTAGTGACTACAGGTAGTTCTCGCCAAACATCTAGAAAATTCCACATCAAATCAAAATCAAATATACTTTATTGACAAACAGTTATGAAACTAAACACAAAATAAAATTATTACAGTATGCAACTTATAAACTACGAAATTAAGATTGTGGGTGTGTCGAAAAACTTTCATTTGATTGCCTGTGATCTAGGTAACTAGGTAACCCTGTGTCGTGGGGATCAACATAGGGGCTGCATAGGCACTACAACATTATTTAAACCATAATGAAAAATTTTTAGACTGTACAAATAACCTTTATGCAAATACCTAAGGGTTCTGCTGATGATATAAATGCATCTCAAGTAGCCCTTCAAAGCATGTGGTACGAAAACCTACCGTCCTTTATCACCACCATTCTTCAACCTTCACCGATCTTATCTGAGCTGAGGTGCCACAGTTACTAAACCCACTACGTCTACTAAAGCCGCAAATACTTCAGTAAGTAGCATCGCAGAACTAGTGTCACTTATGTGAGTGAAGCTCTCCAGGCTTCCATCGTTCAGCAATGCTGGCTAATTCCATTAATTCCTCGTCTTGAAAGCGTGGGAAGGACACGGGCTATTGTTTCGTTCATAAACGTCAATCTGCACCAACGCACTAAATATCTACCTAGGACAGAAGTATTGAGTTGGCTCGTTTACATTGGTCGAAGCGTAAGCGGAGGAGCCAAGAACTTGTAAGTCTGGGGCAACCAGTTTCGGCAGGGATGTAGCTCCTAGCTCTTAACGCCGAAATATTTTAAGACGAAGGCTTGTTTTTTGCATAAATGCCAGGAATATACAACCGATTTTTTCATCTGATTGTCTCATCCGATAGTCTGATCCGACTCTCGGAAGGCGTCCGCGCCATTATATTTTTGTGCAGATTCAACAAACACAACACACATCAGATCTGATGTTCACACAAATGTATATCGGATCTGAGTATCGGATGGAAAAGTCGGACGTGTGTTCCCGCCCTTAACTGGTAATTCAAATAAATTACAAAAGGCGTGTCTGCAACATCATTATTTCTCCATGCGTTTCTGACCTGAGCAGTTACCACGAGTGCTTACTGTCACTGTTACTGAAAGTGATAAGTTGAATAAACAACCTTACTACTAGAGAATTAGGATACATGACAGGCGTCCGGCAGACGTCCGGCAGAGGTTTTTCGCACTCGTGGTAGATACTCTGAACTTCTGCCCTATGTTATTCTATGTCTGATGGTTGGTGATAATCGTGGCGTGTGTGAAAACGAGCCTTTCCTAACATCTGTTTGCGTCTGTCTTTTTGTGAAATGGAAATGGAATGGTATTGAAATAGTTTTGGTGTTTTGCGAAAGAGTCTGGCACTATATTTTCTTACGATCACAATATGTAGGAAAGTGGATATGTCATGGGAAATAACCATTGTGTGGCGTACTGAAAGAATGATTGCAATAATTGCATTTATAGATTTACATGTCACTCATAATAAGTTAACAAAGGTAAGTAGTTATTGTATTGTGCAAAGGGAGAAAAGATCGATAGTGCAGAAAAGGAAAAAGTTAGATAAAATGCCAACGGCCACGGTCTATTCTCCATGCACTATTTCGATGCCTGTAAGAAACGTTTTGATAAATAGATTTTTTGGATTCAAGTTACTAACAAGGCTTGGGTATATTTTGTTCTTTGGGGTTTTTCAAGTGCCACCTTGCATTTATTTTCATTGATTAACAAGGCTTTTAGGTAGCCCTTAAAAGTTATAGAGGTTTGGTGGTTTGGAAATTTAAAATACTTATCCCCCAGATTCGTTGCAATGCAAGAAAGCGCACAAATGCGCCTAAAATACCATCGTACCGACCAAACCTCTACCTTTTTGACCTCTTGTCACCAGCAATAAGAGCGACTTTGGTTCACTTTACCCCGGACCCGCCAGCAAATAATGATACAAATTGAAAAACCTCAGGCCGCGGTTGGAAAGTTCACATCCGATGGCTTTTCTGAAGGGCGTACCAGCGTATCGACAGCAAACAAATTATTGCTGAACACGGAATATTATAATGTAGAGCGTCTACTCGAGATGAAGAAATTACAGTTTTTCCGAAGAATTTATCGATCATTAGGTCTCTTCTTTTTCACGCCAACCACCTCAGTCAAAAGTAAATCTTGTCCGTTGTTTTCGATTAATTTACAATATCATTGAACCATTGAGCTTTTGGTCTATCCACCGACCGCTAATCCATTCTTGACTCCACTCCGTGGCTGTCCTAGTCCAACGTCCTTCGTATCTCCTAACCAGAGAATCCAAAGAAAAACTTAACGCTACCACCCTCAAATAGGGGCTCCTCCATAAGTTGTAGTCAACACGTGGGGACGAAATCGATACGCTCAAGTGACATAAATGCATTAAATATCTCAAAAAAAAAAGTTTGTGTGTGAATGTTTAAGTGAACTTGTATAGCTTTGAGTTGTTTAAACATTGTGAAAGTCAATGAAAATAATATTTAAAAAATACCTTTCACACATTTTATTAATTTAAAAATGAACGGAACTTCATAGAGCAAAAAAAAATATTCAGGTTGTGATCACAGTTGTGATCCATATTACCCTGTAAAACGAGCTCTTATCTCGGCTCCGGTGGATGGTTTCAAACCATTGGTTTGGTGGATTATCGGGCCCAAACCAGTTCCGCTACTATTGACATTGAAGCCGACAGTTCGCCAGTAGACACCCAGAGACTTGTGCCGTTCGCAAGAATGCCATTGCGCCAGATAACTTGATTTACTCCGGACCACCTGTTTTGCGACGGAGTTCTGAGGAAACATTATCTCGCAGTGGATGTGGCAATTTCGTTTGTTGTTACTGCTTCGTGGATAAACATGTAGAATCAGAAGTTCTTCTAGGCCAGAGGCTCTACCACAAGTTACATCTTGCAGACCTACGGACCAGAAATGTTAGTTTCACTATGGCAAAACTTGTTTTGCCGATACCGTAGGTCTGCCGGACGTAACTCGCGGAACAGTAACTTAATGCTCACAAATGATGATGGCACATCAGATTGTAGAGATAGATTGTATGTACACCAGAAAGTATTTTACAAAATGTTTTATGAAACTAATAATTTAAATGGCGGTCTTATCGCTCTATCAGACAACTTTTGGATGGAGAGGACTGAAAACGGAATCACAATAAGAAAACTATGATGTGAAGTGAATGCGTGGAACAAACTACTTGAGGCAGAAATCAGTGCCCCCTCTAAAAAGTGCACTAAAGTGGTATTAGCTTCAAGCTGCCAGTGTATTAATTAATAATAATAATATACAAAATCATAATAAAATCTGCCTTTACGGGCAAAATCATCATTCTATTAAAAGTTGGACTCTTGGTAATTTTAGGCGATAGATTTGTAATAGATACCTTTTCATCGAGACTAATAAGCTAGTCAACTGTAATCTTCAACTTGCAATTATTGTTAAACAATGTTGATAAATAGCACTAATGAATGTTTACAGGGTTTTTTTTACTACTAAGGATAATAACATACAAGACTCTTTACAAAACAGACCTTTTAGATTTCCTAATCTATGGTAACTGGCAAATTGCTATGCACAATACAAGGTTAAATTCATGGTTATGACTTATGACACATACAAGAAGACAGGTTTCGATCGTGTAATTGTTTATCGCCTATCGATCGATGAAGCCATTTGGGATTCTTGCAATGCGTGTCTCAATCAATTATTCTAAAGAGGGTTTCAGAAGTTTTTGTCTATTTTGTCTCTGTTAGGAGTCAGCTGCCTTGTTGTTGCCATAACACAAACCTATCGGGTTGGGGGTCGTCCATCTGCCATCATCAGTGCGCCAACTACGAGTATTTTCTCAGACCAACGGTTTAACCACTTTCCGCTTCCGTGCTTTCCAAAGCACAGAAGTGCTCACTTGGACTCATTTTTCCAATAGGACGGCCGCAATATAGCGCAATTTTTTTTATTTTATATTTAGTGTTTTTATTGAATAAAACAGCCTTTGAATTCAAAGAGAAATTAATTTTAAAACTTTTTCAATTTGATCGCATAGCGTCAAGGTAACCTCCTGATGTTATTGCCACTAGGGGTCACCCATTCATGGACTGACCAACACTCAATAGCGCTTGTTAGGTTAGGTTATCGTATGAGGTAGTGGCAACCCCTTTCAGAGTTTTTAGGCCGCCCAAAGGCCCTCTGACATGGCTTAACGATGGTTATTAATCAACAACAGCCGGGACCAACGACTTAACATGCCTTCCGAAGCGATCAGATATTATTGCCACTAGCGGTTACCCATCCATAGACTGACCGCTACCGATGTTGCTTAAGGCGCTGGGCATAGTAAATCACCCGCGTGCAAAGAAAAATGCACAAAATCGATTCCTGTATCAAATACACTAAACAAATTGAAAATGTTCATATATCAAACCCTAGAATTAGGTGAGAGCTATCTAAAACAGTCAGTTTTGTGTTGATACCCATAACAGATTGCAAGATATTTTGTTTGAAAAAAAGTGCGCCGCCTATTTTTTTCATTAAAAATATCTTCAAAACGTTTACGAATCTCAACACAAAAGTGGCTGTGTTAGATAGGTCTCACCTAATTCTAGGGTTTGATATGTGAAAATTTTCGATTTGTTTAGTGTATTTGATACAGGACTCGATTTTGTGCATTTTTCTTGGCGCGCGGGCTATTCACTATGCACCGCGCCTTAACTTCGCCAAACGATCAAGAATGGCTAGACCAACTAGGCTGTAAGCGTTTGTTAGGCCAGGATATTATTAAGAGTATGCCTTCTCCGAACACAACTCTCGCATCCGCGTTCAAGATCCCATCGTCCCCTGTAGGTGCGTCGTGGGCCGGTGCCAAGGCAGGCAGCGTGTCTGACATAACTTAACACCGATATCTCTCAGCTGTGACAGTCATGGAGACCCACGGGTTGGTTCAGCGATTTACTGCCGCGGCAGTCACCGGGGAGCTTGGTTCGTGATAGAGCGTTGAGTGAGCTAGAGATTCAAGTGTAGGGAAGAATTCGTTTGAAGCGTCGTTGGTAGCGACTCCTATCGGTCGCACAGAAAACTGCTACATACAGTTAGGCAACTACTCTAGTCGCTACCAATCCTGCAACACGCCAGCAAAATATTTGTCTTGGCTGAGTACATATACCTACAACTTCCACCCATGATCGGTTGGACCCGGCCTAAACCCTAAGCATAACATCTGCTTGGCGGAAAATTTCCTTTCATAGCTGTTGAGGAGCATGATTACCCGGTCTTCCTATTTTTTTTTCTTTTTACTTTAAATGACCATTAATATTATGTTCAATTGAACTACTTCACTGCACATATCAGAATAATATTCAGCATAAGTTTTGATACACTGATCTACTCTTTGTGCTTACATGACTATGTATTTTTTCTTCTTCATGGTCTTTTTACCCTTTTGCCTTGCCCTTCATTGTCGTTGATTTGAGAATAATTGAGAATGATGTCACGAGCCTAATAAACATCACCTCTGCTTGCTTACCTCTTTATCACAAATGCGTATTGTTTAGAGAATTAACAGAGCATTTTTATATGCCCATTTACTTTCTTCTTTCACAGCGATAAAACAAGATAAACAACTGTATGAGTGCGTCGTCGGCAAAGCGGATTGATGCGTGATGGTATGTTAAACATATGATGGACTGACTGGTAGTGTTGGGGCGGCAGTGAAATTGGTACTGACTGGTTTATCTTGATGCTAAAGTAATTGATAAGCTGAACCGTTACACAGCACCGGAATGCTAAGGAGAGCGGGGATTCTTTAGCGGAGCTCATTCAGTGATCACCACTTTAATTTGGTCAAGGTCAGTGGCGAGAAGCGAGGTGCATAGTAACAGTGGTGTGTTCTTGAACAAATCGGATTGCACTGTCAGACCAATTTACACCTGTGATATTACTATACACATTACCAATGTCATTATTATTATTTTAAAGAGTCAATTAAAACGAGTATATTATTTTTTCCTGTGCTCCTGTGTTGTTATTGTAAAATTATTGCATGTACACTATATCACTGTCATTTGACAGACAAACAACTGAAATGTCACGAATGTTGTGCGGGCATTACACTTTTAATTGCAACAAACGCAATGGAACATTTAATTTTATCTTTTGAAAGCTAATTAAAAATGTTAAGTTTTTCTCGCATAAAGTTAATCAATGGTTTTTGTTATCGGTAAATTAATTTTGTTGAGTAGTCAACTTTAGCATGAGACATAAATAGGTGATAGGTAAAAATGTAACAAAAAACGTCTCATAATGAGCGACTTATAAAGGCTACCTGAAGTCTCACTAGGTCGGAAATCTGACTCTGTTTTTTAGTCAGATGGGGGGGAGGCATTTTTGCCGCATTTTTAATGGCTGAGACTAGCAAGTGATAGTGTACGTCATGCAGGAGGGAACTCAAAGATCTACCAACGAGCTACCAAAACAATAAGCTCACAGCTCGACAAAAGACCTTTATGGCATGCGACGTTCCAATTTATCTATTGTTTTTTGCTGTGCTGCTGTCAAATCTATCTTGTTTGGTCATTTTAGTCTCAAGATTAATTACTGCAGAAGTATGTTTCGCCTACTGCTTTTGTGTATCTTAAAATTGGTTTATTGTTCCGTTAGAAGTGAGTAAGTGATGTTTAATAGGTATACCGTTAAGTGACCATTAAAATCGCGGACTGCTTAACTTTGATCTATTAAGTACAAATGCATCATTAGATTACACAAATGTCTTTTAAGAACATTTTTTTGGGGATTTCTCTACACTTCAGTTTACCTACAAAGCTTCAACAAGTGGATAGCACTAACAAATTTTTGTTTATGACGACTACCACATGTCATAAAGTATCTCTACATAAAACAAAGTCGCTTTCCGCTTTTCTGTTTGTTTATCCACTAACGCCCACTAAACCACGATACACGGATCTTGGTGCAGTTTTTACCTTCAGTAAGATATTTTTTTTCTTTTTCGGGTCATGCAAGGTTTATATCACGAAGCGCACCTTCACGTGCAAAGCCGGGGCTGGTCGCGATAACATAATTTTTTTTTAAACGTCACAGAAAACTGCAAAACTACTTAGAAATATGTGACAAAAACCTGTTGCTCTCCGCATCACTACCATAAACTGTGCAAATAAGTGCGGATATCTCTGAGTATGAAAACTAGTGGCAGTTTCTTAGATTGCGGTTCTATTATATCTCGTCACTCAGGAATGGCGAGTCATTACAATGCAAACCCACAGCTATGTCATTATCAAAACTAGTCTACTATTACAAAACATTCTAGTACTTTTATTATTACACACCCACACGTAATGCAAAACACATTATGCTATCACACTTATGTAATATCTCATATTACAAGGCAACTAATAATTGCCTGACATGAGTTTTCACCTTGACACTCGTACACACCTAACGTACTTCTTATAGGTACCTATTAGCGTAGTAATTAACAATCGCAACGTACAAAAATATGTAACGTATGAAAATATACTGAACTAACTATTCTAATAAGCAAGTGGGTTAAATTTGTGAATTAATGAATACAGTAGCTTGACGAGAGAAAATAGATGGTCGGTTCAGCCGCGCAGGCATTTAAGATGTTTTAAATTAAGGTACGGTCGGCCACAACCTCAGATACCCCATGGCAGCCCTTATCGCGCGCGGCATAAGGGCGCTAATCGAACAAAAATGGGTATCTGAGACTGTGGCCGACTGTACTTAATGGGATTTTGTCAAAAACGTTTCAAATGTTGATAATTTTAATTTATTGTGAAATGAAATTTGACCAGTTTCGAACGAAATTCATTATTGAAAGACCACCAAATCATTGTTACAGTAATGCAAGACAGACAGAAGAGCCGATAATTACCAAATAATATTTATGGGAACAATTACAGTTACCGCGCACATTCGTAAAAATCTCTATCTCTGTCATTGATGGCAAGCCTTTTCAAGTCATAAGTAACAAACTGTACCTCTGTCAATGCACAGCAGTAGAATGAATAAAGTAGAAACTTTACCTTAAGGACATTTGCATAAAGATGAAAATTCGATGAATTACGGTTCCAGATCAAGTTAAACTGTGCAAAATCACATCACACAAATAACGCTAAGTGGGTAAATGTAAATGCCGTATTTACATTTTTATGTTTGTTTGTGTGGTCGGTGTGTGTTGGCTTTTAAAAAGAAAGCGGATCGTTCCGTTTAAAGGTTGCCCGAAGTGTGCCAAATGTTAAATTACTTATGCTGAACGAAAGTGACCCTGACTGATGTAATTTAATTAAAATATTGGTTTATCACAATTACAACAAAACCTTAGGAATCAAAAATTAAAAAAAAAATTACATCACCGGTTTCTAAATTATTGGAAATAACTTAGAAATAAGATTAACTACTTAGATAAATTAATGTAGTGTTTTACTTCTCTCAACTCAGAGTAGTTTGATTACAAAATAATTATTTTTTTTATTTAGATATATTTTTATAAAGGAATATAATTTTTACTGTACCTAACACAGAAAAGAAAACAATGTGTTCTGTGGAAATACCACTATATTCTCATAAACACGTAATTATAGCTTATTTGGAGGTGCTAATTGGGTTTTAAAATTGTGAACTCAAAACTGGTCCAAGGTTGTTGGACTGTCCAGAGATTTACTTTTAAAGCTGTTAACAGACCAACACAATCTCAAATAAGTTTTTGCACTAGCCAGTGGCACCTCTACAAACACAAGATGGGCAAAATGGATAAGACGCGATACACTGCATTTAGTTCCAGATTGTTTTAAATATTAACTTCCCCTTTCTTATCGATTATGGTCACAAGTCACATAAAAAAGGCAAGTTTAAAGCTTCGTTTTACCACAGTTGCGTATATGATATTATCATACTCCAGAATATGATATTTCACACTAGAGGCGCCAAAGAAAAAAATCCTGCTGGATGCCTCCTTTTGTCTTAATGAAATGAATTTATTAATTTATTTGTTTCAAAAACACAAGATACATTTTGTTGTGCGTCATGGAACTCACTGTAGTCGAAAAACCTGTGTTGTGAGAATTTAATGTTTATACCGTGTGAAAATTCGGCATTAACCCATTCGTAACACTACTGAGGTGTTAGAGAAATGACCTCTTAACAAAGTAATTGAACCACGCTGTTTTGACAATAATCTAAAAGCACCTCAAATTCTACGGACAGTTTATCTAAGATTGATTTTTAAAAGCATAATCAATATTGGTAATGCGTTTGGTTAGAACCAGTTAGCATATCGTGACAAGTCAGCTTGCTGACAGGAAACCACCAACTCTATTGTTCTGAGTAATGGAAATACATAATGACCACTTAGAGATCGATCATAGGTGAATAGACGATACCAATTACCTACCAGCTGACTACTTGTCAATTTATAAAACAGGCCTTTACAACGCTCTATAATAATAATAAAATATATAAAATAAGAAAACTAATTAATTAAATGGTGATTCTATTTTATTTTGTTTATTAATTAGTTTACCCAACTGAAATGACTTTTTTAAATACTGCTATTAGATAATCACACGTTTAGTTAGTTTTTAAATTCATCCATAATGTTTTCGGTTATATAAAAATAGTTGTCCTAGGTGTTTTCAAAATATACGTATTGCATTATTTGCAGCATAATAATTGAATTGATGCCAATGGTTGGAAGTTTGGAACCCATAATATTGACCAATAAATTTGAATCGGCGCAATATTTTACAATATTGGCAATGGGGGTAAATAAAATATGTTCGAATTTTTCAGTACAAAACAATGACATTCCAATATAAAAAACGACAATTTCATACGTATCTGGATTACGTGTACCAGATTCAAGTTATAAAACGAGCCAAGCCAAGTAGATATTTTTCTTGTTTGGTTGGAAAATAAAGGATCTCTCCTAATTTCCACAAGTGAAAAGAATTAGGATGTATAATAATCCTTCGTCAAAATTAAATACTGTTCTATTGACAGCATTGTTACATTGGCGCCCAACTAAAATGACAACTTATTTTTTGACACACTTATAAAGGAAAGCTAAAACAAAACCATAGCACGATCTAGAGAAATATAATTTTAATGTGACAGCGACATCTAGTGTGAAATTTGAGAAATGTTGTAACAAAATTGTATGAAATAAATAAAAATAAGTTAGATCTTTGTGAGTAACTATAAATGATTTCTATAAAGTCCAGTGGCACCTCAACTTATACAGGGTTTTTCAAAATGGTCCTCTGATATTTGGATGGAGGACGCTTGCACAGCAGATCAACTAATTCGGCCTAGTCCACGAAAAAGACTAGGGCCCAGTTTCTGAATTAAGAAATTCACTAAACAAATAGGTAAGTGTCGTTCTGTCTCTGCAGATTTCTCACAAAAGAGCGTGACAGAACGATACTTACCCATTGCTTAGCGAAATTTTCAATTCAGAAACCGGGCCTAAGTCAATACGATGAAGAGCCAAATAAGCTGAAGTTTTCATCACGATGTTTTCCATCGTAGTTATCAAATAGTCTAAATATAGCTGAAATTCTCGTTTGCTAACCGGCTAAAATCCTTATGTAATAAAGCCGAATTTGGCGTATCACAGCAGGGTTATAAAGCAAGAACCATGAAGTAATGTGTATGCAAATGAGTTACTTTTTATTCACATTTGAAAAACGAAAGCGAGTTGCCGAACTGAGTGCTAAAAAGTCAAGGTTTATGAACCTTTGGTGTTCCGTAAACTTTAGTGTCTTAATCGTAGAGTGTATGCAATCAAAGGATACTATGTAAGTATATATTCCATCTAAGGACCTAATGATCTCCGACCGAGAGGAATCGTGAGGCTACATTGGCAACTGATGGTGCTGCATGAGGACTAATCCTGCTCTGCCAAAAGCGAAACGAAAAATAAGAGTAATTTAATTTAAACTTATCTGGATGTGAGAGAGTATGATATTCCACCAAAAAAATAAAATTAATATGAATAAAGTCCAAAATTCGATACAAAGAACGGCCAGTTAGCTTTTGATTGATGAATAAATTAAGATCTAAATGACAAAGTTCTATAGCAAATCCGCTTTAATTAAAATTCAATAAAATTTTGAAGCAATGTTCAAAGTTCTTGAAATTAAATTGCTTGAAATTCAATTATGTTCCATACCACAGAATACCTACAAAATGCTGCTATGTACGAATATCTAAAGACGATAATGCATCCTAGGAAGTTGGTATTTGAACATAGTTTTTTTTTTAACTAAAGGTCCGTTTCATTAGCATTGCACTGAACCCACTGTGGCATGAAACATGTCCGCCACTTCCCCCTTTATGAATAATGTCTCTTCCGCGTCTAGCAATACATGTTATTCTTGATTAGCCTTGTTTTTTGTTAGTTGATTAATATGTCAGTGGGTCTAAGGCGCACGCCACTCCGAAGAGACGTGGAAAGAAGACACGGCATGGACTTGACGTTTTCCTTTGATGTGACGTTTTGCTTTGTCAGCGAAGGCGGAAAGGGGGCAAGACCCGAACAGACCCCCGTTTCATTTCCCATTCTCATCTCAAACTCATTGAACAACAGTATCCAATTCAGATCGTCGGTACAACTTAAATAATAATTCAGTAAAGTGAAGAATTGCCGAAAAATAATGTTCTCTTTCTCTCTTCACACCTTTCCTGAACAATTTGACATCTTTAGATGGGGCTTTTTGTTCAATGATCTGTTAAATTGGCCTTACACCTTGCCCGACCACTCTGGCTCTTATGTATTTATTATCATTGTGAAATGTATTTTAATAAGCAGATGGTTACTATTAACAAGTGAATAATAATTGCGTTTTTTATAATTATTGTTAACTGAAACAAGCCAGGTTGTTATCACATGCAACTCAAACTAATAGACGCTCGCCTGAGTATCAACACAAAAGACACCGGCAGTAATAGCAAACACCACTTTTTCTATCACTTCATAACATAATTACATGCTTCCAACAGCTGTTCCATTAGATTAGCCAAAGAACTAAAAGACAATACATCGCTAATGTATTAAATGAGGATGTGAAAGAGCAAGGAAGCGAGCGAGGAAGTGCTCACTTTAGAAAGTCAAGGCAGTCAATATGTTCGTAAGAAGCCAAGTGAAAGAATCCATCAATGACGGTTGCTAATGAGAGTGATGACAGTCTTGAAGATACTGCAGTAATGCAAGAAGTTTAGAATGTCATCTTAGGAGAAAACGTATCGAAGTAGGAAAATAACTTCCTGCGTTTTGACTCTGGTGTAATTTATGTTGAGATAAATCGGGACAAACATCGATAATTTTAAGTGATTTAGTGTAACCTAACGCTGCTAAGCTGGTATTGTTTGTCTTCATAATATAGTACCTACTGTCTCTTATCGGAAATTTAAAAAAAGTTTGGAACTTTTACCATACTGGTTTTCAGTGGAAATTAATTTGTTCGAGTGATTAATTCAATGAGAGAAAGATAAGTATTGTCAAGGCGATAAAAACAAAACGATTCCACGGAGAAGCATTCGAGTTAAACCAAATATGGCGTCTTTTATTTGCCACCTAAATTCATAAATTGCACAGAGAATATCTTGCCAAAGCGCACATAAAAAGTAAAGTGGAATTTGTCGGCACGCCAGGCAATGAGTTTCACGGTCGATTGGTCTTTCTCGATACACGGCCAGGAACACTGATTCTTATCGAATTCAGTATTAATCAGAACGTAATCGTGGCGGCAAGAACATACGAGGAAGATTGAATATCGAATTAGGTGGAGCGAATCGAGAATAATGATTTGTAGGAAGAAATTAGACAAAAATGGGCTCTGGACGGACTGTCAGTGATAAAAAAACTTTGATGAATGAAACCAAACAAAAGAGAGTCGACTTTCAAACTAATTTTGACGATGATACCTTACACTATAATCCGTCGTTTTATGACGACTCCAGTGGACCATTTCATAAAACTGCCAATAACAATTTACTACCTTACGACGACTCGATGTACATTGCGTAACCGACGAGGCACTACCCCTATAAAGGTTACAAAAAATGTTAGGTTACTAACCGACTACTCAATGAAAATCGACTCTATGATCGGGAAACTAAACATTGATATTTGTAAATATTTATGCCCCTATTTATAAATCACAATTAATTGTTGCGTATCAACGCTATAAACCACACCACCCATATTTTTTAAAAATATATTTATTGTTTGAGGAGCGTTTTAAGTTTTAAGTTTACGCCAGTAATAGTTTAGTAGTTTTTTTTATATAATTAAGGCGCCGTGCATAGTAAATCGCCCGCGTGCAAAGAAAAATGCACAAAATCGATTCCTGTATGAAATACACTAATCAAATTGAAAATGTTCACATATCAAACCATAGAATTAAAAACAGCCAGTTTCGTGTTGACATTCATAAACGTTTTGAAGATATTTTGCTTGAAAAAAAATAGGCGGCGAACTTTTTTTCAAGCAAAATATCTTGCAATCTGTTATGGATATCAACATGAAACTGGTTGTGTTAGATAGGTCTCAACTAATTCTAGGGTTTTATATGTGAACATTTTCGATTTGTTTAGTGTATTTGATACAGGAATCGATTTTGTGCATTTTTCTTTGCGCGCGGGCTAAACAGCGCCCAGCGCCTTAAACATTTCAGTTTAATAAGTATGGGTAGTACCCATTTTTTTTACCTCCCACATAAACTTCACGCAAAATCTGTTCCATTTTTAAATTCACTAAGATTGCCCCTATTAGGAGCCTGTGAAACCGGACTTAGGTCTTGTTTAGAAAATTCCCGCGCTTAGACCAGACTATAAGAAAATCCTATGTTACACACGTCTAAATTAAGAACGAGTCTCAAAGAAAACGACTCGGAGCAACACCGACATTGGATTCATTACTCTGCCCCCGATCGAGTAGCATCTAATTACACCTTTCTAAACGCTAACATCCAACTTCCAGCCGTTTTTACTACAACGTTTCCAGTGTAGACTTAAAAGATATGAAAATAAGGAAACAGAAAGGCGAACATGGAGTAATAAAGAGCGTTATAGTGTCTATAGAAAAAAATACAATATATTCTTTTTTGATAATTGTTTTAAACAAAACGGACCGACGAGTTTCAAACCTATGAACCTAGGTTCATAGGTTTGCCCGGGACATTTGGTATAATTTAGATGGAGAACCTAATTGGCAGATAGCCGAACGGATCAAAAATTTGTGTGTTGATTACTTCCTTTCTCCTATCGTTTTATTTGACCCTTAGTAATTTCCTCTGCTTACGAGGCACATGGCGCGAGTATAGAACGTCATGTTACAATGTGCTATTATTAATACTCTAGTTTAACTATAACGGAACTTCTATCTTCCTAGTTAAGTGTCGCAGCTCTTTGACACTTACAACGTTTTTTTTTCCAAGCACTCTTGAGTACTTTCTCCTCGATTTTCTTGTTTCATTCAATGCTCAACGAGAAAAGTTGGCGACTCCAACTTCCGAGATGCTTTATACTGGTTTACGTGGGATCTTGCTTGAGGAAATAACTTTAATTGCCTGCTGTAATATACGGTGTCGTGTGGAAGGCCCCTTTCCTTGTTTGTTGTAGGCCTAATTGACGTAACTACACTTTGACGAGATTTTACTAGTAAATAGTGGCCTTTTAATCTTTACTATTTATGATAATTCAAGTAGGTAGGTATCTGCTAGGTTATTTACTTTGAAGCGAGAGATTCATCTTCGGTTCCCGTTGGGCCACTTACCCATGTAGTTCAAGGATCTGCGCGACCTACAGGTAGGAGACTGAAAGGAGACCGCGCGAGACCTGGGCCCTTAGCCTGTAACACAATGGTGCCAAAATGGGCTGTCAGGTGACGACTTCAATTACGATTTGCTAACGCTGTTTGTCCTTTTAATGTTTTTGTAGTACAGCAAAGAATATTTTGATTCTAATTCTAGAGGATTAGTTCTCTGGTTGTAGGAGAAAAACGAGGAGAGCCCGGTTTTGTCCTTCTGCCGGGATGCCATTGACCCGCCATTGCGTTACAGCAATGCTAATTCAGCTAATTCTTGGGAATCTCGCATTCGACACATATCTTTCAGGAAAAATCAAATTTTGCAGCAAATGGCAAATCTCCTATTCTCACGAATTCATCTTCGACATAAGGCACGAGATTTGACATGTCTCGAGTAGTTGGGCGCAGTCGAGATTGAAATGATATGAGATTTTTCTTTCGAGATGTGTCAAATGCGAGATTACCGAGAAATAGCCCCCAGTGTCTGACTGACTTCTTGTCTTCTTGTGTTTGACTAAGGCCAAGACCCACTTCGGGTTGCTGAGCCAGCGGATTAAGTAACTTTAAATTGCACTAAAAAAAAAATATCCGTTCGCACAAGTGTTTCAGTATAATATGGTTGTTTAAACACCATTCATCATGATTCCGTTTATTCATACACCTTTTCTCATTATGCTGCAAATCCAACGTAACAACTGTTGTAATTTTTGCGCTTATTTGCTCAGAACATCTGCCGAGACGTCTCAATTTAAATGACAATGCTGTCACAGTCATGCTTGGTTGTTGTCAAATTTAGTAGGTACTTTGGAATAGAAGGTTCACTTTAATAGACGCAAAAAATACTGTTACAGTTTCATTCCCAAACGGTATCAAACAGGACCCTTATAAATTAAAACTTTTATTTCGATATCCACCATAAAATTATTGTGAAAATTGCAACTAGCTGCCTATTACGGTTTCAAAGATCACTTTAAAAATAGGACAGACGGATGGGCGGACAGATGGATAGGCAGCGAAATAGGGTCCCGTTTGGTACCCTTCGGTTTCGGAACACTAAAATATGAAAGTTATGTCACGCCACGACCTTTGAAAATAACACGTAGGTAACTTTAAAAATAATGTATTTCATCACCACCGGGTACCTTTTGACAGAATCTAGTAAAATACGTCGAACTTCACTGTTGAGAACACCTTCTAATCTCTTTTTATTTTATGGCAAGAGCAACAATACCGCAGCGCTGTTACGCATCACACAAAATCGACTGGCGTACGTCCGAGTATAATTTCAAATTTTTAATTAGCTCCGTCGATTGTTTTCAAATCGCAACGTTTTTCTGTGGAACGCTATTGTTATTAGAAACATTCAAGGCCCCACATGTATCATAATATAAACATACACAGTTTCATCATCATCATTATCAGTTCCTGTGATCCCTAATCAGGGATATAGGGCTCTCAAAGCAGTTTTCCAATCGCGTTTCATATAACTGACATAAATATTTTATTATGACAATTCGATGTTCATTGATAGGTCGGTTTGTAAACAAACTTTTTTTGTAACCTCATGTCAAATCGACTACGCTATCTATATCGAATTGTCATAATAAAATATTTATGACAGTTATATGAAACGTGCACCTGGCCGATTTTGCGCCTTCACCTCTAGTTCGGATATACTCATTCCGAGACTGCTACGAGTGTGTCACCCGTTGTACTGATCGACGACGACGCCAGGTACGGTCGGCCACAATGTCAGATACTCCATGGCAGCTCTTACCGAGCGCGGCATAAGGGCGCCAATCGAACAAAAAGGGGTATCTGAGACTGTGGCCGACTGTACAATTCGAGCACCTTCTCTTCCCTGTTCCAGTTGGACACCATTACAGTCCTATCTTGGAGGGGTGGTTTTCGGGTCACACAGTTTACATCATAATAAAAACAATGGGACTTATTTATGTTATAAGAGAGTGGTTGTTCGATAGAATTAAACTTGTAAGAAAAAAAGTGTTTTCATTGCACGCGCTTCAATAAACAGGCAATTTGATAGATCGAGAGAGTCATGGCAGTTAAATGTCGATACGCCCATGAAAATTGCCTTTTAGTACAAGTTTCATGAAACGTATCAGCTACCTACGTGTCGTAGGTATATCACTTTTTGTTTAACTTCTTATGATGTGTTGTTCAATAGATAATTTGTGTAAACAGGGTGCAATCAAATTCGCTTTAAGTAGCCTGTCTACAATCACTACATAATACTTGTACTATAGTTAGCAAAAAAATGAAGCAAAATAAAATATCAGTTGTTCCATAATACATAAGGTAGACTCAGTACGTACGAATGTATGGAACAGATGATATTTTTTTCGCTCCATTTTTTTGCCACCTAGTACGGTCGGCCACAATCTCAGATACCCCATGGCAGTTCTTACCGCGCGCGGCATAAGGGCGCCAATCAAACAAAAAGGGGTATCTGAGACTGTGGCCGACTGTACAAGTTGTTTGTAGTGATCAGTAAACAGCTACCTGATTAAAGTTCCGCTATCGAATTCAATTGCAACCTATGAACATGAATAAATAATTGTCTGCATCTCAATAAATATTTTTTTTCGTAAAAAAAAAACAGCGAAAATAGACCTAAATTTGTGTCTGTGTCTCACTTTTGCTCTCCTAGTAGTTTTAGTCACTTTATACCGCCACAAAGTAACAGCCACTACGTGTGACTATGCAGTAACACTTTCCAATGCACTTGCTACCCAGTGTGACCTCTAAAATTAATATCATACGTGCGGCATTATAACTGCCGGCGACGCGAAAATGTACCTATTGTACCTGGCTTAGCAAAAAATACTAGACATTGCTCCACTTTGGTTTCAAGGTCAATCTTTTAATTTATCTGTGCAGGGGCTTAAGTTGGTAACGCAATGGCGTGTCGATGGCGTCCCAGTAGAAAGACAAAACCGGCGTTTTTATCGAACTCACCCTCTAGAATTACAATCAGATTATTCTTTGCTGTACTACAAAAGGACCGACAGCATTAATAAATCGTAATTGAAGCCGTCAACTGGGACTCTGGGAGCCCATTCTGGCACCATTGCGTTACGGACTCAATCGTAGGTACCTACGCATGTTCCAAATAT
Organism: Zelleria hepariella; assembly: GCA_949319315.1. Classification (NCBI taxonomy): domain Eukaryota; kingdom Metazoa; phylum Arthropoda; class Insecta; order Lepidoptera; family Yponomeutidae; genus Zelleria; species Zelleria hepariella. Next base: position 5,477,109 of record OX439380.1, on the reverse strand, counting down.
GTTGGTTGACCCATTTATCAAATGTAGAAAAGAGGTAGAAAGTGCATTAGGTAGGTGTTTATGACCGCATTTGGAAAAAGCAGTTATATGTACATGAAGCATGAAAGAGTAATAAAGCCGAGATCGGGCCACGACCTTTGTTTTATTGTTGTTCTCTTAACCGGCTTATCATGGCCACATCCGCGGGAGCAAAATTATTCTATCAATGCTTTTATAAGGCCTTTCCATGATGATTTATACAGCGTCCAGTGGCATGTCTACTCACACTAGACAAGTGAAGTGACCACACGGATGCTGCATGATCATTATTGGGACATGATCATTATTATAACATCGTGATAAACATATTTGTATCCTTACCTTAGCGGTGCTTTGTATCTGCAAGAAGGTCGCGATTCCAGCGCGCACCCTGTTTTTCACCCCTCGTATCGTGCCTTTAGAGCTCTTGATCGTCGACGGCGCCTCACTCTTAAAGTCTTTGAAACCGGCAAAATACTCCACCTCTTCACCACCCTCACTGGCACTGACACTCACACCACTAACACCTTTGTTCACTAACTTCTCGTCAAATTGCTTCTCGTTCAGATGAAAGTCGTAATACTTGTCGGCGTCGAAGTAGCTACCACTGTAGCACATGCGCTGCTGTTTGTCCTCTTTCTTTCGGTCCTCGTATGTGCTCTCAATTATTACTGGCGATTTGCTGGGCAGCGACGGCGGCCCGGCCAGTCTTTGATCGTTATTAAATTGCGTTACGAGACGAAACGAGGTGAGCTCGCTTTCTTTCGATAGATTAGCATTTTCATTAATATTCTGATCCGTTTCCTCCGCGCTCTTTTGATCGTTTTCGGTTTCTATCGTGTTCAGTTTCGCTGAGCGGTCTCTGATGTCTTGGAGGAGCGTTCTTGGTAGAAAGCTGTCTTCTTTATTCGGCGTACTGAAGACGGGCATTTGTGGCGCGGCCGGCGGGTCCTCTGCGTCCTCTTTTTTGCCTTCGCAGTGACTTTCGTCGGTGTGGACACTGTTTAGTTCGCTACTGTTAAGGGAATCGCACGATATGTTGGACTCATTGTCTTCGAAATCGACCTCGGCGTTGTGACTGTTACCGTTAGTTGCCGGGCTAATTAGTGTCACAGTCACCGCTTTCTTGTTGTTGCTCGTTTTTGATACTTTCTTCTTGGGCAGCGGCGGTGGCGTGCTGTCAAGGTCACTGCAGGTCCCTGAGTCAAGCGTGTCGGACGGCGAACACTGACCGCTAGACATAACCATGTTAGAGTTCAACGAGTACGAATTGCAGTAAATATACGGCGGCTTATCCTTGTCTGACCTTTGCAGCTCATTGTTCTCCAAGATCTTCGGAAGCGTTTCGTCAACATTGATTCGCACGAAGCTGTTGTTCTTCTTGTTGAAGTCGTTGAATTTGAACGGATCGAATTCCGTTTCGCTCTTGAGGTGGACGCTGGAGATTTTCGGCGCAATGGGTTTGTCTTGGTCGGTGTTGATCCTTATGGTGACCACGTGCCGGCCGGTGTTGGCTGCAGACTGGCGCGCGTCTGCCGCCTCGCGCGTCTGGGTCGCCGCTACGAATACCGTTGTGGGCGCCTTCGTATTAAGGACGACCGGGTGCATCGAACTTAAACTTCGGTCTAAGCCATCTTTGTACCCGTTAAGACCTAGCTTCGTCTCCTCGCCAGTTATTTGCGTGAACGTCGAGTTTTTCTGCTTGATTTTCGGTGGTAAAGGGGGAGGTATGTACTCTAGACTGGGCCTGTGCGCTAGTTCCTCCATCATGATGTCCTTTTGTGCGCGTTAATAAATGAGCATAATTAAAAATAACGGTCGGTTCGATTTGCTATGCAAGCTGCGCTTTAGATAGTGGCCAGTGTATAAGGCATAATATATCCGGTGGCAGCGAGAGTGTAGGTTAATTAAACGTCTGCTCCACCGCGTGCTCGGTACCTGCAAAGAAAAATAATTTGCCGTTAGTTTAGGAGTGTGAAATAAGAGCATATAATCTGAAAAATTTGTAAATAAGAAAATGTATTGTTCTCAAAGCCAGAGTGTCTATCAACAGACGTCAAAATAGGTATTAAAATCTCGAAGGCGAAGGCTCGAATTTCATGAGAAACGAGTATTTAATGCGAGTTCACACAGAGTTGTACAAATCCGCATTCATATCTAACAAAAAGCCTGTAGTAAAAAAAAGAATTAATGTTAATCATTCAAGAAATGCCTCAGCAAAATAATGTGTGTGTAAACGTTTCTCAATAATATTGTATGTCCCAGCTTATAAAAGTGACACTATTTCATAGTTTATTTCTACACGCTCTATTTCAAACGAATTATCAATAGGTAACGTGAAAGATAGTTACTTTATTCATGTATAGGTACTTTATTTTGAAACTATAATAGTCTTGCATAATGAACAATGTTGTTAACAAAAAAATTTGGTTTAGAAGCATTGTTTTGAGGTCGGAAGTTGAGTAGTGCGTAAAAATAACCGTCTATTTTTCTAAGGCTGAAGTTAATTGGACAATTGAGAGATTACACCATTTTGTTACGGGTTGATGACGTGACGTAATGGCCAGATTGACATTTTGATACTTTGGTAAATCACATAATTTATTTTGTGCCCTTTTGACTTGAATGTTAGAAAGCTGTCGATAATCGTAGGGTTATTAATATTCTCATTTTTATTACACAAGACACTATGCTATGTTCGTGCGAAAACATACGTACTATGGATACAATAATATGGAATAGAGCCTCTCTTTTGATCTACATAGATCGGTTCAGACATACGTATAGTATAGTATATTTATAGTATAGTATAATTTAAGCCCATAGTGTAGCAAAAACCTTTTTAAAATACTCATAAGGCGAAGTTTGATAATATCCTATTTCCTATGGATATAATATTTTCAGGAAATTATTTTTTAATTTTTGTTGGATGTCTTTTAAAGCGTTTTGTGAAAGCTTCTTTTTGGCTTTTTGAGTGCAGTTTTTAACAAAAAAAAGAAATGTAGATCTTATTCCTTGCGGATTAGGACACAAATGGCGAGGCGCGGTCGATATTGATGCAACAGTCAATAAACAGCCTATCATAAATTAAGATTGCTACTTTCTGATCTTAATTAAAAGAGTGAAATATTAGTCACGTTAGAAATAGAATAAATACAACAGAGGTACCATATTGTTGGCTTACATTTTTACTTTGACGACTTTATACAAAGTTGATGAATTTTGTGACTAACTTAATTTACACGAATTCACTCACAGGAGTTCCCGACCTGTGTTCAGTAAACCTTTACATTTCCTTACACTTTAAATTTCGTAAATCGTAATCACTGCACGTGTAGTCGGTGTAGCCGACTAGTTTCGGTTCTCATCCGGAGACCTTAACTGTCGGCGCGCCCGCAGCGCCTAGTGGCGCGCAGTCCAAGACTGGCCACGGCGTTGCGAGGGCTGTTTAAGAGCGGGGGTAAAGCTAAGTGAACGCACTTCAAATAAAAAATTCGCAATGTTTGAGATTGTTTGTCGAATTCACAAAAATACTATAGATTCTAGGCTATATACTTGATCAGCATGTGGGACGAATACCTAATTGCTAAAAGTTGACTCGATAGAAAAAAATCACGAAGTTACCTCTAGTTTTTCGATTTTTTGCTTTTTTCAATGCCTAAAATAATGATATTGCAACCAGACCACCTTGAATTAAATAATACAGTCATTAACACGTCAGTAGGGGGGAGAACATTTTTTGGTGTCATACAGATATTTATTTAAATTAAATATCAAAGAAATGGCGCAGGCGTCAAGTTATTCTAGACAGATTTTGTGTATGCCCTCTCCGTCGCACGCGCTTTTTGACCTATTCTTTGTTTCGTTGTTCGCTGATCGCCTCAGTCACGAGCGCTCTGTTGAGACGAGTGGTCTATGCCTGCCGGCGCTCCGTCCGCGACCCGTAATTAATCTTAATATTTGAAACAAAGTCGTGTTAGTTACACCATTTATAACTCGAGAACGGGTGGACCGATTTTTATGATTTTAGTTTTGTTGGATTTCTCTCTGCCCCGAATAGCAGAATAACTATTAAAACAACGGAAAAACTCACGAGAAAAAAACTAAGTCTGCGCGGACTAAGTCGCGGGCAAAAGCTAGTTATTTATATTGTTTTTCTTGTAAAAATATCGTTAGCTGTTTAGACTTATTAATTAAGTTTTAGTTATAAATAAACCTAAATTTAAGATATATTTATAGTGTCGTATTATTATTGCGTAATAAAGAGACTGTGGCCCGGTTTCTGAGTTGAGAATTTTGCTAAGCAAATGGGTAAGTATCGTCCTGTCTCTGCAGATTTCTCAGAAAAGAGCGTGACAGAGCGATACGTAAAGTATGTGCTTATTAAAATTCTCAACTCAGAAACCGGGCCTGTTTGTTTTACGCCAAAATGGGAAATAAAAATAACAAACGACTCAAGTGTTCGTTTAGCAATAAGCGACCTATAAACTTCACAACCCACTGATATGTTTTCATTACAGTCACAATTCAAAGATAACAATAAAAAAATATTATTTTATTACCATTTGAAGATTATTCGGATTGTGGTGCAAAGTCACCCCGCTAGGTGCAAAGCTGGGTGCAAAGACGAGACTATTCCATTTTCCCCCACTAGAGTTCCCCCACTGGTGGGAAAAAATGGAATTGCACAAAAAATATTCCATTTTTCCCCACTGGCCACCCCGCTGAGTGGCTGGTGGGGAAATTGGAATTTTTATTCCATTTTCCCCCACCAGATATTTATAGACAAGACATTGGCGAGGCAGACTCATTACAATGATGCAGTCACTGTAGCCTAGCCTAATTTTATAATTAATCGGCATAAATAAAACTAATTTGTTAACTTTACCTACTAATTTGTTTATTTGTATTTAAAAATATACAGGGTGGCCCAAACATAGACGTCAAGCGAGAAAATCTAGATAGCTGACACCGAGGGCTACCCGAATCACCCCCATGTATGTTCAGCCATTTTTTGTCGTTTAGAAGTTATGAGGCTTTTAAGGTTTTTTTGAAATAAATTACCTAGCATTCGATTTTATTTTTTAACTTTTTTTTCTTTCGTCTTTTCAGCATTTTATTTTATTCTTTAGAGTCTCAGATAAATTATCTATCACCAAAAAATAATGATCAGCTATGGACTTTTAGAAGATACCGGAATTTTGATCCAAAGTCCAAAAATGTTGTTTTCAAGAAAACATCACTGAAATTGTTAGTATGGGGAAAAAAATAAGTAGAGGTCTGAAGGACTTTTTATTGATTTCAAAAACTTTCCCAAAGCCTCATTCTTTAGAATAATACAAAAAACCTGTCACTTTATGGGACTTTTATTCAAGTAATTTGCGATCAAAGTCGAAAAACTGGAGTTGGAAGAAATTTTATTTCAATCGATTTTCATTTATTTTCGTCGATTCGGACAAAAAACATTGCGGATCGGCTTAAAATCATCTGTCAGTAGGATCTGCATTAGAAATTCATGAGGTCTATTATATGGGTCTGTTAGGGTAGTGTGAGTTAAAATTTGCAACTTCGAAAAACTTGTGGAAACTGAGAAAATCGAGTAAAACATCGAAATTTTGGGACTATTTTCACTATTTGCTCTCTAGGGCCAAAATTATGATTTTTTTGCAAACGATTTTTTTTACACACATAAACTGTATTAAATTACCTACAATTTGAGCCTAATTTCAGCTCTATTGACACCATAGAAGACAATGACATAATTTCCCCAAACATTGAAATTTTCAAGTTTTACGAGCTGATTTCGTAAAATATTGGAAAAACCTCTTATCCTACGAAGAAAAGTTACTGAAAATACCTTGTAGAAGATTTAATAAGCTTTTATTAAAGCCCAAAACCAAGTCTGTGAGACTAACAGTTCACTCACAATCTCAAAAAAATGAAAAGAAGGTAAAATGAGTTACAGAAGCAAAAGACTCAATGTATACAGGGTTCTTGGAAATTAGACCGGGATGTAGTTCTGTATTTTTGTTATGTTATATGGGTCTGTTAGAGTAGTTTGAATTAAAATTTGCAACTTCGAAAAACTTGTAAAACTTAGAAAATCGAGAAAAACTTCGAAATTTTGGGACTTTTTCACTATTTGCTCTGCAGGGCCAAAACTATGCATTTTTTGCAAAAGATGTTTTCTACAATTATAAACTGCATTAAATTATCTACAATTTGAGCCTAATTGCAGCTCTATTGTCCCCAAAAAAGCCAAGCTATGACACGTCAAAGATGACCAATTTTTCTCGAAAATTGAAAATTTCACGTTTTACTCACTTATTTCGCGAAATATTGGCAAAACCACTTGCTCTAAGAAACTTTGCTGAAAATATTTTGTAATACATTTTTTATTTATTTATTAAAGCCCAAAACGAAGTCTGTGAGACTAACAGTTCACTCACAATCTCAAAAAAACGAAAAGACGGTAAAATGGGTTACAGAGGCAAAAGACTCAATGTATACAGGGTTATTGGAAATTAGACCGGGATCTTATAAAGGGCATTAGGAAAGGTCATTTGCAACAATATTTACCCCAAAAATAATATAACCTCTCCGTCCATAGCAAAAAGACTTGTAGATCGTACTTCTTTCTTTTGTCGTTGTTGTGTGTGGATTTGGATTGTGAGTGAACTGTTAGTCTCACAGACTTAAATTTGGGCTAAATAAATATATTACAAAATATTTTCAGTAACCTTTCATAGAGCAAGTGGTTTTGCCAATATTTCGTGAAATCAGTGAGTAAAACGTGAAAATTTCAATTGTCGAGAATAATTGGTCGTCTTTGACGTATCATAGCTTAGCTCCTATGGGGTCAATAGAGCTGCAATTAGATTCAAATTGTAGATAATTTAATACAGTTAGAAAACATCTTTTGCAAAAAATGCATAATTTTGGCCCAGCAGAGCAAATAGTGAAAATAGTCCCAAAATATCGAAGTTTTTCTCGATTTTCTCAATTTCTACAAGTTTTTCGAAGTTGAAAGTTTGAATTCAAACTACTCTAACAGACCCATATAACATACCAAAAATGCAGAACTACATCCCGGTCTAATTTCTAAGAACCATGTCTACATTGAATCTTTTGCCTCTGTAACCCATTTTACCTTCTTTTAGTTTTTTTGAGATTGTGAGTGAACTGTTAGTCTCACAGAGTTGGTTTTGGGCTGTAATAAAAGCTTATTATATCTTCCAAAAGGTATTTTCAGTAACTTTTCTTCGTTGGATAAGTAGTTTTTCCAATATTTTACGAAATCAGCTCGTAAAACTTGAAAATTTCAATGTTTGGGGATATTAGGTCATTTTCTAAGAGCCATAGCTTGTCTTCTATGGTGTCAATAGAGCTAAAATTAGGCTCAAATTGTAGGTAATTTAATACAGTTTATGTGTTTAAAAAACATTGTTCGCAAAAAATGCATAGTTTTGGCCCTAGTTAAAAAAAGTCCCAAAATTTCGATGTTTTTCTCGATTTTCTCAGTTTCCACGTTTTTCTTAGTTGTAAATTTTAACTCACACTACCCTAACAGACCCATATGACATATCAAAAATGCAGAACTACATCACGCTTTGTGAATTTTGCCTCTTTATCCGGCGGCCAAGTATATATTTTTTAATACAAATTAGTAAAGTTAACAAATTAGTTTTATTTATGCCGATTAATTATAAAATTAGGCTAGGCTACAGTGACTGCATCATTGTAATGAGTCAGCTTCGCCAATAATAATCTTGTCTATAAATAGCTGGTGGGGGAAAAAGGAATAAAAAATCCATTTTCCCCCACCAGCCACTCAGTGGGGTGGCCAGCGGGGGAAAATGTATTTTTTTATGCGATTCCATTTTCCACCACCAGTGGGGGAACTCTGGTGGGGAAAAATGGAATGGTCCCAAAGACGGACTGGGGTCTTACCGGTACACAATAATAATTCATGGTCTACACAGTATGTACATTGTATATAGGGTATATATGTATAATAATATTATTTAGGTATTCCTCGTTGATATTTTTCCAATGCTTTTATTCCTGAATTTTTTATTTATTCCTGAAACATTTTATAAGGTACGTTCATAGTCATATTATACGCTGCTTTTCATGGTTTTAATGCTGAAGGGTTTTTTGTACTGGTCATTATAAATAACTTTTGTTCTGACATTTAGGTATTTAGGAAAAAAGCTAGTTTGTAATAGAGGAGACTTTTAATTTTCGCTTATTTCGGAAAAAGTGGTCTAGAATTACCAGTACAACAAAAATGTATCTTCCCCTTCGTGCTCTAAAATCACAAAAGTTCTAAATGTGCCAGTATAGTGAAGAGTATTATTTAACAGTTTTTTTGCGTAAGTATACCTACCTACTATCCGCGCGCAAGCATCATGACATCGAGCTATTTACGCGAGCGAGACGCGCCGACCCGCTTTCTGTGAGGGGGTGGTTTGCGAGACGCGCGGGTGAAATCGTAAATTTTGCTGGCTTTACTCGCACTCTTAAGCTCCATGAATAAGGTCTCCGAATGAGAACCGAAATAGCCGGCTAGACCGACATAAGTACAAGTAAGTTTAACCGTTTACAAAATACAAAACTTTACATTTTCTTTGTAAAGTCGCCCCTAACGTTAATTAATAGAGGTGGTGCTTCTATCGATTCTGTGCGTCAAACGTAATCGAGGAGAAATATTACAAGATCTTGCAATTTTAACATCGACGTAAAGATTGTTCGAAAAAACACTTTCGCCTGCTAACTATCGAGACGAATCGAATTTTCTAATGGATTCTCTCGGAGCATATTGCGAAGGCCACGGAGCTCGAAGTGGAGTAAAATGTCTTTAGAGACTGAGGAATGTTGTTAATTATTCTTGTTATGAACTGATTGGGAGAATAATAGAACAGTATCGTGTGCGTTATGAATTGAGAAATAAATATAATTTTCATTAAGATTTCTGAAAACCAACATAAAATGTAAGTTATTCGGAGCGAAGTGCGGACAAACCCCTAGTTTTATAATGCTGTTTTACATAATGTTCGCGGCATTCCAATCTCAGTTGAAATGTTCGTTCGGTTCCACTGTATAAACATCGCAGATCGCGAGCTTAAAAAAGTAATACGTGTATGTACAGAAATAACATTTAAACACAGTTGAATAAAAGCTGGTAAAAAGTTCACTGAAAAACATTGAAAAATCAAGTTTTCTTTATGTACCCCAAAAAACTTATTATTTATTATAGGTATTGTAATTTGATTGTCATCACGTTGTCATTTTGTCACAGCACAAATTGAATGAGCTAAGAAGTCTTTCTGTTTATAAAAGTTTTGTTAAGTCTTTAGCTCTAATAAATCATCTATTCTGAAAGCCATTCCGATTTTTCGTCGCCGAAAGTGAAACTGATTTTGTTGAAGATTGTATCCAATTGTTACGCATTGTTTCAATTGGATAATAATCTTTTGTTACGTAGCGGCTTAATTGGAGATTATTTTTGATCGTAACTGGAAATGGCAGAGGTATTCAATTAGTGAAATACACAAATAGCATAAGGCTATTGTTTTGGTAACGGATTACACATATCGTTCGTTATCGAATGATTTAAGCTACATTTCATGTTCAATAATAAGGTTTATCTTTCTTGCACTTTTGTTGCATTAACAAAGCATTTGTGTTACTCAGTTTATTGTTTTATTTTATTACTAAATCATGGTGTGGAGACCCGCCGATGTAGGTAAGTGTAGGTAAAGAAAAGTCATAGCTAGTCTTTATTTTTACTTCTATGACTACTTTACGTTCTTTTATTTGAAAATTGGTGCTACCATTATACACTGAGGATAGGTAGGTATGTATGAGCTTATATCTTCCACTTCAAATCACACATCGGCTTTTCTAAGAACCTATGATGTGTTTTTTAAACCAAAGAAAATAGAAACCAGGAACTTTCACACTTTTCAAAGTAAAAGTAAAACATCATCCTTTGTAAACAATAGAATTGTCAGTCAATTAGTAGGTAGGCAGACAGACGATGCCAAACATATAAAATCCATTTGAGCCTATTGTGGTTGTGTATTACATACACAATGTAAGAAAATGTCACATTGTCAGACGTTGGTGAAAGATTCACTTCGATGTGATTTTGAACCTGTCAACCAAAGCTCATTGGGCACAAATAAAATAGGGTATGGATCGCATTTTTATTTTCATGATAAGAAGTATTGTTTTTTCAGAAAAAATAATTTCTTCGGGCATCTCTGTCAACCCAGCATCAATTACCATTATAAATATAACGCTTTGTAAAAATAGAATATTGTTTTCAACCAATATTGTTTTTTTAATCTGGTAATTTTAACACCCGTAAGATCAGAGGTGAAGGTAGCATTCATGACCTATAACTTCACCTTTTCAACAAATCAAACAGCCAAGTGTGTCACCAAACAAATAAAAGACCACCAACAATACGACCACCTAATCATTTTGTTATGAATAAGAACAGATAGACAATTTGAATCCGTTTCATTCAACTTATTTGGCCATTACCAATTTGGTAAGGTACGGGGCGCTAAATTATGGCCAGGCAATCGCCAAGATGGACTGAGGACCTGTGTGCTTATTCTGCAAAAAAATCGGCACAGTAGCTAGTCCTAAAAACCGGTTTATTTGGGGAAAAATAGCTCTTAGAAATATAGCTCCAAGAACGATCAGAGCTAGTGAAGATGGAGAAAAAAAAGTAGCTAGATACTTAGTAATAGATATAATGCGCGCGGGATGAGAATGGGATGGAACCTTGTCAAAGTCAATTGAAAACATACTGTATTTTACTTTGACAAGGTTGCATCGACGCGAGTTTGCTTACCGCGCGCGTCTCAGTTCCAAAAGGTCGCATCCCATTCTCATTCCGCGCGGATTATAGTAATAAGTATCTGATTTATATCCTTTTTATTTACTTTAGATAATATTTTGATGTTCAATGTAAATAATTTATTTATGGCATATTGAATAAAAACAATTGATTCTGATTCTGATTCTTATGAAAACATCAAAATGATAATATTTTTTTCGACAAATAATACGTATTATTTGTCCAACTGGGCCTTGGTATTGAGAGGTTTTCTCGGTCAAAGTGACAGGGAAATGCTGGATGAGGATCCTAAATCCGAAAAGAGCCATTTTCCTCAGCATTAGGTAGTGGATAAAAAAGAAGAATATATTTATTTGCATTGAGATAAACTTCTGTCATACTTATACAATCGTTCATTCGGTGATTTTCCTAGACTCTACGGCAGAATTTACGTAACTTATAGCAGACCAAACTGTTGTGTTGACAGCGTAACTTTCTCTCGACGTCAGGTGTCGCTTTATAGACCCACTTATGGGCCAGAAAAATTAGTTGATACTTTCCGAGAGCAAAACATGAAGTTCGCGAGGGTCCAATTCAGTAGAGCTCCTTTTTGGTTCGCTTAGCCAGAGGTTGCAGGTTCAAGTTCTGTCTGGAGGATTTTTTATCAACTTGTATGGTTATTATACGTTTATCAAAAATGTATGGTAGTCTTGTGGTGGCTTGTAATGACTTGTAGTGGTGGTAACTGTGAAGGAAAGTATTGTAAGAATACCTGAGTTTTTTTAAGGTAGTCCGAGGGCTGAACCTGGACCTCGATTATTGGAAGCTAATAGCGCTTACCACATCGGCTATAACCACTTAAGAAGATGATTAACCTCATTATTGCATGACTACGAGTACTTGTAGACGCAAGCCGTATGCAAATATGAAAGTTAGTTATAAACTTGTCAACTGACACTGCATTTCTAATGTGTACGTGAAAAGTACACGCGATCGTGAGTTAAATCGGTTGTAACATTAATCAAGGTTGTTTATGTCACTATAGGCTAAATAATACAGGGTGTAACAGAAAGGTCCTGTGACAATGAAGAAGCAACTTTTACGATGGGGCCAATCTCGAATAAGGTATCAGCTGTTCCATGCTAAAATTCGATACCTACTGTAAGTACCAAATGTATAGAGCAGCTGATTTTTTTTTTCGAGATTTCGCTTTTAGCCCCATAGTAAAAGTTGCTAGTTAAGCGACTCCTTTCTGTGTAACAGGACCTTTTTGTAACACCATGTATAGTAGTGTTGAGAGGCATGCAATTTTTTCAATTTTTTTCCTTTTAGCTAATCGCCCAGATTCATCCGGTATTATTTTGAAGAAAAAATAAATATCTTGCCGATCCATCGCAGAAGAAGTGTGACCACTCGGACGCTTCAGTGCCCGGGTACTAAATCCCACTTATATTATAAATGCGAAAGTTTGTGAGTGAGTGAGTGTGTTTGTTACTCTTTCACGGTAAAACGGCTGAACGGATTTGGATGAAATTTGAAATAGAGATAACTTAGACATCAGAATAACGCATAGGCTACATATTATCACGCTTTTACACTTTAAAGTAAAGCACATAATTATCCTTTTTCTGTAGTCCACGCGGACGGTCGCGGGAAAAGCTAGTATTTTAATAAGTTAAAGTTTGCTTACGGTGACGGTCAACAAGGTACACACGACAGCACTTCGACCCTTACACGCTAGCACTCTACTCGGTTACGTTACGGGCGACTTTACAACAAAAGTGTACACTCTGATGTGCTGTCGTGTAGTGTACTAGCGCCGCTAATGAAAAAAAGAACATATCTTCTTTTTGGATGCGTTTTTTGCTAAAAACGAGCCGTCAAATTAGTGAGAATCCCTAGGCCTCACTATTTTTAAGGCCTACCTAGATTCCAGATAATACAATAGGTACGAATAAATCCCAAAAGTTGCAATTTTTTTCTTGTACTTATTCGTAGGTTGGTTTATTCGTAGGTTATCTAAGCAGTATTTGATTAAATTTTAAATGATTTTGTAAAAAAAATACCAAAACATCCCGGCTATGTTAATGACAGCAGAATCCATGTTCTGGTTACCTAATGTGTAACCTTCCCAATTTAAGGACATTTTGATTTAAACGCTTAAAATATTCTAAATGCGTTTAGCGACTGCTGTGCAATGATGTCATGGCAATCCAATATTTTTTGCTTAAATTACAGTCCTACTTTTTTAGCTAAGTTTTTCGAATAACTGGTTGAAATCTCAATTAACTATGGAAATTTGTCAAACGCGTTTGCGTTATGCCGTTAAAACATTTTAATATTCATGTTTTTTGTCAACAGGTGTGTTTTTATTAAAATAATAATGATATCCATGCTTTGATTCGTAAATAATTTGCAAAAAGCAGACCGACCAATTCAGTAATTTTATTATTTTTATCATTTTCATGATTGACATCAAACTTGAAGTTTACTTTTGGGTTTTTTGCAAATACCTAAGTATATCCATCCGGTGCATCGCGGAGGAAAATATTCTTGTACCATAAAGCTTTTAAAACATTTTGTTTTTTCTTCTATTTATTTGTTACAATTCCAAATATACAGGGTGATTTTTAAATAGCTTTATTCCTGAAGCCGCGGGGTTTCCTCACGATGTTTTTCCTTCACCGTTAGCGAATGTGAGTGAAGGTGCCACTGGACACTGTATAAATCATCTCATTACGTAGATGCAAAGGCCTTAGTTTTTTAGTTTTTATTCCTGAAACATGTCGACTTCTAAATGTGATTTCCAACAACTTTTTTCTAAAGCTATTTAATAATTGCCCTGTATTATTTCAATTTACGAGCAAGTTGTAAGTACAAGTTCTCACGCTTAAATACACGGTTAATTACACACTCGAAACGCGTTTCATTAAGTACACCGCAAAGGTATTTTTATAATAAGACCGAGGACGGTAATGATAAGTATTATAATGTGAGCATCTAATAGGTTCGGCCTTTCAAATTATGCCGCGGTGCCGACATTTACCAGGGCTCCAAAAGTCACGCTGTCAAGGCCGCTGTGATGCGCGCGCGCACCTGCTGCCGCTCAAGCACCTTGCACACTGTTTTTAAGGCTCCGTATAAGGCTAACTAGCGCCACCAATGTTAAAAAAATCATATCTTCCTTTAGAAGAAGTTTCTGAAAAAATCATAAGATGAGCCTATGCGCCATGCTTTTCTAGATTTTTAAGTGTAGATACCCTCTTCGAAATTTACTTTTAAGCTAAAAAATTTTCGATAACCGCCAAAAGCGGCCGTTTTTTGCGGTTATCGAAAATTTTTTAGTTTAAGACTAGAAATTGAGTTGGGTACCTACACTTAAAAACCTAGAAAAGCATGGCGCATGAGCTCATCTTAGGATTTTTTCAGAAACTTCTTCTGAAGGAAGATATGATTTTTTCAACATTGGTGGCGCTAGTTAGCCTTATACGGAGCCTTAAGGCTGGAAGATAGCAGTGTGTCGGGAAATTCAAAATTTTCACAATTTTTTACATTTTGTTCAGCGATCTTTCGTTCGCGGCAATAACATAGTATTCTTTTAATTATTGTAAACAACAGAAAACAATAATTCAGCCGATTATGTGTTCTGGTCTACGACAAGTTTTTTGGGCAGTGCCACTGCTTCGTAGACCAGAACACATAATCCGCTGAATTATTGTTGTTCTGTTGTTTACAATAATGAAAAGAATACTGTTTTATTGCCGCGAACGAAAAATCGCTGAACAAAAATAGCTCAGTTTAGCTACAAAATGTAAAAAACTGTGAAAATTTTGGATTTCCCGCCACGTTACTATCGTCCACCCTTAAGGCTTTGTTGTGCATTCAGCGCTCTTATTAGTAAGATAATTATATCATATACCCGGTAGTTCTCTCAGAGAGAGTGAGTCCGGACGCATGCCGAAAGAAAACCGAAATATAAATTGCAATTTGCAACGCTTTTTAAACATGTCCTCCACAAAAGGAAAAATATCTGGTATTACATAACAGAGTGTATTTATTTTAATTTCGATTATAATGTCCAAAAACGTAGTTAATACCATCTGCATATTTTTATAATTACGCAATAATTATATTTATTTAAAAACGATCATAATAATAATTTGTTGGTTATATCAGATTTGACGTGTCATCGTTGACATGATATAGAATTCAAATAGATGACGATAAATAACAAAAGTTAATCTAAGCGGATGTTTCATTTTGTCCAAATTTTATTTGAATAATATTTATAAATATACATTTTCCAAGATTCCAAATCTGTGTCAATAGAAGACAGGCATAAATAAAAAAATGCACTTTAATGTTGTGAATGCATTAACGCATCTTAGTGAACAAATAGTTTACAAAACTAAACAAAACCTTTTATTGTAATTAGTAACCAATACCCAGAAGGTTTTTTAAAACCCTCTATGTCACTTAAGAGTTCGATAAAAAAAAGAAAAAATGGACATTGGTGCGTTACTTAAAGAAAGGTATGGGGTACACACTTGAACTTTTTTAAAACCTTTTAAACATGTTGCGTTGAAAGCCTTGGTCTAAAGCTGTTAGCATTGAGTTATTTCGTAGAAACATACATTTTGGATCCACATATTTGTAACACGACAGGTTAAGAGGTCTTACCTACAATTTGAGGAGATTGAATCCATTGTAATAAATAATAATAATTGAATAATTTTGGGAAAGAGAAAAAAGAAGTTAGTTTCAGTAGGTTTTCCAAACGTTTCTTTAATTTTTTTTTGTAAGCATTTCATTCAAATGTGATGTAGGAAGCCAGACACTAGAATTTGGAGTAATCCGTGACTGTTTCCGGACATTTAATTTAAATGTTAAACGTGTCCGATTGTACAGTAAATTATATTAATTCTTATGCAATGGTTGCTACTTCGAAGTAGCGGAAATGTTCTAAAAAGAAAGTAAGTAAACTAATGAACGAGATGAATTAGAAATTATTGCGTAATTTTATGGCTCTACTTTCATAAGTAATGCGTCTCGACTTGTAGCCGTTTACCCTTAACTATAATTAAGTCATCTCTCCTTTCCGTCATAAAAAATGTAGTAAAAGGTAAAAGAGCGTAAGTAACAGTACCAACATTTGTGCGTAAACGACATAAAATCTATCTTGGTTTGTAGGTACCACCACGAAAATGACAATTAGTGTTTAAATATAATAAGGTAGATAATCATAGGAGGTAGTGGCCACCCCTTGGTGTCAGGGTTTTTCGGGCTAAACAACAACCTGGCCAACGGAATAGTGAATCTTGTTTCAACAGTTAAAATATCATAAAATTACACACGCCTAGCCTCTTAATTAAAATTATCGCTATTTATTTACCTTTTATTGAACTCGTGAGGGGGATATTACCTTAATACCCATAAGTACCTCCTTATCTCTAATAATAATAATAGCTAATACGTGCCTTGTAGGCCTTGACACGCTGTTGATGCGATGACGATGATGATGTGGGTTATGCCAATTAACTCAAAAACATTATTTTTTTAATCTCAACTGCTATACGTTTCATTCAAATATTAAGTTTCATCAAACAGTCCTCCTAGAAGAGTAAACAACAAGGTTTTAGTTTTAAGGATTCAACAAAATACAAAATATGTTTTAAATGATAAACGTTAAAAAATAACTGGCTGCTAAATAAAAACAAAAAGTGGCTGCTAAATATACTTTCTTTAAAATATTTTGGAGTTATGTAAAAAAAAAATGTTTGGAGCTAGGCATAATATTTTATGGAGTTGAATGGCATAGCCTGATAACGTTAGTTGATGTGATGATATGTTATGTGTTCGGTCATCATTACACTTGTCTTCACTGATTGAACTGCTACTGGCCAATCATTTCGTCAAAATCAATTTTCGGAGATTGCTTAAGGATTGTTGCAATGCAGTTGGATAATTTATCAAGGTTTTGTTTCATTGAATCGTATGGGAATGCTGATGAATTGATTGTTGATTGATGACTATGATATTTTATCATTCGATGATACATGCATGGAATGTCTAAGATTTTTCAGAACACATAAAAAAGAAAACCTATATTTAACGAAACCTACCGTCACAAGTCAAATTGACACTGTTTACTGTGTTATTTATATCCATAAAATGTATGTCCCTTCTCAGTTTCTTTATGACCTCACCACAAACGTTTCTCTTTTTTTTTTTACTGCCTAGCGCCGAACATCCGTCAAGTCTAAGGGTGTGTCCACACCTAACATTGTTTACACACTTAAGGCGGGTACACATTGAAGTCGGTCAAATGAAGAAAGCTGATGGTAATACGCGTGAGTTGTCAACGAGTAACGCGACACCATTAGGCCTTTTGAACGCAAAGAATTATGAACCTTAATCAGTGGGAATAAAAGTTTTTGTGAAGATTGGTCGTGATGGGATAATTTTCATCCGATGCTTAGCTGACATTCAATTCGTTTTGAGGAAAGATTCCGATGCACATCTAGCTCGTTCTCGTATTGGATAGATTTACAATGTCAACTTAGTAAGACTTGCATCACATTGAGAAACTTTTATTATAACTTTTTTTACGAACATTCTTAAAAACTATTGTACTTAAATTGTTTTGCGATTTGATAATAGAAAATTGACTAGCTCGATTAATAATAAAAAAATATATATTTTGCGGAGGGATTTATATCACCCAAAAAAACTTCGTTCACAATTTAAACAAACACGTTCCCTAGCACGGGTTAGTGCTTTAGAAAAAACAAAAAGTTCGTTCACAATGTTGTGTAGTTTTACAGTAGAAAAGTTGAGTAAGTATTCGTACCTAAATAGAGATATGAGATATATCAGAAAATGTGTAAACAAGTTTACACGTTTTCTGATATAAAGTTTTTTTTTTGTCGTTCAGTAGAAAAATAATACTACGTCTAACATGACCTTTGAATGTATGTTATGGTTGATTAAATATCATAAAACCACCGTATTATATTCTGTGCATTAGCCATGCACGGTGCGTATGCGCAGGTAGCCGGCATTTCCGGTCCGCTACTCATTTAAAAGGTATAAGGAAGTGGAAAAAGAGACAATAGACGCCAATAGAAAGGTAAAGGCCTACCACTTGATACGCGAACTTTGAGGGGTCAGTAAAGTATCGATAACAATTTGATCGACTACAAATGTTGAGGAAAATCTTTGGTCCTGTGAGAGAACCAGATGGCACATATCGCTCTCGAATGAACCATGAGCTGGATGCGCTTATGGAGCGAGAAACCATCGTCAGGTTCTGTAAGTCGCAGCGTCTTAGATGGGCCGGTCACCTGGAGAGAATGCCAGACACCAGAGCCGCAAAGGTAATGAGCAAATGGAAACCACAGCAGAAGAGACCAAGAGGCAGGTCCAAAAAACGTTGGATTGACTGCATAGAAGAAGACCTCAGGAAGATGGGCAACTACACCAACTGGCGAAAAGAGGCAAGGGCCAGAGACAAATGGAGATCTACTGTGGAGGAGGCCAAGACCCACAAAGGGTTGTAGCGCCAAAGGAAGTAAGAAGTAAGTACAAATAGTCAAATACCGGTTAAGATGGAGAAAACATGAAGACAGATCAATGCTCCATGAGAAGAAGATCGTAACCGAACGAGCGAGCGAATCGATCAAAGTTCTCCGAGTCTACTGGCAGACTCGGAGAACTTTGCTCGATTCGCTCGCTCCAGAACCAACCAGCGTTTGTATGTAATGTTTGTATCAGTGTATCCATTTTAGTTAGTTGGATCGTATTGAAATTTGGTAGGCGGGTAAATAAAATTAAAAGTATTATTAGGTATGAACGAGAGCAAAACGATCAAGGGGTTGCCGAGATATGGGTATGTAAAGTGCGCGAATGGTGCGCCTGCGCGCCTGCGCGAATGGTGTTAGCATAAAGTTACACAATGCGAGTTCACAGTTCGGGGCGCACTAATAGTACCTAGAGTACCGAGACAAAAAAAACATCTTTCAGCGGCCATATTCAGCTGAGTTTTTAACCTCTTTCAAGCTTAACCGTTGGATGCCCGTGTTAGAACCAAAGTCGTTCAGAATATGTAGAGATTGTCTGACAAAATAGACAAATAAAAATCATATTTTTTTTCTGTTACAGCAGACCTTACAAACTCATAAGGCGCCTCTACACGTTGGGCCAATATGGGCCAAGCCAATCATTACTAATCCGCGCTACTATGGAAAATCACCCGCCAACATACACAAATCCTCCTTCTGCACATTGGCGTTGACCTCTATCGCTCCGTGTTGGGATAATGTGTAGAGGGGCCTTTGATAGTAAATCAATCAAAATGTTTTTGTTCATTCATCACAGCATTTTAGGTCATTTGTTGACACTACGATAGATAAAGTCTTTTGCCACTTTGAAAGACTTTGTCGAAGTTCACTATCCAAGTGGTTTGCACCTAGGGTTGCCAGGTGAGTCGCGAAAATATACCGGACAACCCCAAGCCCAACTAATACTAATATTTGCATAAATCAACATCACATAAATCAACTAAATTAGTTACAAAATTTTGGTTCAAGTAGTTTTTCAGTTTTAGGAGAGATGGCGTTATTTGCGTTTGAGGGAGTTCATATGCCTACTTTTGTGGGCGCTTCTTACCGGTAGTACCGACTTTCCTAAAAATACCGGACATTGTTTTGTCCGGTATGACTATTTATTTTTTACCGAACAGGCCTCGAAAATACCGGACTGTACGCTTAAATACCGGACATCTGGCAACCCTATTTGCACCTAAGAATAGAAATGCTAAAGACTGATAATAATAGCATAGATTTCTTTATTCTTAGATTTCTTTCTTTATTTCTATATTTCTATTTTTCCTTACTTACCGAAGCGTTACTTTTCAATTTATATTAGGCTTTTTGCAAGTTGTTGCGTGTAAAAGTATGGGGTGAGGCTGTGATTGAAACACCGGCTAGATCAAGACTGACTTTATTTACCTATACCCGCAAGTAGGTACACACATAATATGACAATCCCCTTTTTATAAAAGAAAAATAAGAAGGGATAATTATTAATTACCAATCAACAATAATGATTAATTAATACATTACCGATAACTCAATTATTATTATGGCCTGTTAGATATGTATACAATATTTTAATATAAAAATATGGCTGCGCCATGTAAAAGTATGGGGTGAGGCTGTGATTGAAACACCGGCTAGATCAAGACTGACTTTATTTACCTATACCCGCAAGTAGGTACACACATAATATGACAGTTGCGTTAGGCTGCTTGTACACCGCACCGACACGATACGACACCACACGATATTCGACACGATATTTTGTCGGCGCCGATATAGCGGTAATACATTTACAGCCTTACTTCTTCTTCTTCTTATTCGATTCCTCATGGCTGAGGATCGCGACCATGTCGTACTCGCTTCCATTGGGAGCGGTCTTCCGTCATATGAACTGCCCGGTGAATGCTTCCTCCAGCCGCTGCTTTTATCGCATCAGACCATCTGGTTGGTGCTCTTCCCCTGGCGCGTTTGCCATTCACCTGTCCCAATATTATAAGCTTCTCTAGACCAGACCTGGGCGACCGCATTATGTGTCCAAAGAAGCTGAGGGTCTTTTCCTGGCATATAGTAGATAGGCGTTTTTGGACTACAGCCTTACTAATAAATAACTAGTAGTTCGCCCAGAACTGTGAACTCGCGACCTTATATCTCGGTAACCCCTCAACCGATTTGACTCATGTTCTAATTTAAAAATTATCTTTGACTCGTTTACCTGCCTACCAAACATGACGATCAGACTAAATTTACTCAAGTTGTCATCGAACGAACATTCACATACATGCATAGTACACACGACAGCACGTCGACCCTTACACGCTAGCACTCTACTCGGTTACGTTACGGGCGATTTTACAACAAAAGTGTACACTCTGACGTGCTGTCGTGTGTACATACATACTTACAAATGCCGGATTGTCCAAGTAGACTTGGAGAACTTCTCTCGCTTCGCTCATTCTGCGCCTATGAAAATCTTTGGTTCCAAAAAACGCAACATTTTGTTACGTTATACATTGTAGCAATAACAATAGAAATTATTCGATATACTAATCGGACTGGCCTACATTTAATCGAGTTCTCCGAGTATCAATTGCATGTTCTATACCAATGAATCGAGAACTTAATCGAGATATCGCGTAACACCTGTGTTGGTGACTTTCACTGCAAAATCGAAACCTGGAGTAAAGTTTTAAGATGAAATACGACGCACAACTAGCGCCGCCAATGAAAAAAAAAAAAATCTTTTTTTGGATGCGTTTTTAGCAAAAAACGCTCCTGCGATTTCTCAATGCAAGGCTTAACTATTTTTAGGACCTAAGGTTTGGATTCCAGATCCTAGAACTTAAGAATGCAATCCTGGAATCAAAACCTTAGGTCCTAAAAATTCTCGTAGTTAAGCCTCGCGTCGAGAAATCGCAGGAGCGTTTTTTGCTAAAAAGGAATCCAAAAAAAAAAGTTATGATTTTTTTTTCATTGGCGGCGCTAGATGTGAGACCTATTGCGTCTTAAGCGAAAAGATAAAGTTAACATATGTATTTAAAATACGCCCGACATTTTAGCTTCGAATAAGCATATCTCATAAACGGCTCGACCGATTTTGATAAAACATATCTAAGTACACTCGCTAGAAAATTTGCTTTCAAATATATAAAAAAAAACCGCATCCAAATCGGTTCACAGACAGGCACACAAACACATAGCCACGCGTTCAAACTTATCACTCCCCTCTTTTTGGTCGGGGGTTAAAAAAAGCTATGCGAAAAGAAAAAGTCGTAGTCGTAGAACAGACAAAAGTTGTCAGAAATTAAGTTTGGAAATTGACATTTTCCAGGAATAGCTTATATAAAATTACAATATATTTTTAGTCTCTTGAGACTGTACGAAAAATAAAACCTTTTTATAACCAGCCTCTACTCTTTCCTTTCCAAAAATTCTGTGTTTACGCCGGATGTAGAGGCGCGCGCCCAAAGAGGTTGGTGCGCGCGGTCAAGGAGGCGAGCTGGCAGTCAGTTTTTACTTTTTCTATTTTCGCGATTGTGTTTTGTTTTGTTGTTGAGAATTTGTCACCGGGGCGAACAAACGTCGTAGTTTTTGTTCCCTCTAATTTCGTATATTGTTATGTATTTTGTCTGTCTGTAATGTCTGTAATGTCTGTAATTCTGAAGTAATAAACAAGAAGTAATTGTAAAGTTTTAAGTTGTTTTCATCAAAAAATTTTTGGTGCAAACTTCACGCCAACTTAAAACGTATCTGCACTGCAAACTGGTACGTGAAACTATGTAATGTTTATGTTTATTTCTATTGGCCTTCAAGAATCGTGCGTTTCCGAGCGACAGGCGCGTGCGCACAGACAGACAGCATGACAGTCTTGTTATTAGTGTAAGAGACAATGTTGGCTTGGCTGCTTGGAACAAATGTTGGAACCAACAATGTGTAGTGTAAAAGTAAGTGAAATCAATATAAAACCAAAAATACTGTGTTAATTAATATGAGCTCGTCTCGTAATCAGCGGGCGAATATTATTTTTTTTTCTATTTTAGTCTATTCAGAAAACCAACCATTACAGTGTAAAACTAGTCAACAGATAATAGTTAACAGATAATTTATGAGCGAATTAAAGGTTTCCACATAAGATATTTTATGATTTATTTTGCTTCTTTGTGAGCAGTAAATGTTGACTGCATCAACAATAAATTAAAAAAAAAATCAAAACTCCAAACTTATCAAGTTTCTACAAAAAGGTGATTAACAATTAATTAATCACCGATTTACCGAGTGCTTTTAAGCTTTAAGTAATTGCAGCCTTTTAATTCAGGAATCCCAAAATTGTGGTATTGCAACTTTTTGATAAAAACATAATGATAATGGAACTGCAATCACACAATAATTCGGTTACGATAAAATACAATTTTACACAAATATTGGATCAAACATAATAATGGATGCCAATAATGGAGAGTAATGTTCGTGCCTTTTAATCCAAAGTCATTCAATTTGCAACAATTAAAAGTGGATAACGGCTAATTAAGATTGTCCATTTGCATGTTCATTGTAACTTGTGCATATGGAAATAAGAGTTAATTTCAAATGATACTATGCAAATTGTTTGGTATTTTTTTTATATTGAACTAATCTTTGTTGCGTATGATACAATTACCTGGAGACAGATCAGAAGACAATTGGAATTATATTCTTCTAGATTTAGTGTTAGTTCGAGTCAATACATACAAGGTGTTACAAAAGTACCTAACTCTTTTACAGGGTAATAGCACCCGGTGATAGAGATCACAACCTAAATATTTTTTTTGCTCTATGACGTTCCGTTAATTTTTAAATAAATGAAATGTGAACGATGTGGCGGGAGAAAAGTATTTTTTAAATATTGTTTTCATTGACTTTCACAATGTTTTAACAACTCAAAGCTATGTAAATGCACCTACACGCACAAACATATTTTTAAATTTGAGCTAATAACAAAAACAAAAAAGTTATAAATTTTTTTCAATTTTGAGGTTATAAAATAAAATTTGTTTTTTTTCACTTTTTTTTAGTGATTTGACATCCTGTTGACCAGAGGGTTACACCCTGTAAAAAGAGTTAGGTACTTTTGTAACACCTTGTATAATAAAAAGCTATCAAACATAGTTTTTGCAGAAATGAAGCAACATTTAGTTATGTTTAGCCCAAGGGAAATATAATCCGTGCGGAATCAGAATGGGATAATACTTTTTGGAACTGAATCGAAAATGACAGTTCTCGAGTAGTGTCAGTAAAAAAAAAATAGTTCTACGTTCTATCAAAGGGTTATGAAATTGGAAATACACAAAAATGTTTAATGGTTGTAAAAGGATTCAATGTTATTGCATTAATTGAATAAAACGTGATAAAACTCGAGCAGACACCCACGCGCACAGAAAACACAAGCAAGTTTCGACGCGAGTTTGCCATAGACAACTAGAGTTTGCCGAAATGCTGACGCTACAGAACCGCGAGCTTCTCAGTTCCAAAAGGTATTATCCCATTCCGATCCCACACGGATTATACTGTTAACGCGTGATGTAGAGGCGCGCGCCCAAAGAGGTTGGTGCGCGCGGTCAAGGAGGCGGAGTTGTAGCTGGCTGGAGTTTCCAGCAATGTCACTTTCATGATCGTATTTTGTTTTTGTTGAGAAATAGACACAGGGGTGAACCGAAAGTTGAAGTTTTCGTTCCCACTATATTTTTTTTGTAATATTTCTATAGTAATGTCTGTAATTTGCACGTAAAATATACCAAGAAGTACTTACACCGATTTAAGTTGTTTTCATCAAACAAATACCCACAAGGTTTTCCTTTCCTTAGCGAGTGGTATTGCTAAAACAAATTCACTTAAAGTGGCCGTAATTGACCAATACTCCAAGAAGGGTGGTCCGCCTTGAGACGAAATTGACACACCTCTTTTGCCTCATCTGTATTCTCAAGTCGTTGACTACAGGTTCTCCTGCTTTATACAGGGTGTTATAAGAAAGCCGCCCGACTCGAAAGGCACGCATGCCTACCAACCTACTTACTAGATACCAAAACAAAGTAATTTTCCGTAAATATTTGCTGGGAAATGATTTAGTTTTTTTATTTGGTGAAATAATTTATCACACATTGGACTTGCAAGAAAGAGAAGTAATTTTGCGGAAATGTTGACAATAACCTAAGCATCTTACGCTCGAAATGTCAATGTTTAGAATACATTGCGGGTTGCACTTTGAACGTCGTCGTGTAATCAAAACTTTGATAAGATTTGTTAAAAAAAACAATAATAAACACATTTCGGTTCTGCAATTTTTTTTTTAAAGCTCAGATTTGCTCTCTTAAACCAATTTCCCAGGCATGTTCCCATCATCCACGCGCGATGAGAATGGGATGCGATCTTTTGGAACTATGACGCGTGCGGTAAGCAAACTCGCTTCGAAGATACCTTGTCAAAGTAAAATAAAGTCAATTTTCGATTTACTTTGACAAGGTTTCATCCCATGCTCATCTCGCGCGGATTATACCATGCGGGCAATACGTGGTTTCACACTCTGTTGTCTTTTAAAACCCTGTATGTAGAGAAAAATTACTATTTATTTTTAACCCTTGCAGCACGTTCGAGGAGCGTTTAGACCAATTATGGTAGCCGCCATATACAGCGCAATGCAGTTAAGTAAATACATAATGAGTGTTAAACCACATGTTACGTGTAATGACAAATTAGGAGGAGTATAAATTGAAGTTGTTACTTTAAACGTTTCTGACTGAATTATGTAGAAGGAGTATCAAGGACTTCTAACTTCGAAATTGCCTGAGATACGTGTTTATTCCCTGTAAACAACTACTATTCACTGAGTAGCTCACCCATCTGACATGGGACCGAAATCTCAAGGCCCATCTTTAAAATTTGATTCGCAAAAAATCTGAGTATACCTAAATAAAATTGTTTTCCGTTATCAGCTGTCAATAGATATCATTGTTGCTTTCAATCTAGAAGTAATCTGCCCCTGTATTCTCTTAAAATGAGTTCCGTGACTATTGCAATTATAAAACATCAAATTTTTATTTTTTATTTTAATAAGAGCTATTTTTCCGCAAAAAAAGATGTGTCAAACAAGCTTCTAACTCTACAAGCCCTAACTTCACAAACTCTACACCTTAGTCAAAATATGAAGCTTGGCCATTTCGTTACTGTCATGGGCGAAAGGTGAGAAATGTATTCACTGTTCATTACTTTCCTGTTATTACAAGTTCTTTTAGTAACGAAACGGCCAAGCCACATATTTTGACTAAGGTGTAAAGTTTGTGAAGTTTGTAGGGCTTGTAGAGTAAGGGCGTGTAGAGTTAAACGCTTGGCTCTACATGAGATCTGACAGTGCGAGGTGTATGGTCTCGTCTTGGTAACATTTTTTTACACGAAAATGTTTATGGTGGGATAACTATTACTGGAATGAATCCAGTGCCGGCTTACTTGATTCCAGTTATATTCCAGTCCAGCCATCCATTCCAGCGCTAGAATAATGTAAACTGGGCATAATCCGGCTGGCTTAGTGCAATGAACGCAAACACAACCTGTCCATATCCAGTCTAATATAACAGTGTTTTTGCACAACACTTTTACTTCCAGACCGATTCGCTGAAACGCAGATTTCCCCCGACATTCGACGGCGAAGACCAATCGTAAATTATAGATCTCTATAGAGAAACTGGCACGCTGTACAGTTAGTCACATCACACATAAAAACCGGCCAAGTGCGAGTCGGACTCGCGCACCGAGGGTTCCGTGCCACCATCCTGTATCATGTATGTATTTGGGAAAAAATCTGATTATGCAGATGGTCCCTTAAGTGGGCGAGGACTTTAATTAAGTGAAAAGATAGTAAAACTAAAAATAATAAAATAAAGTCCATAATCATAACCTTTTTCTATTACTGTTTTATAATAGAGTGGAAAAAATAATTATAAACAGCAAAAAAACACAGTTGTTGTACATGTAAGGAACAAATATTTTTTTTGCTATCTCTCATTTTTTGAGAATTGTATTTTTATAATTATTACGGCTTCAATGTCCGACAGACAACAGACGGACGGCGGCGGCGAAGGCAAAGTAATAGGGTCCCGTTTGGCACTCTTCGGGAACGGAACCCTGCAAACCTATCAGTCTGTTCGCAGGTAATAAGTTGTTTAGAACTCACAATGTAAACTGCTTTATCATGCGTCTATGTGTCTGGTCAAGTCCGTGGATATCTTTACTTTCTTAATAAAGCAATATAAGTTTTATATTCCACTTAGTTACAGTCATTATCGCCTAGAAACCAGGTGTGGGGATGGTAAGCTGTTTCCACGGTTATTTTTAGTCGTTCTTTCGTATTGTTTTACGATATTTGTCAATTGTTTTCTGTGATTAAGGCGCTGTACATAGTGAATAGCTCGCGCGCCAAGAAAAATGCACAAAATCGAGTCCTGTATCAAATACACAAAAAAAATCGAAAATTTTCACATATCAAACCCTAGAATTAGGTGAGACCTATCTAAAACAGCCTGTTTCGTGTTGACATTCATAAACGTTTTGAAGATATTTTTGATGAAAAAAAATAGGCGGCGCACTTTTTTTCAAACAAAATATCTTGCAATCTGTTATGGGTATCAACACAAAACTGGCTGTTTTAGAAAACTCTCACCTAATTGTAGGGTTTGATATGTGAACATTTTCGATTTTTTTAGTGGATTTGATACAGGAATCGTTTTTGTGCATTTTTTTTGCGCGCGGGCTAATTCACTATGCCCAGCGCCTTAAGTGCGCGTAAGAATATGCCAAGCGGCATTTTATGTTACAGTTGAATTTTACAGACGATGAACTTTAGAGTAACGTTGCTTAATAAATTAGCGTAAAAAATAATACTTTATGCTTTTGTATTTAAATAAAAAATATTTACGTTACGTATTCAGGCCAATTGTCTACAAATTACTAGCTGGTTATAACTATACACCGTGTCGTAGAGTCTAACTCTAAACCAAATCTGTAAATGTGAGACACAAATAGCAAAATAAACCATGAGAGAACGAGATGCCAACGCTACCCTCTTTGTCACACTAATAGTCTTCAGACGGTAGCTACGTCACTAGTTTACGCATGGCTCGTTGTAAAACAGTTTCTTTTTATTATTCATTCGTTCTTTCTTTCGAGTGAAAGTGTTGAGTTTGTCATTTTACCCGACTGTCTCGTCTACGTGATTTGTTTACGGAAACATGTCTGGCTCAGTACCTACGTCACTGTATTTATGGGGTTTTCTAATACATAGGTGGCATGCTGTCACTCCAAGTCGCAGACATTGAGAAACGCACGGCAGCATTTTTTTTTCTACGCAGCGTCAAGTTTCATTACTACCACGGATTGGGAATAACTGTTGATACACATTTTTTGCTCAATAATAAAATTATGACTTGGATTATTCCTTCAATTTGTCAGTAAAAGCTATAACCCAATTAGCCTTTTTCAGACACAGATTTTTCAGGCAACTATTATCATACAGCCTACTTATTATTTTATTACACACATGGTTGTTCGCAGATATTACGAATCATTAACACCTAAGTTCATGAAAAATTTAGGTACGGTACGCAAGTGGGTAACTTATTTATTTGCAAACAAAATATTGCAGCGTCCTTTTTTCCATGTTTTCAACCAATGAGATTGAGAAAAAACCGAACACTGGCCAAAAAGAAAAAAAAAGGATTAAAAACATAACCAAGAACTCTGTCGCGCGAAATCCACCCCTGCCTCAGGGAAAATAGAGTTTAACTTTAAGATATTATTATGGGAGCAGATGTTTTACTTTTCGCAAACGTCACCTCAGTTCACTGACCGGCCGATGACCGAACGAATGATTATTGGTGAACGAATGAACAGTAACAGAGTTGCTGTCGAGGCGAATCATTACTTACATGTGTGGACTTTCATTTGCGAAGATGGCCGGTGAGGTACCGTTTTCTACGTAATGTTATAGCGGGTGAAAATTGTTAGTTCCTCGTTTATGCTGATGGCTACCTTTGTATAGCTATTAGAGGAAGAGCTTGTCTTATCTACAGTACCGTACGGGAGTTGTCTAGTGAGAGGTACTAAATAAGTAATAGTAAGTAGATAGACAAAGTTAAGAGGAGGCACGATTTTTTTTCGACGATTTCTAACTGAATTTCTCAGCTCTTACGAAATGCTACAAATATAAAATTTTGGCAATGAAAACTAGAAGGTCTCTTCAAGTAATTTTTTGTGGAGGAAAGCATACATGGTGAAAGTTTTCTCCATGATTAAAATGTTTGAAATCACCTCTATAAAACCCCTTTTTTATCATCGAATAGAAAACGCTTTTAAGTTTTATTTTTATTGGAATCCCTAGTTTGAATTGTTTTTTATGAAGGATTTTTCTCTAAATGTGTTCATCTTGATGTAAAGTGACAAAAACATTGAAAATGCGCAAAAGATTCAAACAAGGGCTTCGTAACCGCCACGATGCGGCGGCGCAACTTATTACGAGTAAATATCGATGATCCTTGGTGCGACATTCCCTCCTACATTCGTACCTCCTTATGAAAATTACCAGACCTTTTGCATCTTCTGGAGAGGATCTATTGTCAGGGCCTCAAGTCTGTAACGCAATCGTGTTTCAATAGGTTTACAGTTGGTCGACAAAATCCGTTCCTCGTTTTTCTCTTACCTTCTACGCTGCATCTATCGAGACACAACTACGTTACAGTCTTGAGGCCCAGGTGCAAAAATCTAATCCATGAATTGGAATGTTGGAATGTTCCAGGAACTGCAGGGTCCACTAAGTCACTTCCGTGTGAAAGGATGTGCCACTTTAGGCTGTACAAGTGTACATGTACAAAATATCAACATCACTAAAGGTTGTTTACTTTATCAAATTACCAATCTATGAATCAGCGACGTAATTCAAAAAGTTACGTTGAGGTTATCATGCGTCTATCTGTCTGTACAAAATGTGTTACAAACAAAATCAAACGTAGGCATCGAGTGCGATGACAGGTAGGGAGGTACTGTAGCAACGATTCAATCTGTATGACCTAACGTTTTAACATGTAACTTGTAACACAATCGTACAATGGAGTTTGGGCAATGCGATGGCGTTAACAAAAGCCATCATCATAGGCGGGACTAAAACTTTAAATGCCTTAGCACTACGCGCGGAAATTGAGCGCTGTAGAGCTCGTGCCATCAAAGAAGTCCCTCCGCAAAGTCCTTAAATCTATTGCACTAAGGACCTGAATTGTTTAACCTGCGAGACTTCCTCCTAGGCGCGAGCTCTAGTCCATGAGCTGGCTCTTAGGAAAATAAATGGGGTAGATGAGTTTAATTGGTTTGTTAAGAATACCGTATACTAGCTTGAAACTAGTCGCGACCTTAGCAGTCTTTCAAAGTCAAAGTCAAAGTCAAAAAGTTTTATTCAATATGCCATTAATAAATTATTTACATTGAACGTCAAAATAGGTATTATGAAAAGTAAAAAAAGTATATAAATCAAATACTTATTACTATCTAATACTAAGTAAGTATCTAAAAGTATCTTTTTTTTTTTAGCTACTTTTTTTTCTCCAGCTTCACTAGCTCTGATCGTTCTTGGAGAAGCATGGTAAAAAAACTCCAAGGATCTCACATTATAGGTACCTAGTGCTTAAAAAATAATACATATTTTGTAATATAGGAACGTGGGTAGGTACTCAATAAGTATATCAATCTTTAGTGTGATTTTATGAGGCGAACTAAAAGCAAATGCATCCCACATACACCACTCTAGTAGTTGTATGAGCTCAAGTATATTTTGGTTCTTCGAATAAAGTGCCCAGGAAAATAAGATGATTTCGCTACCGACCTACGCTAGGCTCACGTAGAAAACGCACTTGTGATTTTTCTTGTTATTTTAGAAACAACATAGCTTCAAGCACAAAAGTAAAGCGGAAAACTAATTGAAAAACGCGCTTCCAACGGCCATGGTGTAACGACAAGGCTTTAAACCCCAACAATGACACGCCCGATTTGGCGCGGACAAAAAAGTGAAATTTGTCAATGGGACACAACAATTGCGTGTACCGGGTTCCACTTGTTATACTTTATACGGTGAATTTAATCACAATTTCAAGCAACTGCGGTCGGTTGGTACACACGACAGCACGTCGACCCTTACACGCGTGCACTCTATTCATTTACGTTACGGGTGACTTTGCAACAAAAGTGTACAGTCTGACGTGCTGTCGTGTACCTACACTAGCAACCTGATAGTTAGAAGACAGTTGTTGATGTAACTACCTGAAACATGAATTCTCATCTTCGACAAAACCTATCATCGATATCCCGACCATTTATTCATACCGTGTATAGAATTCGACCTAGAATATACTTGTATTCTTTCGATAATAACTAAGCAATCCCTGTCCTGTTAACCCAAGACATGCGGAGAAACTAAATGCGTTAGGTAAGCAAGTAATTGTGATGATAACTTAACAATAATTAAGGTACCTAGTTATGCTTTTTTAAACTTTCGTGGTTTTGAGACATCATTATTGAAAGAAAACGGGATTCTTACCACTATTTATTTTGTTTGAGTTCCCGGTTTTCGGCACCGTTATAGCATGGCGCCTGCAATGGAAGAACTCAAAAAAAATAATTCGTGGTAGGAATCCTGTTTTCTTACAATAACTATTTGGTAGTGGTTTGGTTTCCTTCGCTTAGCGGGAGTTGAAAACCACCAAACAAAAATACCTTACCAATCTATTACCAAGATCTTAAGTGGCTTATAATAACCTGGCATTACGGGTAATCCCTCTGTTGTGCTCGGTTGCCGTCCCCAAAAAGGATATTCGTGAAAAAAGGAGCAGGAAAGATTTATGAGTCTCTTAAATGAACTCTGCGTCCTTAGCAACGTCCTGAGGCGGTTCGACGAAGTCCCAATCGTAAAGCCAAGGTGTCAGTGAGAGAGTAAACTCTTCAGATAAACAGTCATGCTTAAACTACCAAAAACTTTATCTTGCTTTAGAGATAATACCTGGGCGACCGAGCTTCGCTCGAATGCTAAGAGATGGCGCCCCTAATATTTTTTTGCATAACAGCGTTTGAATGAAACTACGAGAATCAATAACTCAATAACGAGTATCAATAAATATTAGGGGGGGGCCCTACCCCCCAACCCCCCGTCTGAGATTTAATTTGGTAGCAAAGGTCACATCTCCTATTCTCACGAAGTCAATAGGGCACGCGATTTCTGCAACATCTTTGCCTTTTTCGCTCAACATGACTCGTGTGGTCGGGAGCAGACGAGATCGAAATGACATGAGATTTTTCCTTCGAGATGTGTTGAATGCGAGATTCCCAAGAATTTGCCCTTGCCCCCTGCTCTCTTCAACAATAATCTTTCAAGCAGAGGCGCAAATATAAGTAGGTAATGACTAAATTGAAGCCACAACAGACGAGACCAAAAGGCAGGCCTAAAAAGCGTTTTATTGACTGCATCGAAGACGACCTCAGAAAGATAGGCAAATTTTACACCATCTGGCGAAGAGAGGCAAGGGCCAAAGACTAATGGAATTCTAATGTGGAGGAGGCCACGACCCACAAAGCGTTGTAGTGCCAAATTTTAATAAAGTAAGCAGGAAGTACAGATTTATTATGAGTTGAAACAATTCGCTCGGTACCTACACACGATAATGTACAATTTTGTTCTAAAGTCGCCCGTAACGTAACCGAGTAGAGTGCTAGCGTGTAAGGATTGACGTGCTCCTGCACGAGGGACTCTTGCATAGAATAGAATAGAATAGAATATTCTTTATTGTACTAGACAACATTTTATGGACAGACATTACATTACACTAACATGACATTACATTTGAGGCGCTTAATACAAGAACAACCTTTGTCCCCAGAGAAAATTCGGCGTTTTTTTGGCCAAAACGATTGTCCTACAAGCAAACCTTGTTGGTTTTAGTAAAATTGCCGAAACTTTCCGATGGAATAACTGTGGACATGGGAAGTTTTTGTAAAAACTGATTAGTAGGGCTAATGCAGCTTGTTAAACAGTGTTGAAAACCGAAATTCGAAAAAAATTTACATTGGGTGTTCTTGTAAAAAACGCTTCATTTTTATTGCATACCGTGCAGGCACTCTAGCATACCGAGCGAAGTAGCCGTCGATGCGAATTTCGAAAAGAAGTTTGTCTCGGAAGAGAATACTCTATTTTGTCGCCCCTGGAGTGGATGGTGCACCACAAAACTGGTTTCAAAAAGCCATAACTTTGAAAACTCTGCCCTTAATTGCTAATAAATAAAGTTAAAGCCCTTTGGATGCGACATCAAGGTGCAGTTTAAACTGATTAGGTGTCCATAAAGAGGCGCTGTGTTTGCGAAATGAAACTTGCACCTAGGTACAGTCTGGTTCAATCAATCCGTTTGGCGGCTGAGAAGTTGGTCGCAAATCGCGTCGCAATAATACATTCTTGGTCGCAAGGGATTCTAAAAGGGTAACATTTGGACTGTTTCTGCGCAGACCCGCTCTCTAAAAGAACTATACCTGAAGCTTGATTACTCATATCGTTATTCATGTGACGTCACACACAATTTATACTCGTCGAAATAGGCGTAGTTGTGGTTAGTAAGGAAACAATCAGATACGCACTGTACTACCTGTATTGTAAGATTAGAATGGGCCGCATTTTCGCACGTAATCGCTTGTGATAAGACTGTCAGGATGGTCATTTCTACCGAGTACCTATCGCATTTCTTCATCATTATGTATGACGTCACTTCTTAATATTTTATAGTGAGTCGTCGTTTTATTTAGCAAGAGGAGGTCGATCCAATGAAACCGGACGAAGTCGCAAGCTCAAGCTAGTCACCGGTAAAATATTCCGGCAATTTATTACTCAGCTGTTATAAAATGTAATGCCGCGAGTGAAATTGCATAAGTAAGTGATCTTTTGAGCAAAAACCAGACTTACATTTTAAATCAATGGTCAATATCATCGCATAGCTCGGAACTTTCTTTTAAAGAAAGCGAATTAAGCAGTTTCACCGAGGACGGATGTCTAGCTGGAATAGGTGTATTTTTTCTAAAAGAAGTGTAAAATGACATTTCGATTTTTTTTATATTGAAATTACGGAATCAATATCCGCTCCTGACGTATTTTGCCTATAATGTTATGCAGTCATAAATTTATTGCAAGAACTCCGCAATAAGCGATCACTGACATAGATTATTACAATAGTATGGTTCATTGTAGGTGAACCATACTATTTTATGAATGGGTGAGTGAGACCATTTGCACTTTGCACTATTCCTAACCCTGTGGTGGAGCCCTTGAAGAAACCTGTCAACAAAACGTGTGAGAAAACAAAATTAACAAAACGTGAATTTAATTCTATGATAGTTATGGATAAGCACCATGCCCAACCCCTATGAAGGATGGGTTTAAAGTCCAACGAAGTTGTTGTTCTGTTGTTCACTATAATCAAAAGAATAGGTACTATTTTATTGCCGTGAAACAAAAATAGCTCAGTTAAGATTCAAAATTTAAAAAACTGTTAAAAAAATTGAATTTCTCGACACGCTGCTATCGTTGGACCTTAAAGATATCCAAGTAATAATGCCGCATCCATCACCCACATTTTTAGCTCCCACTTTCCACATCGGAGCTGCCATATCGAGGGTCGGCGAAGCAAATCCTTTGGTCTTACTCTCTTTTATTTATTTTTGGTTTCCGTACAAAACCCGACAGAAAGTAGCCTGAGAAGCTGGACCGAGCTTTAATTACGTTTCAGAGTAGGTCTGTACACTTTTCTAGAAACTTCTTTGAACATCGAAAGTATTTTGAATTTACAACTTTTTTTAAGGTAGATTTATAAAAAAAAAACAATTTAATTACGGATTTTCATTTCTCAGATAGATATTTTTCACAGCTTAGTACGTACTATCTTGCTGCGCTCAGGATTCTACTTTAGAATCCTTCGCTCCGCTCTGGATTCAAAGAAACTCTCTCGCCTTAAAAATTGTGTTTTAGTCCCTCGGTTAACAATCTACTATTGGACGTGTGTAAAAACATTTGAATTTAGAACACACACCATTTTACTCGTCTAAACGTCTTTCATTCCATCCAAAACCGGCCAGTAGAGGTCAAATGACACCAGCCACACATCTCAACGACTGTATCAAAGGCTAGTTTTTTTCCTCGACAGCTCGTATTGAGAGCTAACTGGTTTGAGACCCGAGTGAGGTCTAAATGTGCTGATGAACTCAGCCTCAGGTAATGTATTTGTGTGCCAGATGGTATTAATGTGTGAGGTATCTTGACGTGTTAAATTTTGCGTCTTACAATAAGATGGTAATACTTTTATTATTTTGAAAAACATGCTTGTGATACATAATTTAAATAATTTTGAAGGATTTAAAAATTTGCTCGGGACGCGGCGACAGTTTTGAAGGACCTTTAAAAATATCATTTATAATATTATTAATAATATTATACTTTTTCACTTTGACGTGAACATTTAATTTTGTTTGCTGATCTTCTTACTAAAATGCCTCTAAATCTTTGAAGGTTTATTAACTTCTGTAGTCTACGACCAAGTTAAAGCTATACATCTTTTGAGGGTTTGATATGGATTTCCTCAGAGTTAGAAAGGGCATTTCTTGCTAGCAAAAACTTCCGCTGGTTTTTTCACAAAGTTTCCTTTCACACAATTAACCTCGTTAATCGGTTAATTTTAACCTCATTACTTCTAGAACGACCTTAGCACCTATGACACGTGCCAACCTAAGACGAGAAAGGCTTTATACACCAAACCTGCGCTTGCGTCGAACTAATGCTCAAGCTCCAAATACCGCGCAAGGCCGTCCGCCCACATCCGCTAAGAAAAAAAACTTTTATTTTTTTGTTTAGGGTACACTACACAACACAAGCAACCAATTTAGTGTCATTATGTTTATTTTTATTTTATTAAATAGAAATATGAAAAAAATCAAAATGCTGAAAAAAAAATTGGGCCATGTTAAAACTACTACTTAGAAGATCTATTACATAATTTTGACAAATATATCCTGAATGATAAAATGTACGTTTATAAGGAAATTTTACCTAAAACGTAAAGCCTACTTTTTTATGGATGTTCATCGTCAAATCCATATTTTGCGAGGAGCGCACTCTTAAGAACTCAGCTTTAATATTCAAATTGTGGCCGTTAACGTCTTCTAAAAGAACCGCTTTCGAAGGCGACGAGTTTCGTTCATACTGTCAGCTAACGTTTACTACATAGTTCTTAACACGCACGACACAAGGTCGAGTATTGGACTCTAGAGTTACTGACTATATGGCGCGTGTTGAGAAAATATCGCTGAGCGCGCGCGCAGGTGCTAGAGTGGGGCCCGTATCACCGCTGTGGGTTAACTGAAGTTAAGTTGCTTGTTGGATTCTGCTGATCTATACCATACCTTTTAGCAAAAACTACCTATTTTAATTTTAGTGTTCTTCTTTCTTTCTTCTACGTAGATTGGCCGGGTTTAATAATTTTATGGAGGAAACCACTTCAGCGCGCTGGATATAATATCGTAAATTGAAGTCCCGTTTCTTAAATATTTATAAACTTTCAGTTAGTACAATGTATTGGGCCAATTTTGGGAATGATAAAACACGAAACTGTCGAAGGCAAATTAAACAATTGTGTGTTCAATATTCTCCAGAATGGGCTCTCAGTTGATCAAACCTAAACCACCAATTTCGGTGGAACTCAGCCTCGAGAAATGATCTCCATCATTAACAGTTTATTGCTGGTTAGATGAGAGGATGATCTTTATCACTCTTTAGATAGGATCTGAATCCGAAGCTCTGGTCGCTGTTGCTACAACCAGCTGGTAAAAGTCGCATTTTGGCTTGATTATAAATAATTTTGACAGAAAACCTTGATTTGGCAAGACATTGACGGGATATCCTGGAAAGTCTAGTGGGTTATAATGTAACCGTAGACTCTGCTTGTGTTCATAATTTAAAAAAAAACCGACTTCAAAAAAGGAGGAGGTAGATATGTACTCAATTCGAAACGTTTTTTTTTTAATGTTTGTATTACGTTTAGAAACTATAGGTATTATGTTACATTGAATGGAATATTACAAGACTTCTTGTATACTCGACAAATTGTCGCTAGTCTACAAATAATAGAGTCTGTATTTGTTTAGCTTAAAGAAAAACAAGCAGAGTTGATGTCAAGATGTGACATTATGATGTCAATCAGTGGCAAATGCTACTGCATTATTACATCAAGACTTGAAGAATTTCTATACTTACGTGGTTAATGCATACTTAGTTTCTTAGATAGTAAAGGTGATTAGAGCAGGTTAGAGTTAAGAAACTCAAGACAAGATAGTACTTTGTACTATTAGTACGTCAGTATTTAGATGTAATAGTAAGACGTAGCCAAAATTAGTCCCACATGCCCACAGCTGATTTGTTTTTCTGTGTTTTTTATGGATAAACAATTTTTCAAAGTACTTGGTTTTGGTCTGAAATTATAATAATATAATAAAGAAATAAAAAATAAAAATAACAATAACGACATAATTCGCACCCAAAACCGCACCTAAATAGCGCCAAATTCAAATGATAATTGCATTGTCAGTTTTCGTACAAACAAGGTCTTTTATCGATTGAATAATATTTTTGAAGTACAGTAAGCATAGGTATTTGTCTCCGAAAGTGACACAGCCAGTGTCACAACTCACAGGAACAGAGAAACGAGATGTGGTTACATTTTTGTAACATTTGTGTGAACACATTTTGTTAAATACTCATAAATTGAGCTATACCTGTCATAATAACAACTGTACTGTACGGGTCAGTAAAACTGGTTCATGTTTGACGACGATCCCTACTCTGCCGCACGCAACACAGTTTTTTAACTAGCGCGGAGGGTAGAGTTGTTGCTGTTAGGCGGTTACCACTTACTCTAGATCGCTGATCTCTTTATATAAAGTACCCAAATGATGCATCGACTGGTAAGTGACAAGGTAAAATGTTATGCCTTGGAAGATAATACCATAAATTCTGATACTAAAATCGATTGTCGAACAAAATGCATATAACGAGTAACAACTACTTGAAGATTCCATACCTGTCAGTATCTTCGTCGAAATGAAGGACGTTTAATGCCACGATAACTTTACACGACAATGCAACCTTATTCTCTAAAGATTGAGGGTTCATATTGGCGTGTGGTGAAGTTGTTTGCCTGCAATTTGCCATAAGAAAGATGACCTCAGCGATAAATTGATTTACATCCTTATGCCGTGCGTTATTAAACGTGAATGATGTTTTATGTTTGTTCACATAACTTCTGAGAAAAACTGCCCATAAACTTTTCATTTCACCTATCAAGAAATTTAGTTTTCATTTTACCTATCAAGAAATTGTGAAGGCACTTATGGTAGGTCGGTCCTGTATACATATACATATAAGCCCTAGTCAGGGCCGGATTTAGAAGTGTGGAGGCCCTGGGGCAACAAAGGTGTGGAGGCCCCATTGTCTTTGCGAGAACCCTTTAATTTTCCAATCAGAAAAATTTGATGCTGATGTATGACGAGCTTCACTGCTAATGGAATGCCGACTATTTGTGTGTGTGTGCTAGAATGAGTGTTTAACAAGGCCTGCATATTTGTTTTTTTTACTGTTTTTTTAATAAGTTCAATTCATGTGGCGGCCCCTCTCTTGTGGAGGCCCTGGGCGGTTGCCCCCTTTGCCCC